>OV788326.1:14906732-15214732 GCA_928718305.1 Tetramorium bicarinatum | reverse complement strand
ATTCCATAGAATGGAAATAGTATTTTCCAGCTAAAAGATTATTTTTCTGAGATTCGAAATGCATCGCGAGACTTCTAAAATCTTCTTTCCGGACATTAGTATCATCGATCGTGTTCACCAAGATCTCCCCGTACAATTCCATTTTACCGTGCTGATTGGCCAATTGAAAGGCTTCATCGTGACAATTTGATAGAATCAGAAATTTGATAGCTGAATTATAGTCATTCATCTTTTGGAAATATTTTGCAACCATCTTTGCACCTTCTATGCTTTTAGTCTGTTGAACAACTTCAACGCTACGAGCTGTGCAATAAAATAATTCAGTCAAGCATATTATTTAAATATTATTAATATATCTTCTTGTGGAGTAATAAAATGCGATACAAAATATATTGTGACGTGACAGGGTCCGTCACAAGGGCTCGCCTGACCGAACGGGGTCCGAAAAGGGATCGGAGTCGCTTCCGCGGGGCGGGAGCGCGGCGATTCCCTTTATTTGACGTAATTTGGTCGCGTTGCGGCGCGTAATCCGCACGTCTCGTGTTTGTGGTTCCGCTTGCGGAATTAATTTCAGTATACTCATGATTTTTCGACTCGGCAGGAAAATTAAAGACGACTGGAGTGGTGGGTCGCGCGACTGTGGTAAATATATAGTAATGGAGAGGACGAGTGGAGGAGCGGCGGAATCGGCAGGACGATGGCGAGGGCGGAGGAAAGGCGAGATTGGCGAGGCGAAGGAGGATCGGAGCGGAAACATACGGGACGAGGCGTAGGGCGAGGGCCTCTCCCTGAGAGACTGGCGAACATCGAGAATCCCGGGTCACAGGCGAGTGGAGGGTCGCCAGCCGGAGGACCCCACTGGTAAAGAGCAAGCCCGCCGACGAGACGAAGAGACGATGGAGAGGCGAGCCCTGGCCCGGCCAGCCGGGGAACTCGCGCAAGGAAACGCGCCTGACAAGCGGCAAACAGGACACACGGACGTACGGACGAGTCAACGAACTAAGGATAACTGTTATCGACCGTCACGATCGACCGCCCTTAT
Organism: Tetramorium bicarinatum; assembly: GCA_928718305.1. Classification (NCBI taxonomy): domain Eukaryota; kingdom Metazoa; phylum Arthropoda; class Insecta; order Hymenoptera; family Formicidae; genus Tetramorium; species Tetramorium bicarinatum. Next base: position 15,213,690 of record OV788326.1, on the reverse strand, counting down.
CGACCGCCTGGGATCGAAGGGTAATAATCGATGAGAAATGCTAGGCGCTGGATGGCGCGGAAGCAAAGGGAGGGCCCGACGCTGCGCCGGAAGCGTCCCGACGGCACTGCCTTGTGGGATGTCGCAACGGGAGGAGCGAATCCGAAACCTGGTGCCGCATCGCCCGAGCCGACCGAGAGCGCCGCTGAGACCGAGGACGAGCCTACGAGGAATCCTTCGGCAGAGTTTGTAAGGCCACCACTCCAGTGCGTCGCGGCAAATATCGAGACCGGGAGCGGCAGCCTCGTAGTAAAGTCCGCGGGAAAGGACGTAGGGTAATCGCGCGACGGCCAAGGTCACCGGGCCGGACACCGTTGCGATAGTGTCGCGGGGAGGTTTGCTGCCCCAGGCTCGTCGAAGTTTCGTCGTTTTCTCTGGGGAAATCTGTCGCTCTGGCATCCCACACGCAGACAGAAAGAATGCGTTCGCGACTTCGCGGTATAGCTGCATGGTCGTCGTCCCGCGGTCGAATCGTCGGTATCGCGAGTTCGCACACGCTTCCGCTCATCATACGTTAGTTTCTCGCGTCGTGACTTTTGTCGATGTGCGATTGCGTCGAGTGCTTAATACGTTTATGTCTCGCGTTCGACTCTTGAAAATTTTGTCTGAGGACGTTCGTATTGTACTTAGATTCCCGCGTCATCGTTGGTAGGAATTCGTCTCGCGTTATTGTTAATGTTCAGTCATTCTCGCCGGAAAAATCGAGGATTCAGTCCCGCGTCTGTGTGCTAAATTGTAAACGTCGCCGCTGCTCGGCTCCGAGAATTCGCGTATTCAATCGCTTGGGGGCGAACAGTTATAAGATCGCGTTCGGAAATCGACGCATGCTTGGCGTCCCTCGTTAGTATGTTCATGCAATAGAGTCGTTAAAGCGTTCGCGTTATAATTTTATTTCCGTTTTCGAGAGCGAGTTCCTTGGCGCTCTACCGTTGTAGGAATAGTTAAGATCTGCGCCCCGCAAACGCAGAATTTGATTCTCGAATCTGTTCGTGTGTACGTGTCGGGATTTCGTTATGTTTCTTAAAATATATAAATCCTTGTATCTTTTATAAAGTGATGCGTTGATTCTTTGCGACACGCTAGCCTCTACCCTCGTCCCTGATTGCGTCTTCGTCGACTATCTAAGTTCTGGAAATAGTATTGAGTGGCACGAGAGTCGTGCCTGGCGCCCAATTTTTGACGATTTGGTGATTAGCACCGTGGCGGTATCGAGTCGGAGAAATTATACATTAAATCTGGGCAGCCTCCCGCGGGGTCAGGCGGACCCGCGAAAATTACTATCGCAATATTTACCGGGATTATTTAAGTGTTCTAGATTAACTCTGATTATGTTATCGTAATCTTTAGCGGTTTCATACGCTTTAGCAGCTTCTTCATATTTCCCCTCAGATTCTTTGGCTTTAACATATTGTATGTTAATTTTCGCCGACGATATTTGCGGAAGAAGTTGTCCAACTTTGTGCCAATTTTTCAACTCGATTTGAGCTATTCCCATTTGTATAAATTTATAAAAATGTAATCCATGCAAATAAGATAAAACCTTAAGATAACTCGTTTAGCACGTAACGATATTGTGAAATAACCAAAGGATATCCAAATTTCCACAAAAAACACTTCGTACATAGTGGAGTTTACAATAGATATCACTTCTGCACGATACCACTTCTCGTCAAATTGAATGATGAAATTGAAATTTGGCTGCTACCATTTGGCCTACCGTTATCTAAAAAAATCAACAAACAATTATAGATAATTAGACCTACATTATTATTTTATTAATAACAATATTGTGTGTGTACAACTCTATCTTTTGTTTATATTATTTTTAACACCTTGCTATAGCAGTATTATAAAATTAAATGATGAATCATACCTGTCGCTTACATTTTTCAAAGTATGTAGCTCGCAATTTTTTTCGTTATTTTAATACTCCGTCATCTCGTCTACTAAGTGCTGTAAATAAACGTTTGCACGACCAATCACTTGAATCCAGAACTAGCTGGGTGTTTTCACCGCAGATACATACACTTCCATTGCACCACCTATTAAAATCACAAATTTAATTGTAATACAGTACGAAACAAATTAATATATATATATATATATATATATATATATATATATATATATTTATATATACAAATTATTAAAATATGATGATATAATAATATATATAATATGTAATAATTCTATTACATAACATATTACAGTAAAAGAAAAACTAATATCTTGCAAAGTAAAAACACAAATAACGTGGAAAAGACTGTAATGTTGCCATATATTTTATTTTTTATTATTTTATATAGAATGATATGCACTTGTACTATCATAAAGAAAAATTATATAATTTGCAATTATACATTTCTTGAAGGCAATTACATTTTCTTCATCAATTGATAGTAGTATAGATATGAGAGTTTCAACTCAGGTCCTCCGAGGGGGGAGCGGGGCGCGGGGGTTCTCGGAGCGCGCGGGGGTATGACGTCACAGGAGTGGTGGGGATGACGCCACAGGATTGAAAGCGCTTTTATGACCATCATAAAATTTTTTTTGGTAGACCCAAGTTTGAAATACCTACCCTTGTATTGTATTTTAATAATATGAACAAGGATAAAACTATCTTTTCAAAATTTTTCAAGCGCCGATCTCGGGCTGCTAAAATTTATAATGTTAAATTTATAATGTTATAAAATAATATTCTTTTTTTTTCGAGAGTGCACATGTGATAGGAATTTTTGAATGCGTTTCTGTATTTCTAAAGATACCCTTTTTTCCAGCGCCGTTCTCAGGCTGTTAGTGTAATAAACAGATTCAAGGATCAATGATTTTGAAAATATTTAAGTTGGAAAAGAGAGAAAATATAAAATCGGTCTGGAAGGGTGTAGGATCGCAGTAAGTTTTTGGAAGTTGCGACGAGTGTCTGTGCTTTGAATAATGGCTAATGTGAATAATTTTAACGACGACAATGAATTAATGGAACTTGAATTAGAGGACGAAGTGTTTAACGACAGTGATTATATCAGTAACAGTGAAAATCAAGAGGATCAGCGTGAAAACATTGACAATCCGCGTGAAAATATTGAGAATCCGCGGGAAAACATTGAAGATCCGGAATGGAATATTGAAGATCTGGATGTGAACATCGAAGATCTGGATGACGACGATCCGCGTGAGAGCCTTGTTAACAAAATAATGATCCGCGTGAGAGCCTTGTTAACAAAATGTGCTCGCATCTGAAATATTCGCGCAGAACGAACAGTGCGCTATATACTACTACTACATTATAGGCAACAGTTATGTGGCGTGTTCAGAGTGTATGCCCAATAGTATTAATCAAGATGATAAGGATAATGACGAATTAATGTCTGTTACGCAAACACGTCACCTTGCCATATGATGCCATAGATGGCAAGTATTGCTCCGGTTGCAGAAATCCAGTGTTTATGATATTCCAGTGCAACATGTGTCCATTGTGCACAATAAAAACATTCATAAGTGAGGAAATTATGGATGAACGTCGATATTTGGAAGGCATTTTTGATGGTCTTGAAGCAGGAGAATTACAGAGCGAAACGCGTGTGATCTCGCCGGTGCAATTTTTACGCGATCGAGAACTTGGTATTCGCGGAACCAGTGGTCGCTTCATAAAACAGGGAGTTGAAATCGAAAGTGTGAGCCGCACATTCCGATTTGCGGACTGGGCATACACAAGGAAGCGACTAATGTTTAAATGGGAGCTGAAAAAATCCGTAATACATCACACTATAAAGAAGCGGACAAAAAAATTAAAACGTAAATACATTAAGGAAATCTTGGAAAAAAATAAACGTTGTAAAGCTCAGTACATCACGTTTCCTGCAGGTATCGACAGATGCGTCGAGTTAACAGTAATAAACAATTTTCGTTTTTCGAGTTTTAATATTTGTTAGAAATATATAAACGATAAAATGTGGAGTGTCGACGATTACCTTAAAGAGTGGGACTTGATAGACGATTACAAAGGTGTCTGGGTTGATCAACAAACAAAGGGAGAATCAATATAACATTCAAGCTGATGAATGCTACTGCATATCATGTGAACGAGTTACGTGTAAGTGTTCTAGAGAGGAATGTGATATGATATAGTAAAATATGGAACAAATCGAACGCGACCTGCTGGAGCAGTCCAGTCGAGTCGCTACCTTGAATGATTATTTCGCGTGGGTGCAGCGATGCGATGAATGCGTGGAACGGCTCGAAGAACAAAGTCGGGTCAAGCGTCCGCGGCTCTCGATCGGACACAGACAATCTTTGGTGGCGAGCATCGCGCGACTCGCGGGTGTAAAAAATCAACTGGAAAGACGCTTTATACATTTCGGTGGCGATTATGCGATAACGTGGAGAGACTCGTTTGGCGAGAAATCGATACCGCGTTTGAAAATCGTCTTCTGACTGGCGCGGTGATTAACACAGACTATATCGAGCCGCGTCAATTTTTGGAAGACGCTGGTGGAATAGTGCTCGAGCGAGTGCAAGACATTTTAAGAGTGCGCAACAGCGTTAAAATAAATACCATTTTCAACGGGAAATTTGTTACTGGTGACAAACGCGCAAACAAAAGTATTAATACGCGTAACTGCGAACTTTTTAATACATCCGATTTGCGCGAGTGGTACGAACAGCGCGTTATCGAGCCTACTCTGGCGTCGCTCGAGGAATTCCAGGAACGCGACAGTGGCTGGGCGTTGTCGCGAATTCTTAATCTCACAATTAATGTGAATAAATATAACCCATTGCACGCAGGGTGTTATATTGAATTACCGTGAGAAATAAAATTTAAGGGAGCGGTGATCAATGTGCGGTCTAAAGACAATGCGTGTTTCGCGTGGTCAGTGGTAGCCGCACTGTACCCAGCCGAAAGAAATGCTGACCGAGAATCGTCGTACCCTCATTATACGACGATACTGAATCTGAAAGACATTGAATTTCCTGTGACATTGAATCAAATAAAAAAGTTTGAAAATTCCAACAATATCTCAACCAACGTGTACGGGATAGAAGAAAAGGTGATTCTGCCGATACGCCTCACCGATCAGAAGAGGGAGAGACACGTAAACCTACTATACATGCAAGGAGACGACGCCGACGTGGGACATTTCACGTGGATAAAAAATCTATCCCGCCTCGTGAGCTCGCAAGTGAGCAAACATAATGGCAAGAAATACTTTTGCGATCGGTACGTATACAAGTTTAAGCAATATGCATATAAATGATTAATATAAATGAATAATATAAATAAAAAATTTTTTTTTTCAGATGCTTGCACTACTTCCATTCAAGCGACAAGCTGGAGGCTCACAGCATCGACTGCCAGGAAATGAACGATTGTGCAATTCGATTACCCAGCGACAGCAACAAGTGGCTATGTTTCAAAAATTACGGTAGGAAGGAACGAATGCCGTTTGTAGTGTACGCCGATCTAGAGTGCACACTAGAGAAGACGGATTCGGCAGCGCACCAACACCACCATCAGGCATTTAGCATTGCATGTTACGTGCGTTGCTCGTTTGACGAATCGTTATCCGCGTACCGGTGTTATCGCGACAAGAATTGCATTGCATGGTTCGCAGAGGAATTAAAATGTTTGGCACATCGCGTAAAAGGTATTCTATCCGCGAATATCCCCATGGAGATCTTATCGAAGCAACAATGGATAGCATATCGTAATGCTACACATTGTCATATATGCGAGAAACCGTTCGGGCCGGATGACGAAAGAGTACGCGATCATTGCCACCTGACCGGACGATACAGAGGTCCCGCGCATTCGAGCTGTAATCTGAATTATAAAGATTCGTATACCATCCCTATAGTCTTCCATAATTTATCAGGCTACGACTCACATTTTATTATAAAGGAAATTGCTACAGCGTATGAAGGGCATGTTGATCTGTTGCCTATAACGAAAGAAAAATATATATCTTTCACAAAACATGTTGAAGACACAGCCGACAGGTCAGAATCGCAAAATCATATAAAATTAAGGTTTATCGATTCATATAAATTTCTCACCACAAGTCTCGAAAAATTGGTATCATTTCTCAGCCGGGATAAATTAAAAATTCTACGTTCAAATTTCACAAATCTATCAAACGAAGATTTCGAACTGTTGACGCGAAAAGGCGTTTTTCCATATGAATACGTGGATTGCGTCGAAAAGCTGGAGGACACGTGTCTACCGCCGCGCGAATCATTTTACAGCTCGTTGACCGGCGACACTGTATCCGACGGTGATTACGCGCACGCCGTGAACGTCTGGAAACGATTCTCCATTCAAACCCTGGGCGAGTATAGCGATTTATATTTGAAAACCGATGTCTTGTTGTTGGCTGATATATTTGAAAATTTTCGTGATAGTTGCGTCACGAGTTATGGTCTCGATCCCACGTACTACTACACCTTAACAGGTTTTACATGGGACGCGATGTTGAAACATACACGCGTCAAATTCAAACTGCTCACAGACATTGATATGGTCATGTTTGTCGAGCGCGGTATACGCGGCGGTCTGAGTCAATGCTCCAGCAGATATGCGCAAGCCAACAACAAGTACATGCAGTCGTACGACCCATCAAAATCTTCCTCATATTTAATGTATTTCGATGTAAATAATTTGTATGGGTGGGCAATGTGTCAGCCGTTGCCGTACGCTGAATTTCGATGGGTCGACGATGCCGCAGACTTTGATTACAGCGCGATCGCTTCGGATTCGCCCACGGGTTACATTCTCGAGGTCGATCTCGAGTACCCGCAACATCTTCACGATGCGCATACTGACCTACCGTTCTGTCCAACGCGCGATAAACCGCCCGGCAAGCGACAGGCTAAACTTCTGGCGACTCTGTACGATAAGAAACGATACGTCATACACTATCGTAACCTGCAGCAATGCACGCGTCACGGTCTTCGCGTCACGAAAATTCATCGCGTGCTGCAATTCGCACAATCCACATGGCTCCGTAATTACATACAACTCAATACGAAATTTAGAACACTCGCCACAAATGATTTCGAAAAAAACTTGTATAAATTAATGAACAACGCCGTATTTGGTAAAACCATGGAAAACGTTCACGTCGACGTGAAATTGTCAACTAAATGGGATGGACGATACGGCGTGGAGGCAATGATGGCGAAACCGAATTTCCACGAAGCATTTTTTCAGAAAATCTCGTTGTTATCGAGATGCGTAAACTCGAGGTGAAATTCGACAAACCGATATACGTAGGTATGTGCATCCTCGACATATCAAAGGTCTGTTTGTACGATTTTCATCACGAGTACATGTTACCTTTATATCGCGACAGATGTAAGATCACGTACACCGACACTGACAGTCTCATATACCACATCAAATGCGATGACGTGTATGAGACGATGAAACGCGACATTCATAGATTTGACACGAGCGATTATCCGATCGACAACGCGTACGGTATTCCGCTCGCGAACAAGAAGGTGCCGGGATTAATGAAGGATGAGAATAACGGCGCTATAATGACGGAATTCGTCGGGCTCAGAGCGAAGATGTATGCATTAAGAGTAGATGGTAAGAGGGACACTAAAAAAGCAAAAGGCGTCAAAAGTAATGTTATAGCACGAACGATAACGTTCGACGATTACACGCAATGTTTGAAAAGGGAAATTGAAATGACGCGACAACAGACTTGCATAAGATCCAAGCTGCAAGAAGTGTATACAGTGTCCGAAAAGAAAATCGCTCTGAGTCCGTACGACGACAAGCGATACATTAAGCCCGAGTCTACCGAAACTCTGCCATGGGGACACATTTATCGAATACCTCTGTAAATGTAATATTATACTATGTATTACTGGAAAAGGTATATTAATAAAAGATTCTTTGTCCTTGCGTATCTCATATATTTCATATCGTATCTCATATATTTTACATTTTTATACTGTGTGTGTGTATTCATCTTTTTTATATTATATGTATTCTTTTTATAATGTGTGTGTGTGTGTGTGTGTGTGTGTGTGTGTGTGTGTGTGTGTGTGTGTGTGTGTGTGTGTGCGCGTGTGTGTGTGTGTGTGTGTGTGTGTGTGTGTTACGCCCTGACCCAGGGAAAGTTTTTTATAATGAGGGAAGCGAAGGAAAGGCTTCCCTAAAGGAGAATGAATGGAGGGGGTAGAGGGACGCAACGGATTCCTTGTAATTTCGCCTGGTCGTTATCGTGAGGAAACGGATAGGCAGGCGAATCAGGCACATTTATTAAGGCTCCAGCGTTAGGTCAACGTCTCGGATAGACGCTATGACACCACGCTAGGAACGATGTGCTTGTGGTCCTTATTTTGAGTCAGAGAACTTAATCTCTTTACTCGGGGATAGGACCTATGCGATTCTCGACGAGCGGAAGCGAGGAGAAGTTACGGACGGTCGAAATTAAATGACATATGGATTTTTAAATTAATTACATTTATTATAATAATAAAAAGGAAGATGGTTAGTTGTAAGAATTAACAATATGAGTACATAATTTTAGTTAATAGGTAATTTATAATAAAAAAATAATATATAAAAATCATATCTATACAATGTGATTGCTATACTCTGTGTGTGAGTGTGTATGTGTGGGTGAGCGCTCAGGTACGAAAAGGATCACGGGATTTCTTCGAGGAAAACTGTGGAGCGGGGAAACATATTATAGAAATGACGGACGGGGACTACGTAGGGATAAGTGTCATGTGAAAGGAAAACGAAAATTGGGTCATTGGGTGGATGTGTCTGGATATGGTCGCGGAAGAAGGTAAGGTTTACACCGTCGGGAGTTATTGTATAAGGGTCGTCAGGAAGCGGACCATAATGTTGGGGGAAGGATGTTAAGGAATTTATTAATTCCTCGAGGGATAAGCGGCGAGGCCTGGGAGGAGGAACGGGGACGCTTTCCACAAATTCTACACTGGACGTAGAATTTGCGGGGGAAGTCGGGCGTGGAGCGTCGAGTGTGGGGGAGGAGGGAGCTTTGAGCGAGATATCCTCGAGTATCTCGATGCTCGACTCGGAGGGAGTGGGGGTTACGGGCCTGGGGCCCGCAGAAGGAGACAGTGTGGGTGAATATGAAGGAGATGGCCAGGAAGAGCGGGAAAAGGAAGAAGACGGAGAATGAGGGGGACTACTGAGTGGGGAAAAAGAGGGGGACGGAGAGCGAGGAGGACTATTCTCCGCTGGAGCGTCGTTTGACGAGAAGGGGGAGCGTTGGGAGACCGGTGTTTCCGGCCAGACAAGGGTTATTACCGACGAAGGGGAGAGAGGAGGCGACGGAGAGCGAGCGCGCGGTGGTGTATGTGTACATGGTGGCAGTGGTGTTGCCACACGAGCAGGGAACGGGGGTGCGGGCGTCGGCGACGGTGCCCGAGCAGGCAGCAGGGGTGTGGGCGTCGGTGACGGTACGCGGTCAAGCAGCGGGGGTGTGGACCCGCTGGAAGGTAGCGCTGCTGGTGAGCTTGGGCCTAACTCACGCAGTTTGCGGCACTGCTCGATAATCTCGACCTCCCCTACGAGGTCGGACAGCAGGTTCGCGACGGCCCGACGAATGCGGCGGTTCTGACGGTTCCGCTTGTGCCGGTTGCTACGACGCGACCAGGACGGGGCGACCGGGCGATCCGACACTACGGTTAATGTCGGTTGAATAATAACAAAAAAAAAATAAAATAAAATAAAATATAAAAAAAGGGTTTCGTGATTTAAATGGGTGGTTTGATCGAGGTTTTCAGAAAGGGGAATAGTTGAAAGCGCGAATCCGATTCCAGAGCGCTTAACCCACCTGGTTGCCCAGAGAATCCAGCTTTCCGGATACGGAACGACGCGAGGGAAAGAGTCGCGGATCCGATTCCAGAGCGCTTAACCCACCTGGTTGCCCAGAGAATCCAGCTTTCCGGATACGGAACGACTCGAGGGAGAGAGTCGCGGATCCGATTCCAGAGCACTTAACCCACCTGATTGCCCAGAGAATCCAGCTTTCCGGATACGGAACGACGCGAGGAAAAGAGTCGCGGATCCGATTCCAGAGCGCTTAACCCACCTGGTTCCCCAGAGAATCCAGCTTTCCGGATACGGAACGGCGCGAGAAAAGGAGGTCGAAAGCTTAACACGAGACGGTTCGCGATGATCGAAATAAGTAAAATGGAACGATGGAGACTTACTATTGCTGGATTTTTCAATCGTTCAAGTAGTCGACTCTCGTGATAATTAGCTCGGCTCGGCCTGGTAGATCGGGTGCAGCGTCCAGTTGGCTCGCGGAACTAAGTTTAACACTTTGATTGGCACTGGCCGAGAACGACTTAATGTCACCGGGAAAATGCTGTCCAGAATACTAGCGAGAGTAACGGCGAGGAGACTGGACAGTACCGGCAAGAAGACTGAGAGCGCTAGGCCCGAAATCGTGGGTTTATATACAGAGAAATTAAAGGGTGGGCGTGTCGGAGCGTTTTTCGTTTTTTCTAATATTGGTGGGAAAATCGGTTGGGTCATAGTTCTTAAATATTGACAATAAAATAGAGCGGAGTTTTCTGGGCCTTGGGCAATGAGTAAATAGGTTCGGCGCTCGAGCGTCCAGATAACCGTTTAGATGTTTCGGCATCGGACAATTTGTTTCGGTTTTTTATCTATGATTGGCTGAGTTATGTTCTTCAAATATTGTCAATAGATGAAATAAAGCGGAGTTTTCTAGGCTTGGGCGATAAATTCGACGCCTGAGCGTTGAGATAATTGTTCAAGAGTGGTTTCGATTTTTCTCGAAGATCGGCTGAGTCGTGTTCTTCAAATATTGACAATAAATGAAATAGAGCGGAGTTTTCTAGGCTTGGGCGATAATGTCAATAAATTCGGTGCCCGAGCGTCCAGATAACTGCGCTCGCGATGCATATCAGTGTCGCAACGGCGCATCTTAATCTACGTTGCGCAACCTTGTCCTTGTCGACAGTGTAACAACGTCTTTGACATTGATACATGGTTTTTATTATTTGAAGATCACACGTCTTCTGTTTGCTTTTGAGGGAAATACTGTCTGCTCGAGTAGCTTAATCCCACTGTCGACATGCGCCGGTTCTTTTCCTTAAAAGATAACGTTTCTCCCGAATGGAAGAAATCGTGGAGTCCGCAGGACGTAACATGTGTATTCATCTTTTTTATACATGTTTGAAATGAATAAACTTTTTTTGCATGCAAATTAAACCACATTGTCCTTGTGTATCCATGAATTGTGCGACTCATCAAATCCCAGCCATTTCACGTAAACCTTGTCACCTCTTCTGCGCAGTACCTTCTCCACAAGATACACGTCGGGATCGGTCGCGCGATGCAATTCATATTCGTAGAACGCTCCCGCGATAGATTTTCCACGATAGTCCTCGAGTAGATACGTCATGGGATTAGTACGCTGTACTTTAATGATTTTAAACACCTCGGTGGTCCAATTTGGCGTGTAACCCTTCTCGAAGACGGTCTTGTATTTGCTCACGCGCACCGAATCGCCTACTTTGAACTTTGCCGGTCCCGCAATCTTTATCACGCTGTATACCGTAGCTAAGAGTCTTTCGGCGATCGCGGGCGTAACATCGGCGGGTCGCATGCCGATCGTTCGATGTTTTCGCGAATTGTATTCTGAGACGAGACGCGGCAACGCGTTGATCCATTTGTAGTTTCCGTTGAATGTAAACATCTTCCACATATCGTTCTTGAGCGTGCGATTGAATCGCTCGACAACCGATGCCTTCAACACCGAATATGTGGAATAATGATTTATGGCGTGTTTCTTCACAAGTCGTTGCATGTGCGTTGTAAAACTCCTTTCCATTGTCTGTCTGTAAATTTTTCGGATGTCTCTCGCTCTCTAGAATTATCTCGGCGATAGCTTTGGCTGTCTCGCTTCCACTTTTGCTCTTGAGCTGCACGGCCCACGCGTATTTACTCAACACATCGATGACGGTAAGTATGTAGTGATAGCCTCCATTGAAACGCGAGTACGGCTGCATCTCGACGATATCAGCTTGCCACAGGTCGTCGTATCCTCTAACTATAACACGTCTTCGTGGAAAATGTCTTCTCGCCGGGGCATGCAGTTCCTCGACGAGTCGCCGTCTCTCGGAACTGACGATATTTTCATCTTCAGATCTCATGTTTCGGCGATGCGATCATTGATTGGTAATAGTACGTGTGAAGATTTAACTTTTTAAACTGCTTTCTTATCCTCTCCGTTCGCCACCGTTTCTGATTCGGTGGTAGAGTCGCGTCGAAGCTCGCTTATCGCGGCCTGTAACGCATGCACATCCCTCTCGAACGCTGTCAGCCTCTCGACAAATTCCCGCTGTTGGTCACTCAAAATTTTAACGCACTGTTCCACATATAGTTTGTTAGCCGCGTCATCGTCATCCTCAGGTTGCGCTACACGACGAATCTTGCACGACTTTGCGTCAAATTCCACACCGACACGGCACAGTGCAGTATCACGCACGTAACTTCTCACTAGTTCGCTCCAGCCGCTGATCGAGTCATTTCTCCGTTCAAATAGACCGAATTTATTGACAGGCATTTTTCGATGTGAGTGACGCCAATCGACTGGTTCGTTTCGAGGATACTCCGGTTAATTTATAATAATGCCAGCTTCGCGAAGTTCCTCGATAATCGACAGTATCTCGTTGTCGTGAGCGTTATGACCGGCTTGGCGCGAAGCGTCGAGCAAACGTAGACGATCCACCAGCTCGTTGGGATCGTCCCAGTGCACGTAATCAATCGCATTGTCGTTCAGCGTCATAGCACGAGGCAGTCCTTCTCCAGATTTGCTCTTGGATTCGATCGATAGTAACGGCGCGGTTATATATTTGTACTTATAGCCTCTGTTGCCCGATATGCGATTAAGCGCATTATAATTGAGTCTATGCGCGTTCGTCAACAGCAGTATATTCTTATAGTTTAGCTTATCTTTCTCTGTATAGGCGCTGTTAGCAGGCAATTTCTTGAAGATCAACTCATACCAGGCGTACCGGCGAATCGTACGCCATCGATAATTATGTTGTCAGCGTTGTCCACGCTAATGCGTTTATCACCGAGCATCATTGCTCCATCGCTGCTCAGACGAACGCCGTATACATTATCTAAACTGCTTATTCGATCGTCGCTCAAAACGTCTTCGATGTACCTTCGTCTTAACGGACCCAGGTTACCAAGCAACGTTTCTCGACCTTCTGCCGTTTCCAGCTGCTTTTGAAAAGAGGTCTTGTTGAGCGAGTCGTCCGATCGCTCGAAAAGATTCTCGCTCGCCAGCAATTCGGGCGATTGTACAGTTGTTGCCGTCGCGGTCGGTATCGGTGATATGTTCAGCGGAGGCGCAAATCGATAAGTTTTGTACGGTGTCGATGCGTGAACCAACGATCGTTTTCTCTTTGTCTTACTCAATATCGCATCTTCCTCCTTCTCATGCTTCTGGGCAAATAACGTTTCGTCTTCTACGTCGCCGTCGCCGTCGTCATCGTCACGCGGTTCTTCCTTTATCGTGCGCATGCCAGAATTTTCAACCATCTTTTGCAGCGGTTCGATAATAGGCTTGAAGTGCGTCTTCACCGCGATATCATCCTCGATCTTACCAGTCTTCAAAGCGCGATGTTTCTTGCGAATCGATCTTCTCAATCTCCCTCGCGATCTTTTCACGTTCACGAATATCTTTGTTCCCCGCCATGTCGACAGATCGTTCGCGTTTGCCTCGATGGAGTATCGACGACTAACTGTGTTGTGGTATCGCAAACATGTTAAATCCTTTTCGATATCGCCCATTCGTAAGCGGACTGTCCTTGTCTATTACTACGAATTCGTACTCACGCTGCCAACAATCGTTACAAAACGCGCAGAAATCCCCGTACGACATGTCGGTGATCGTTGTAAACATGTTTCAAATTAGTGGCATCCTGTTTGAACAGGATCAGCAGGTTCGCGTTGTCGCGTATTAGATGTTTGGGTATTCTCGCATACGTCTGACAGAGGTAAAAACAGTCGACGTTCGAGTGTCGACCCATCGAGAAGTATTCTCTCACCGTATCTTGTTTGTCGCACGCAACGTCATCGAAAACAAAAATCGAGTTTGGACGCGCATCGCTCGGCGGGATGACGTCACTATTATTGGAGAATGTAAAATAGCCAATTTCATCGATCGATGTCAGTAGCTTCTCCAGATATTGATACTTTGGCTGCTGCAGCGATTTTGAGTACACATACACGTTCTCGAAACGCACGCCGTGCGGACTTTCCAACAAACTTATCAAAACGTTGGTTTTACCGCAATTCGAGGGGCCGCAGATGATCGCGCGTACAGTGGTCGGCAGCATCGCGCCGTGCTTTCGCACCTCTGCTCTGTCCCCCATTGTCCGCAATCTATCGTCGTAGTTTGTGACGCGTATCGTCAGCGGTTGCCGCACGAATTTCATTTCTCTTTGCACTTTTGTGTAGAGAACGGAATCGAACGCGCCTATTTATAGTCTCGCGGAATCGTAAATCGCTCAGAAATGTTTTTGCTTTTGTCAGATAACAGTGACATATGCGATTTAACCGCTGAACAGTTGAACTATGTACCAAAGATCGTTCTGTTACGGCAGTTTTATAATTGCATAGATTTTGAGTGGGATAGACTTCCAGATCATATTAAGGCGGATTCGGAAGTTCAAGAGTATCGTCGTTGCCTGCAACATTATAATTTACCGTCTCAGCGAACGCATATCGATGGTCCGGCGCCGCTGATCAAGGATTGCCACGAATGTCAGTTGCAACGACGTCTAGCCAATCGGTAAAAAGCAGTTTGCTCAATAGCGCGATAAACGCGCTTCCCTTCGAATTACATCTCCCCGGCTATCAGTTTTGCGGTCCGGGAACTCACTTGGAGAAACGTTTAGCGAGAGGTGATCGAGGAATAAATCCACTGGACGCGGCGTGCCGCGAGCATGACATAGCGTATTCTCGGAGCAACGATCTTACCGAGAGACACGCGGCGGACAAAATACTCGCCGAGAAAGCGCGAAAATGCATCGTCGCGAGAGATTCTACTCTGGGTGAGAGAGCAGCCGCCGCTACTGTCTGGGCAGCGATGAAAGCCAAGACGAAGATCGGTATGGGTACGAAGACGAAGAAGAAGAAGAAGACAACGGCGAAGAAAAAACGGATACTTCCGGTAGCGAAACGCGGCGGTATACTTCCGATTCTGCCAATGTTGAGTGCGCTCGGATCTCTGATCGGTGGAGCGGCCGGTGTGGCAAAGGCGGTGAACGACAGCAAAGCCGCGCGACGCCAACTCGAGGAACTGCAGCGTCATAATCGCGCGGTGGAGGGTCGTGGAATCTATCTCGCTCCATACAAACGCGGACAAGGCGTTGTAAAAAGAAGAAAAAAAAAAAATTCGAAGAGACGTTAAAAATACCTGCGGGTGTAACGACAAACGTACAGTTGGATCAATTGGCGAGGCGTATGTGCGTACCATACTTTAGAGGCGTTTTCACGCTTGATTCATGACCGATAAGCGGTGCACGTCGAAACGAGAGCGGTTGTGAATCTGGACAACGCAACGGGCCCCGGCACTCATTGGGTGGCGTACGCAAAGAGGAGAGATCGCGTGGTATATTTCGACAGTTTTGGTAACCTTCGGCCGCCAAGAGAACTGGTGCGTTATTTCGAGAACTGCGTGATAGAATACAATCGAACGTCCTATCAAACCTACGATCAGAGCATCTGCGGCCAGATGTGCCTGCGGTTTCTCCAAACGGTGGATGCGTGCGAATTTAAAGCCTGACGAGCCGTTGCGAGGACTCAGTGTACGCTAAGCAGTTTTTCCATCATGTCGTTGACATTCATGCTGAGCGGCAAGAGCAACGTTCTCGCGGTAAACTACTCTCCAGCCATAGATTTGAGATTTGATGACGACTACGAGCTCGGTCTAATGGACTTTGAGACTTATCATACGATAGCGAATGTGAATGCCTCGAGCAATAAATTTTACTTTCACAAAGATGACGTGGAAATTACAATTCCCGAGGGATCGTATGAACTACAAGGCATAAACAAGTTTTTGAAACGCGCAATTTTGTCGAAACACGGTGAACATGTTGAAACGCACAACGATTACGAGGATGGAGAATATCCGATAGTGATGCGCGCAAATTACAATACGATGAGGAGCGAGATAAAATGTGCCTTTAAAGTAAACTTTAACAAGCCCAACAACATAGGATCGCTGCTGGGATTTTCATCGAATCGTATATTGCAGCCGCAAAAATGGTACGAGTCGGACATGCCGATTAACATTATGAACGTGAACATTATCCGCATAGAATGCAACGTGACCGCGGGCGCGTACAGCAACAGCAAGCGCGTGCACACGATACATGAATTTTCACCGAACGTGCCACCAGGATATAAGATATCGGAAACGCCGGCGCAGATCATTTATCTGCCGATCATCGTACGGAGCATTACGGATCTAACGATACGCGTCGTCGATCAAAACGGTCGACTGCTCGATTTTCAAGGAGAGGAGATTACTGTCAGACTGCACGTGCGACGGCGATAGCGATAACCCGGGCGTGAGATGCTCGTGTTGAACGAATCAAACGCAAAGAACGTCAGAGCTAACGCGATCGTCACGAGAACAACGACATCGACATTTGGCAATATCCGATCATCCGGTTGTAGCGAGAAAAAGAAACTCAACGCGTCGAACGTTGAAGTTTTAAAATCTTTGGGATTCGCCGTGCGAAACATCTAAAATGGTTGACATCTTGAACATCGAGGGTGAACCGATCTTTGATGATCGCATTATCAAGATCGAGACTCACACGTACAACCCGTACGCTAATACAACGTTCGGGTACAGCGACGAGATAAGGATACCCATACAACAACAGGATCTGTACACGTTGCCGTGCGAAAGTTTTCTATACATCGAAGGAATATTGAAGAAGAAGAACAGTGATGCGGCGGCCACGTCGGCGACGGCCACGTCGGCGGCGAATGTTCTTACAAATAATTGCGTAGCATTTATGTTTGACGAAATTCGATACGAACTCAATGGTGTGGAGATTGATCGCAGCAGAAATGTTGGAACAGCCAACACGCTCAAGAACTATGCGTCGCTAACGTACGACAAATCATTGATCTTGATAAATGCTGGATGGGACGTTGGATCCAGCATGCCGGAAGGAAACTTTAATTTTTGCGTACCGCTCTACAAGTTGCTGGGATTTTGTGAGGATTACAAACATGTGGTTATCAACGCTCGTCACGAATTGATTCTAATACGATCGCGCAATGATAACAATTGCCTCATGGAAGATTCGACGACGGAGCCAGAAATCGAATTATTCAAAGTACAGTGGCGAATGCCTCACGTTATGTTAAATGAAGTCAATAAATTGTCCATGCTACGGGCTTTGGAAAGCGAACGATACTTCAACATGGGTTTTCGCTCGTGGGATCTGTACGAGTTTCCGCTACTGCAGAGCACAGCCAAGCATTCATGGGCCGTCAAAACTGCGACTCAATTGGAAAAACCGCGATACGTTGTCTTCGCTCTGCAGACTGGCCGAAAGAATACCATGTCTCAAGATGCTAGCGTATTCGACCACTGTAACCTGACCAACGTAAAGCTCTATCTAAATTCTGATTATTATCCATATGATGATCTGAATCTAGACTTTAAGAAAAAAAGATACGCTCTGCTTTATGACATGTATTCACGTTTTCGTAATTCTTATTACGGATCCGAAAGCCAAGAACTGCTTTTCACCTTAGGCACATTTTTAACGAAAGGACCATTTGTGGTCATTGATTGCTCGCGACAGAACGAATCGATCAAGAGCGCCACTGTGGATGTACGCATAGAATTCGATTGTAGTGAAAATATACCTGCAAGTACTACTGCCTATTGCCTCATCTTGCACGATCGCGTAGTTCAGTACAACCCGTTGACCAACATTGTTCGCAAAATCATCTAAATACGATGTTGGAGAGGGGAGCGATATAAAATCTACAACTTCCCGCTCCTCGACATAAATCAGTCATGTCTGCAACCATGTCAACACCAACGTTCGTGGATCTGCAAGGTTTCGTCGTCGGGAGAAACTCCTTCGTCGTGAAAGAATTTGCCGCTCTCAGAGACGGATATATTCTCACTCATTATATATTTGGAAGCTCCGAGCCATGGCATTTTCTCAGCAAAGCGGATAGAAAACACGTATCCTGGTTGGAGGTGAAACATTACGGATTGCATTGACGCGATGATCACGGAACGATTCCGTACTTCATGGCTAGAGACATGATTACAAAGGCGTTGCGGGATGTGACGGAGAGCGAAAACTCACCCATCGTATACGTAAAAGGACTTGAGAAACGAGAATGGCTGCGGGATTTGCTCCTGGACAATGCGAGAGACGATGTCTACATCGAGAACCTCGACGAGCACTACGAAGACGTGAAATCGTTGAAAAAGATGGACGTTACACATACTTTACGTTGCCATAAACATGTATCCAATTGTGCAATGCAAAATGTATTCAAGCTATTTAATTGGTGGCATAACCATAAAAAATAAACGCATATTATTTACACATATATGTATTGTCGATTATTTTATTCCTCCCTCCCCCATTACGCATACAACAGTTACGTTCTTTATATTAATTCACGTTTTATTAAAGTAAAATCACGTTATTTCATGTTTTGCTAATTCGTTTGACGTTTCTCAATATTCTGTTAATAATCACTCGATGTTTCTCGATGTATGATAGATGTATGTGAGACGTATGTGAGATGTTTCTCGATGTATGCTAGATGTATGTTAGATGTATGTGAGATGTATGTGAGATGTATGTGAGATGTTTCTCGATGTATGCTAGATGTATTAGACACGTATGTGAGATGTATGTGAAATGTATGTGAGATGTATGTAAGATGTATGTCAGATGTATGTGAGACGTATGTGAGATGTATGTGAGATGTTTCTCGATGTATGTGAGACGTATGTGAGATGTTTCTCGATGTATGCGAGATGTATGTGAGATGTATGTGAGACGTATTTGAGATGTATGTGAGATGTTTCTCGATGTATGTGAGACGTATGTGAGATGTTTCTCGATGTATGCGAGATGTATGTGAGATGTATGTGAGACGTATGTGAGATGTATGTGAGATGTTTCTCGATGTATGTGAGACGTATGTGAGATGTTTCTCGATGTATGCGAGATGTATGTGAGATGTATGTGAGACGTATGTGAGATGTATGTGAGATGTATGTTAGATGTATGTTAGATGTTTCTCGATGTATGTGAGATGTATGTGAGATGTATGTTAGATGTATGTGAGATGTTTCTCGATGTATGCGAGACGTATGTGAGACGTTTCTCTCGACGTCTTTTCAGGTTTTGACACGTTTCTATAAACATATCTCCTCCTCCAGATCGCGCTTAAAACATTAATCCCCTCCCTTATTCTTTCAAAATGTCGACTATTGTCACGTATACGCAGATAATTTTACGCAATCAGTGTTGCATCAACCGCATGTATCAACGGATCGCTTCTTGTAACCGAGAAAAATGTACTCCGTCGAAAAGAACATCGGCAATCGCGCGATGAACTATTACGTGCCGATTCAGGATGATGAAGAAACTTTATCGTGTGAGAAGAAAAAATCTAACAAGTAAGTATAGAGCTTCCTATTTTATATATTGTAAATTATATTATTTTGAAACAAATTTCATTATTTTTCTACAGCATTTCGTTGGAGCGTCGTGCGGTTCGTGTACTGAGCAGACGATACGCGCTAACAGCCACGGGATACAAATTCCTCGAAATTGGCATCAATGTGGGCCCACCGAGCTATGTGGAGATCGTCGTGGGAGATAATCGTGGAAACGAGATGATTCTGTCTCTCGAAACGTGGAGAAAATTCTACGAGCAGCGATGGAACATTCAAAAATTCCTTTGGAACGACCATAAGGATACCAGCAGTTCTATGAGCATCGGACCGCTAATGATCAGCACTTGCGCGATTAATAATGTTAAGCTCGTACGTCTCGAATCTTTGAACGTACGTTTGACGATGACCGAATCGACGTTGTTCTCCATGTTTAATCTGGATCGGTGCATCTATTTAGCATTTGAGCAGTTATTTAAAAATGTTGGTTCGGTTGATGTAAAGTTTACATAATTTTCGCATATCGCGTCCACTGCGACGGATCCTAAAGAGGTACTGAACATGATTCGCGTCAGTGATGCTTTCGATAAGCATCAGCTCATCGATTGCGAGCTGTTGGCTTTAGTTTTTAGTACATAAGAAAAATATGTATAAATGTATGTGAAAATTAAGAATAAAATGTTTAAATGAAAATCTGAAACGTGATATCGTTAAACCCTTCCTTTCTTTCCATTAGTTATATTTCAAACAACATTCCTGCTTGCGTTTTTTTCTTTTCTTTGGAATTTCCGTTTGTGTAAAAATTATATCCCTCGCATACCTGGTTCACAGCTATGAAACATACTTTTCAAAAAAAAAGGATTTATGGACTTTCTAAAATTTGTATTGCTCTCTAACAAATAGAGTAAAATGGGAGTAGGAATAAAACTTGGGGGGTAGGAATAAGACATGGGAGTGGGAATAAGACTTGGGAGTGGGAATAAGTTTGAATTTTCTTGAAAGAAGAATTACAGAATTCAGTGCAAAACTAGACGCAGAGACGCAAAGAAGATCTTCGAAGTGTACAGTTAAAATACTAAAGTGTCAAAAAATGGATAGAATCGGCGACATCGTGGAACTCAATTTTCCCGCAGCTGGGGTAAGTAAATCGTAATTAATATTATAGTTTTGAATCTTTGTAATAAGCGCGCTACAACATTAACATCGGTGTAGATTTTCAATTTTCATATACTCACGCGCGTTTCAACATAAAAAAAGTCCATATGCATCCGAAAGCGTACTAACATAAAATAAAGTGCGTGTACGCGTAAAAATAAATATGTGTTTTCTTCTTTTTTCATTTTCTTTTTGGATTTGGGTGGATTGCCTATCCAAGAGGTGCAGTTGAGAAAGGAGTTAAGGGTCCTGATTCCGCACGATCAGGTATATATTTAATATATATATATATATTTAATATAAATTTACATTTTTAATATCTTTTATTATTTCAGCCTGTTAATGAGGTCGAGGTGCAAATCAGGGCGCCGAGATTCATTAGAATAAGAGACATGAAGTGGACCCGATGGGTCCGATATTGTAATCGGGAGGCGAACGATGCCATATGGTGCGGGGATGGTGAAGACCTAATGGATCTCCAGATCCTCTTCGGGGATCGAATATACGAGGAGGAACGTTGGGATTGAGAAGTAAGTATTGTTATATGTTTTATTTTTACTTTAACATATATATTTCAATGTATATTAATGAATTTCTTTATTTATTTGTTTCAGCGCGTCCATTGGTCCCCCAATATTTGTCGCCTCACACATTATATATATATTTTTAAACATTATATATATTTTTAAACATTGTTTTTTATTTTTTAGTATTAAGAATAAATATCTATTTTTAAATGTACTTATATACACTGCTCAAAAGAAATATGGCATAGAAAAATTTTAGGCAAAAATTGGTCAACTTTGACTGACGGTAACTCCGCGAAAAATCATCGTAAAATTATGTTTTTTTTTTTAAATTAAAGCTTGAAATCTCTACTTTAAGATACTATAGTTCAATTTTAGGTGTGATGCATTCCTACCACTGTAACACCTTAAATGTGAGGGCATGTTTGTTCTATTGAAAATTACAAAGTTTAACGGAATGCATGGACTTGCTACATTTTTTTTCAGGGATACTGTTTGCAGAAACATAAAGTACGAACCTTCCTCTTCAATTAAAAAAAAAAGAAAAGTCGCTGCCATTTTTTTTCGCAAAGATACAGCACTTTAAAGTAACCCTTGTATTTTTGGCATATATCGCCGGCATTGGCATTACCCGATGTGCACCACGGGGAGGTTGCCGGTCGGATTTTGCACATCATGTAGCCCTGTAAAGAGCCGTATTTTTGTGTGTAAGTGTGTGTGTGTGTGTGTGTGTGTGTGTGTGTGTGTGTGTTTAAATTTTAATACCACGTGTTTCCTCCGCGTTGTTGAATTACTGCTTGCAGCCAATTTCTCATGTTAATGCAAGCCCTAATTTCTTCCTGTGGAATGTCATTCCAGATTTGAATTAAGACTTGTGACAAGTCTTGAAGATTGACAGGTTGTCTTGCTAAATTTCTCAATCTACGACCCATAATGTCCCATACGTGTTCTATGGGGTTCAAATGGACTTACTGCAGGATGTGGAAGCAGTCTAATTGAGTTTTCCGCCATAAATTCGCGAGTAATGCCTGCGGTATGCGGCCGTGCGTTATCCTGCATAAGGATAAAATTTCTTCCTATGCGACGACTCATTGGCAGCACATGAGGTCGCAAAATTTCTTCCACATATCGTACCGCTGTCATTCCTGGTGCTGGTAGAACAATAAGATTAGTACGATGATTCAAAGTGATTCCTCCCCATACCATTATGGAGCCGCCGTTGAATCCTCTTACAGGAGCGACGCATGCTCTGTCATACCGCTGACCCCGATAACGCCAAACTCGAATTCGTCCATCAGAACCGAATAATGAAAATCGTGATTCGTCGGTGAAGAGCACGTTTTGCCATTGCCTTACTGTCCAGCAAACATGAGCTCGCGCATAATCTAAGCGAGCACGTCGATGCCCAACATTTAACATTGGTACACGGCAGCGACTCTGGGATCTTTGATCTGCCTCATGCAAACGGTTTCTCACCGTTTGATCACTAATTTGACGACCTGGCATGACTGCTTCTGCAATTCGTCGAGCTATGATCGTTGGATTTCGCATAGTAAAATTTACAATAGCGCGATCTTCTCGTGCAGTCGTAATGCGTGCTCGACCTTGTCCTCGTCGTGGCTGCAAATTTCCCATTTCTTGATAACGAAACCAAATGCGAGAAACTGCTGACTAGTTTATGCGAAGTTGTCTTGCAGTGTAGGATTGAGAGAAACCTTCTCTTATAAGCGCAATAATTTGCGCACGCAGAACTTGATTTAGTGGCCGCATTTTGTAAATCAACACTTTTCTCACTTTTCTAAAGGAAAATTGTACGTTCTCGGGACAGTACAACTCGAGAATGAATGAAAAATGCTTCCAAATGTAAACAAAACACTGGTCCGACTAGTGTACGTACAATCACAACGTTGTTTACATTGAGTAATTTCCGTAAATACCGAAAGCCGCAAAATTACTGTCACAAGTCTTAATTCAAATCTGGAATGACATTCCACAGGAAGAAATTAGGGCTTGCATTAACATGAGAAATCGGCTGCAAGCAGTAATTCAACAACGCGGAGGAAACACATGGTATTAAAATTTAAACACACACGCACGCACGCACGCACGCACGCACGCACGCACGCACGCACGCACGCACGCACGCACAAACAAAAATACGGCTCTTTTCAGGGCTACATGATGTGCAAAATCCGACCGGCAACCTCCCCGTGTTGCACATCGGGTAATGCCAATGCCGGCGGTATATGCCAAAAATACAAGAGTTACTTTAAAGTGCTGTATCTTTGCGAAAAAAAATGGCAGCGACTTTTCTTTTTTTTTAATTGAAAAGGAAGGTTCGTACTTTATGTTTCTGCAAACAGTATCCCTGAAAAAAATGTAGCAAGTCCATGCATTCCGTTAAACTTTGTAATTTTCAATATAACAAACATGCCCACACATTTAAGGTGTTACAGTGGTAGGAATGCATCACACCTAAAATTGAACTATAGTATCTTAAAGTAGAGATTTCAAGCTTTAATTAAAAAAAAAAACATAATTTTACGATGATTTTTCGCGGAGTTACTGTCAGTCAAAGTTGGCCAATTTTTGCCTAAAATTTTTCTATGCCATATTTCTTTTGAGCAGTGTATATGGTACATATTTTTTCTCCCATTCCCTTCCCTTTCCTATTTTAGAATAAGAATAAAATAAAAAAATAATAAAAGAATAAAATAAGAAAATAATAAAAGAATAAAATAAGAATAAGGATAAGAAAAAATAATAAAAGAATAAAATAAGAAAAAATTAAAAAGTGTACAAAGAGCGGGCGAGCGAGCGAGCGAGTGGGTGGGCACGCGAGATGCATGGGGGGAACGGGAGCGATGGAGCGAGAGAAGATGGGAAGCGGGGTGGGGAGCGAGAGAAGGTGGAAAGTGGGTGGGAGCGAGAAAAAAAATCCTTCACGCAGTCGTAGGACCCACAGCCGTAGGGTCTCTAATACACATCCCCTCCACCACAGATTCCCTCTCCGTAGTTGTATGCCCCCCCCCCCTGCTCCATGCCCATGCCCATGGAGTACCCCCGTACATGCTCCGGTTTCAAAATAATGTATCGTTTATAAATGTGAAATAATTAGTTTTTTATTCCTTTCACAATTTTTTACATTTAAAATAAATTAAAAGAATATTGAAGCATCAGTAGTAGATTGCGCGAGGTAGTGCTTGGCGATGTTCGAGCTACGGTTGGCGGCAGCGCTTTCTAAAAAAAAAAAGAAAAAAATACTTTAAAAATTTCTGAATATTCACTACATTCGATAAAACGCGTTCGTAAAAAAAAAAAGGATACATACCTTATTACTTTGATGATGATGGCTTAGATCTCGAAAATTTTATTTACTATATTTCTTCTTCGACGGTGATGAATTTGGCGATGTTAGCGGACGGTACCCTTGGTGTTCGACCGATTTCTTATGAACATAATCTTTCATTTTCTCCCACGGTCGTGACGATTGACTCGGCGGTATCGCGGGTTTGTACCCATCGCCCTTATCCGATTTTCGATGAATTAAATCTTTCATTTTCTCCCACGGTCGCGACGATGATTGACTCGGCGATATTAAGGGTTGGTACTTCTCGTCCTTGTCTGATTTCTGAGGAATACACTCACGTACTCGCGACGATGATTGACTCGGTGGTATCAAGTATGTTTTGTATCCCTCGCCCTTGCCCGATTTCTGAGGAATACACTTCTGTATTCGATCCATATTGATTTTCTCTCTCACACAGCTTGTAACAAACTGAAGCTGGTGAGTGAAAGAATGAAGCTTTATGCGTCGCAAAAATTCCTATCACATGTGCACTCTCGAAAAAAAAGGATATTATTTTATAACATTATAAATTTAACATTATAAATTTTAGCAGCCCGAGATCGGCGCTGATAAAAAAGATAATTTTTTCAGAAATACAGAAACGCATTCAAAAAATTCCTATCACATGTGCACTCTCGAAAAAAGAATATTATTTTATAACATTATAAATTTAACATTATAAATTTTAACATTATAAATTTTAGCAGCCCGAGATCGGCGCTCGAAAAAATTTTGAAAAGATAGTTTTATCCTTGTTATGTATTGTTCATTATTATTAAAATACAAGGATAGGTATCTCAAATTTGGGTCTACCTACAAAAAATTTTATGACGGTCATAAAAGCGCTTTCAATCCTGTAGCGTCATCCCCACCACTCCTGTGACGTCATACCCCTGCGCGCTCCGAGAACCCCCGCGCCCCGCTCCCCCCTCGGAGGACCTGAGTTGAAACTCTCATATCTATACTAGTATTGATTCATATCATTATTCCATGTATAACGGTAAAGGTGCAGTTAGTACATAACAAAAAGTTTATAAACGTCAAAATGTATCATAAATTTCAAAATCAATTTTTTCGCGAATAAAACGTCACGAAAAAATTTATTATTTATTTGCTTATTTTTGTATCAGTATAAAAATTTATAAGAAACAAGTTTGCATGTAACAGAAATTCATTCATTCAGGTAAACAAACGTAGCAATCCACATTGGCTCCGTAGTAAGATGCTCGACTTATCGGTCTCGGGTTCGAATCCCAGACGTCAGGATACGTACAGGCACCGCCGGCACCATTGGGATACGTACAGGCATCACATTTTACGGTATTTGTACGGACAGTCTGAGTACTTACAAAAGAGCCATGTGGATTGCTATTTTTTTTCTAATAAATTTACTATGTATAAAAATGTCAAATACATTTTATACTCTTACAAAAGGACTATCAGAATGAGACCTTTCCGATTTCAATTAATTTTTTATATGTGTAGTACTATCCTTCCACTAATAAAAGGTAAAAGTGTTCGACGCAATTCTCAAGTATTCGCTAAAAAAATGAGTTTAAAGTTTATACCGGTACATATGTACCGAGTCGCAAAGATAAGTTTTCAGCCAGCAGCGGTAGCCGGGAACGTAAGGCGACGAACTAATAAAATAGATCACTCCGTATTGCGGATTCAAATCCTACTTTTGTCCAACGTTATTTTTACATTTACGTCATGATGAAATTTACATGTGATAGTATGTACAACGAATCTTTTAAAGAGAATGTTATTTTGTATAATTTTTATTGTATCATTTATTTATATAATGAATTATTCGCAACCCAATTTTCATTTATTGAAACATTGAAAAATGTTTTCATTTATAAGCAGGTTAAGCTTAATAAAAACTATTTTAAAATAATCTTTTACTCGTTCCATTTTTATTTCTGTATATATTTATATATGTACATATATACAGAAATATATATAATTATCTTGGAATCCTCTTCAGATTCGTCAAATTTGCAAAATTGAGAATTTTTAGAATAAAAACAATTGAAACATAATATTAAATTATAATGTGCGCATTTTTATATTTGCAAATTTTTTTTAATATTGTTTATTGGAAAAAAACGAACTTAGTAATATTTACATACATACTAATTAATTAACATATTTATTATTTAAAATTGTTTTTATTAGCCTTACCTTGATTGTAAATAAAAACATTTTCGACGTCAATAAAAATTTGATAGCAAATAATTCATTATATAAATAAATAATACAATAAAAATACAAAATATCGTTTTCTTTAAAAGATACGTTGTATAATAAGTAATAAAAAATAAAAATTTGGACAAAAGAACAATTTGAATCCGCAATACGGAATAGCTCCGCTTTACTAGTCCATCGTCTTACGTTCCCGTCTACCGCTGCTGGTTGAAAACTTACTTTTGCGATTCGGTACATATGGAGCGGTGTAAATTTTAAACTAATTTTTCTAATGGGTCCAGCACACTAGCGTGATTAACATCGCACGCGATGCGCGATATCCAATGAGGATTGACTTTTCTTATTAAAGCTCGATTCTCATTGAATATCGCGCATCGCGCTCGATATAAATCGCATATCGCACTGGTGTGATGGAGCTATAACGCTTAAAAATTACTCTTACCTTTTATTAGTGGAAGGGTTAAGTACAACAATGGAAGAGTACAACAGCATATAAAAAATGTATTGAAATCGGAAGAAGCCGATCCAGTTAATCCCCTTGTTAAAATTAATTAATATTTTATAACAAATTAATTGCTGTATTATCTTTGTGTATAAATACGAAAAACTCTTATAGCTAAGAAATTTTTTAAAATTCAAAATTCTGCAAATAAACCAACTCGTAAAATCGCAAGTTGTTTATTGTAGCAGTTGGAGTTGATAAAAATATGAACAGGAATATTTTCCGTGCCAAAGTTCATAATGATTTCAGCCACGAAGGTATACCATTATGTATAATTTTTGCAACATTTTTTAATTTTGCATGTATGTACGCGTTATTGTGAAACATTATAAATAAATGAGCATTCTGTTTTTCTTATTTTTCTTATATTTTCTATGAATCATTTCCGAACGTGAAAAGGAATCGAAATAAAAAGATGAGGAAGTAACGAAATATGTGTAAAAAAAGTTTTAAGTTGCAAAAAGCAAAATTTGAATTCACGTATTCTTATCGCCGTAGTAGCCAAGTGTCTTGCACTCGCCGATCAGTCTCGGAGATATTAAATTCGCAGTATGTAAGGTATGTTTCTACACGGAAAATTTCGAACTACATTTTTTCGTAAATATATCAGAAATATAAATGTGGTTTTGCTTGGCAAGATTTAAGAGATTCTGAAAGGACAATCTCTGTCCCTTTTCAGATTCACCTGTTACGCCAAGCAGATTCGATTGCATAAGACAGTGATCAAAGCGAGAAACTCTTGCTCTCTCACTTGCTCACGTGCGTCACGTTCTTAAACCAATCAGATCAGTATCAGATGATAGAGTCTTTTTTGGGGGAGGGGGCATAGGGACATAAGATGGTGACAGTGCGATACCTAAGAAGAAACAAGTTGGCGCCTCTATTCATTGAAGGTTATAGGAAGTGCAGGAGGTTATTGAACCTCGCGACAACATGAATAAGAGGGGTCGTAAATGTAAGTACAACTGTATTTTTTTTAATTGTTAATTAAACAAAAGTTATTATTGGAAAAAATATTCAAATTTTTATTGTAGTTTATTAATTATAATAAAACATGTTTATCTTTGTTTCAGCAAAAAGCGACAGTTACGTTGCTGCGGTGATGGGTTCGGTGCCTACGATGACGACAGCACCGACACCCGCACCTTATACAACAAGGACGACGGTGATGGCAGCGGCAATGGCGACGACGAGGACGTCGGCAACAATGACGACGAGGGCGGCGGCAACGACGACAACGATGGCAACGGCGATAACAACAACGGCTGCACCAGCAGCAGTGCCAAAAACAGCGGCAACGATGGCTGCTATAACAAAAGAAGCGCCGGTCCCATCGGCAGTGACAACGTCTGTGCCACTGCCAATGGCATCGACAATGCCAACTATGGTTGATGCATCAACGGTGCTATCGCCGCCAGAACTACCTAGGACACCGCCAATACCATCACGAGACGGGTCGACGTTGAATAAAGTAAGTAATACAAATTTGACAATGTAGTAGATAGTATATACGGCAGAAATGCGTAACTATATGAAGTTGACCATATATCATAAAGTCCGTTGCGACAGTCAATGAAAAGCGTTTTTAAAATTAATGTTCCCGATTGTCACAACAGACCACTTGATACGTGGCCAACTTCAAATGCACATTTTGCATGAATGTATACACACACGCACACACGCACATGCACATTTTGCATGAATGTATACACAAATGCACATTTTGCATAAATGTATACACACACGCACACACGCATACACGTACGCACGCACGCTCACACGCATAGTCACATACGTTCATACATAATATTTGCATATTTGCCGTAGTGTACATGTATACATACGTTAGACCGATATTACAATTGTACGACTAATTTTTCAAGCATGTTAATGGCAACAGGATAGAGAAATTCTACACACCCGAGAACTTCTCTATCCTATAGGCAATACGCTCGAAAAATGTGTCGCACGATAATATCAGTCTTACATTACAAATAAGGATAATAAGACCTGTATACCGCAATACATATTATCAGTGCTGATAATTTTAAATTTATGCTACGTACATTACGTACATTACAGATTATTTGGAGTTGCAGTGTATGTGTCAGTACTAATATGTATCGGAACACAGTTCTTATTAGCCTTATATTTCGAGACACGTATGCACGTAATTACGTACATACATAAATTAATAAGAAACAGAAATATAAAATAATATAAAAATGTTATTTTCAGAGAATAAATCAAACAATCCACCGCGCTTTGCAAAAAACAAGGCGCAAAGAAAGAAAATTTCCGCCTCCACCGCCCTCGGAATATATACCCCAGGGGTATGCACAGGGGTATGCACCGCCTACACCAATGGGATACGTACAAGCACCACCGACACCACTGGCATACGTACAGGCACCGCCGGCACCATTGGGATACGTATAGGCACCATCGGCATCAATGGGATACGTACAGGCACCGCCGGCACCATTGGGATACGTACAGGCACCACCGGCACCAATGGGATATGTACAGGCACCGCCAGCACCATACGTACAAGCACCGCCAGCACCATACGTACAAGCACCGCCAGCATCATACGTACAAGCACCATATGTGCGTAAAAATAAGAAAAAATATATGAAAAATATATGTAAAATATATGTATGCAAGAAAAATATAATAAAATATTTAAAAAATAAAAGAATTTATTACCTCCTTTGCGCGTGCGCTCTCTCTCTCTCTCTCTCTCTCTCTCTCTCTCTCTCTAAATTATTACCTTGTACTCTAAGTTTAGTGATTTTAGAAACATTTCTTTTATAACAGAGTCTTTCACACGACACACAAATATATTGTGGTGTATCCAGTCAACGTTTTTTGAAAATATAAAACGCATTTTTATATTTGGACATAATATCATCATCATTCCAAACTATATCACTTTGTTGATGTTTGTACATATCCTCTCTTTCTTGTGCTACAATTGCAGTTTCATTTAATGTATTCAAATCAGCAGACATTAATGCTTCATTCAAATTTGAAATTTTTTTAGATAAATCTTTAAGTTGATAAATAAAACATCTAATATGTCTTACATTTGGAAAATGAGGTGCTAATAATTGCATTGGAATAAACATTGCTTTACAAAGATTTAGATTAATATAACAACTATTTGAATGACCTAATTTTTCATTTGAAGTCTTTACGGTACATTCGAAAACTTTTTGCAATAATTGTGGTACGTTCTTTACGACACATGTATTTACAGCTTCAAGAAATTTTTGATACCGATGAATTAGAAGTGGATCATTAATTTTACATAAAGTGTTGCATGACCATGCTTTTTTTGCCCGTGCTTCTATCAAAGGTAATACATTTTCAATTTGTCCTTTAATATTTATTATTAAAGGTTCAGTATATTGATCTCAGCTGAATTGATATTATGATGTATAGAAACATTTTCAACTTGTTTTTCCTTCTTTATTATTGAAGACTTAGTTATACTAGCTTTATACGAAATTATATTGTGATATGTAGATTCAATAAAATAATTTTCAGATGTAGCTGTATGTTTAGACATGCCACATAACACACGTAATTTATCATCAACAACAGAACATTCTTCGACAACAGTCAAACATGTTTCTGACTTCTTTTTAAGAAGACTTAACACTTTGTATATATTACGAATATAATTTCTCTAACAATCATACACCAACGTACGGTTTTTCAGCTTGTAATCGTTTTTCAATATAATCTTTACTGATGTCTGTAATATTAAGTTTTAGTAAAATATTTTTAACAAATACTTCTGAAGAACCACAAAATTTTATAGATTTTTTTAACCAAAACTTGTCATATTTTTTAACAATATTTTTAACAGCATTATAATTTTTCTTTTCAAATATGAAATTAGATTTTTTTCTCATAATATTGCTTATTATAAAGTCACTTCCGATCAAAAGGTAATGCTTTTTGTCTATCCCATTTATGCTGAGAATGTAAAAAATAATACATTTGCTTTCGTGCACATTCTTTTTCTGAGTTTTTTTTATATTGACATCGTTTTCTGAAACGATAATTTTTTATGGATCATTATATCGAAGTCGTTTCTTAACAAGAATATTTGACTTATTTTTTTTATATCGTTATACTTGTTTAGCACAATTATCTTCTTGATCTTCTTGATATAAACGTCTTTTAGCATTATTTTTAAAATTATTATCTACATCCTGCTCATCATATTGAATAATGAAAAGGCACCGCCTTTTGGCATTATTTTCTAAATTTTGTTGAAGTTCCTTACTATGATAATTTTTTATATCCTGCTACTTATTTGACTTAAATGTTTGTTTGTCTCTCGCTGATATTGTTTCTTTTTGTTGATGTTTTCTTCAATGCTTTCACTCGGCATTTGCATTTTTAAATAATTATTATTTAATTCTTTTCTAGATTGAGGTAAATTACAAATTTTTTGTAATTTAGTTGATTTTTGTGGTTTCATTTCACATTGACGTTTTGTACCTGTACAGACCACTTCATTCTCTTTTACTCCTAATGTTGTTGAAAGCACATTTTGAGTTACACCATATTTAGAATCAAAAGGAAAATGCTGAATTACATTGTACTAAAAAATTTTCATTAAATGTAAACGCATTAAGCTGTGCTTATATATTACTGTTTCAGGTTTAATGTTGTGGCGGCCGCGCTTTTCGAACAGTATAGAAGCCGCGCACGCCGTTTCCCGCGCACTGGATGACAGCTCGGCCGTCACATGAATTAAGCAATCTATTTTTTATAAAAAGCCAATTTCAGCCAATATAAAGAATTTGTTATTTTGTCGGTAGGCGTCGTTTGATTTGTTTATTTTTCTCGTAATTAAAAAACAGCCACATCTGCTATATAAGAGGGTCCGGTGATCGACTCGGTGCACAACGGAAATTTCTCCGAGTGTGTGTTTTTGGGTGCATAACGAATACGGAGTCGCTTCTTGATCGTCCGTCTTCCTGTTGTTATTGTCCGCCGAATTCGAGGATTTCGACGGAGAATCAACGAGGAGAAGCGGTTTTTGGAAACAAGGAGTCTGCGGGACATCCGGAGTGGCGGCTGTTCAAGCTCGAGCTTCCGCCAGTCAGGAGGACACGTCCACCCAGACATCTCTTGACGATTTTCGATCCGAGAGAACGCAGACCGACTAGCCCGAGGCATCTTCTGGAAGGCCCAGGAAGACTTCTCTCTCCACTTCCTCCTTCACCAGGAAAAGGAAGAGATACGTCGACCCAGACCTATTCCGCAAGAGCTGACTCTGCAACGCAGACCAAAGGCAGGACGGACTTCGAGTCTTCAGAAGAAAAGGAGCGACCACCGGAGAAATTTGGACCGATCCTGGTCACGCTTACTGCCCCACATATCACATACCGAGAGAGACTTCAATAACATTTTTTGACCGGCGCCGCAAGGCGCCATAATTGTAAACCAAAAAGAAATTGTATTCTTTAGAATAAACTTTTGAAAGAAAACCAAAACGGAGTCCTGGCGATTTTGGAGAGGCAACGCGCATGACCCCCCACAACAATGTTAAATAATAATGAAGTAACAAAGGCTATTGCAAAAACACCACAATCGCTGCAGTTAGTTTGTTGCACAGTAGAAAATATCACAGGTTGCTTTTCAAAAAAATAAAATGGAAATAATCGTCTTAAAAATTGTTCAAAATGTTTATGTAATTTCTTATTATTTAATGAATTGTAAATAAAGAAATTTCTTGTATCATAATAGCTACAAACCCATTAAAATTCATTAAATTATTTAAATCATATTTTGAAACGTTGTGAATCAAAATTAGAATATGTAAAATTATGTAATGTTTGTATATGTTTTTTGTATATAAAATTTGTATGTCTTTTATTTTGTGGCATAAATGGTATCGTATCAGGAATTTGTGCTAACAACGGATTAACAGGTCTATAATCTGAACAGTTTATTAAAAGTTGGTTGAAATGATCAATATGTAAATCATTTAATCACCCGCCTTGTGCAATAATATCTTTTTGTTCTGACGATAAAGTTATTTTTCATTCAACTTTATTATTTTTTACTTCATAATTATTTGTATATTGCAAATATTTATTTTCAAAATCGTTGTTTGTATTCACTTCATTTTGCTTGTTACTACTGTACAGATTATTATTAATATTTATCTCAGTCTCGGTAATATTTCCAACATACAATGTATTTCGAAACCATTTATTAACTTGTAAATATCAGTCGTTATTGAGTTTACGTTATCTTTTTTTAATTTACTTTGCGTTTTTGTAAAATTGTTTAATTTTTCCTCACATTGAAGAGAATTACAATTTTTTTGTAATTGACTCAATTTCTTTTGTTCTTTTTTACATTGACGTTTTGTGCGCATACAAGCCGCTCTAGATTCTTTTGCTCTTACTACTAATAATGGTAGTACTTTCTGAGGAACACAATTTTTATCTTGAGGAAAATGCTGAATAACATTTGATTCAAACATTTAAATTAAATGTTGACGCATTAAGCTACAATCGTACCTTACTTTTTCAGATTTGATGTTAAATAATAAAGAAATAGCAAATGCTATTGCGAAAACACCACAATCATTTGAGTTCGGTTGTTGTTGCACATTAAAAAAAGCAATAGGATTCTTGATAAGATTGTAAGATTGATGTTGGGAATAGTTTTTTCAAGAATTCCTCTTGGCACTTATTTAACATTTTCATATTTAAAGAATCATAAATAAATATGTTTTTTGTATCATAATAACTACATATTCAATGTATTCCCAACGATCCAGAAGGTAATATTTGTATATGCTTTGAATTTTTCGGTATGGGTTGTATTCTATCTATTGTGCCAACCATGTTCCGACGGGTTTATAATCTGAACAACTTTTTAAAAGATGGTTAAAATGATCCATATGGCAATCATTTAACCATTTGTAATAATATCTTTTTGTTCTGACGACAATGTCATTTCTCGTTGATATTGTTCTACTTTGTAAATATTCGTTACATTAGAAGTGCTTTTATATTGCAAACAATCATTTTCATTTTTATTTGATAAATCTATGTTTGTATCATAAATATTCATGTTATTCTTCTCTAAACCACTATTTGTATAATTGCAACCGTTATTTGTATCAGCGCACTGCAACCGTTATTTGTAACCTTGTATCAGCGCACAGCAGCCGTTATTTGCAAAGGAGTCTTAAAAAAATATATATACATATATATATATATAAAAGTATAAACAAAAATAAAGACAAATTGAAATAGAGAGAGAGAGAGAGAGAGAGAGAGGGAGAGGGAGAGGGAGAAGGAGAGAGAGAGAGAGAGAGTTAAAAACTATTAAAAACTTACCTCTTTGTGAAGAATCACTAACTATAATCTAAAACAATTTTTATTTGTTATATTAACATATAATAACATATAATACTTATTAATAAAATTATATAAACAGTATGTTATTATCGAATGACACATAAACATTAATAAAATTAAAAGATATCAACATGTTTTAAACATTGTCTATCGTAAAAAAATAAAACCCTTAAGAAGTTATAAAAAAGAAGACTTTTCAAAATATCATATGCCAAGTAGCTTGTGTCTCGCATTAAAAAAGAAAAAAATTATTTTATGAAACCAATGTAAGCATGTATTTTTATAATGTTATTTATGATATACAGGGTGTGCGGATATCTACGCATTCGAAGTACAAGACGTAATATTTTATGCTCTTATTTATGTAGTGCTCCAATCGTGTGTAATATTTAGAATAATAGAATGTTCAGTTCGTAAAGCATATTACTATTTACATTCGTAGGATTCTCAGTGTACATAGATAAAATCACTTATTCGTTCAATTTGTTCTCCTGCAAAAACTATTTGTCGGAAGCATAGACGTATAAATATCTGGACAGAGCGTAGAGTCAATTTTAGGGTGAGGGGATCGAGATTAGCAGGACGGGGGAGACGGCCATACCCAGACGGCATACAATATTTATGATACTAGAACAAAATATTGCGCACGCTACGCGCGCGCCATTAATTATTTTAATATATAATTTATTTTAAAAGGAAAACATTAAATAGATTCAAATTTATTGCCAATTTTCCGCTGATTGGTTTCTCTTACTTATCTCACCTTCGGCAGTATTCATAGTCAGTTTTTATATTTAAGATCATCTTAAGTACAGTCTTATGTGATTCTAATTACAGAGCCGAATTAGCATCTTAAGACGATCTTGAAATAAGAACTGACTATGAATACCAGTCCTTGTGTTAACATTATGATATACAGAATGTGCTAAAACATTGTATGCAACTGTACTCATGAAAAGATAAAACGTTAGAGCGGCAATGTAAACACGCAGTGACGCACTGTTCTTTTTTTTATTATTCATTTTTCAAAATATTAAATATATACAGGGTGTCCCATGGGAAGTTCCTGAAACTAATCGCTGTCATTTGCCAATATGTATATTCAGTTGTTGAAAAAAACAAAAATTACATTAAAAAGAGAAAAGTCTGCAGTTTTTAATAGGTTATATAAAATTTAACAATATGTTTGTATATTAGTTTATTTTATTGATGAAAAATATACTAATAATCAAGTAAACTAATGATGAATATTGTCTGTGTCAAATTTAATAGTAGCTATTAAAAAGGCCGTCAACAACATTACAGACGACATACTAGATAAAGTTTTCATGAGTTTTCATTAAAAAATTGAGTTTTGTACAAATTCTTAAATGGTGCCCTGAGGGAAAAATATTGTAGAATCAACAAAACAAATTTGTTGATTTTTCAATTTCTTAATCCAATTATTTATTTCATTAAAATTAATACACATGTATTATTTGAACAAAATGAAATAATTGAATTCTTAAAATAGTATCCCACAAAATCTTTTTTTTAAAATTAATGATTAATTTTGTTAACTCAATGAAATAATTTTGTTTAACTGAAAACATTAATGTTTTTAAAAATAGTAAATTTATTCAAAGAAATATTTAATTAATGTTATTTTATGTATAATTGATGGTATAAAATATTTAATTAAAAAAAACAAATATTTGTAGGGTAAAAACCAATAAAAAATTTTATTAAGTTTATGAAATGTAATTGTAGTTCCAAGAAATTATGAATTTGTTCTGTTAATAAAATCACATTCTGTAATTATTGAAAGCTACAATGTTATTTGTAAAAAATAATAATTTGATAGAACATATATATTTTGTTAATTAAATGGAATAATATAATATTCAATAAACAAAATATTTTATTAAATTAATGAAAAAAAGTTTTTTTTTTCAATTACATTTAATTATTAAATGTGAAAAATATTATATAAATATAAATAATATTCAAATATAAATTATAATAAACATTATTTTATATGTCGATGAAGGATGCATTTCATTTAACGCCCATGACGCTTGCGAGCATTATTCGTCCAACAGCATAAATGGAATGTCTGAAATATAAACAATTTAAAAAAAATTCGCACATTAAAAATGATGGTTAGTGTGGTGTTTGTTTACATTTTACTCGATGTGCCTACACGTAGTCTCTCCTACATCACGCACACAAAGTGACACCGTAAATATGTGTGCGCTCCGTGCAAATAGGTGCACTTCGGGTAACAGTCGAGCGCAGGCATACATACACGGCTTCTGCTTGTGTGCGTAGTTCGCAGAGACCTGGGTTAGCAACAGACATTCGCCGACAGAAAAATGTGAGTAAAGTGCGTGCTTTCGATCGGGTTCTTTCAATTTATCCTTGTCTTCCCTCAATTATGCTTAATTTGTAGAAAGAGAATGGATCAGGAGGTCGAAAATCTTTTACTAGACTGGAAATTGCCAGAGCTAGTGAGCATCTTTAAAGGTTAGTAAAAAGCTATTGTACAAAAAATAGCAGGAATGCCTTTACAATCAATCTATTTCCTCTCTTTCTCTCGTCGGTCGAAAAATTCGATTCGTTATTTTTTTCAATTTATATTTTATAATAAATAAGTGAAACAAGAGAGAATTTAGTATGGAATTTTTGTTGGAGTACGTTTCACTTATCGCCCGTGGTGACCGCGGAATCGTTTCATCTTTGTTTAATATATACTAGACAACAAAGCTAAGGCAATTCCGCGGGCGCCGCGGGCGATAAATGGAACGTACCCTTGAAAGTAATATATTTTTTATATTTTTTTATTTTTTTTTTATATTTTATTTTTTATATTTTATATATTTTATATATTTTTTCTCTGTTTAAAATATGTGATGCTCGAAATCAAATAACATCACTTACTGTCTACAATACATGAAGTAAACCCGGCGTAAGAAGTAACAGTAGACATAAAAGGACTACTTTCAGTGTAAAAGAGCGTAAGGGCGTCAGCGAAATGAAAATTTTTTTCGCTTACATTCTTACGCCAGCTCTGTTACAGCGGAAGTAACCTTCTTACGCCTACTCTTTCTTCTTACGCTAAGGGCGGTATTCATAGTTAGTTCTTCAAGATCGTATTAAATAATGTCTTAAAATGCTAATATCTCTGTAATTGGTTTACAACATATTAAACTATTATTTAACATAATCTTAAATATAAAAACAGACTATGAATACCAGCCTTAGTGATAATAATATTCTTCTTATGTAACTTATTATTTCATTTTTCTCCTTAGAAAACGATATTGATAAAAACTGTTTAACAAAACTGACCGTAGAAGAAATAAAGGAATTAATCCCTTCTATTGGACTGCGAAAAAAATTTATAGAAAAGAGAAATGAAAAATTTCAATTAATCGAGGATACAGAGGAAGAGGTACAAACGCAATTATATTTTATAATCATATTCATTAAAAAAAATTTAAGATGTCGTTATAAGATGTCAGTTGTAAATATTTTTTACTTTTTTATTAAAATTGGTATTGAATTTATTATAATTATTACATTGTTAGAAAAAAATTGAAGTTTAAAATTAAACATGAGAATATATATATTCAATGTCATAAAATAATAAAATTATTGTTCATCTTGTTTTGTACACATATAGTCACAGCAGACTTCTCAATACAACATTGATCAAAACGTGTTAACAAAATTCCATTTCTATAATGTGAAAGAGATTTTACAAAAGAAATTAGAAGGTCGTATAATTTTGGACACTCATAAGAATCTGAACGATAATGCCCGTAAATATACTGTCAATGAAATAATTGGAGAGGAATTGAATTATGAAGGGTAAGCTTCTTTTTTCATTTATACAATAAAAAATTACCTTTTATTTAGTAGAATCATTATGAAAACGAAAATTATAAAATTACAAAATAAAATTTGTAATATTTAACAAGCTTCATCTTCAGTTTTAAATTCTTTATTACTAGGACGAATTTGTAAAGGTTGTTTTTAATAAATAAAAATTAATAAAAAATGAAAATTTGTTAGGTTAAAGAACGCGGACTTTGAAAGGATTTCTGATGAAATTGTGGAATTATTTCCTGGAGAAAAAAAGAGTATTTATTATACTCCACCAATAAAGAAGAAAGATTCTCCTTTTAACAAATCTATCTCTGCTAGTGGCAGATTGCTAGTTTGATATCGAAATGCTAAGGCTTCTTTCAAGCGGTCTTTTGGAATTATTCATAAAAGAAAAGCTGATGAACGTTTGAATAGCTCAGATGAAAATTCAGATTTTGATGAAGACGCAGAAGGTATCACTATTTTTTTATTATAATTTTCTTTTGTTTCCAAAGACTACGTATATTTAAAAATTTGTAATATTTTAAAATTATTGTATATTACATATTTAGAATCAAAACAGTGCAAAGAGTGGTTAACGAGAAATCAAGCTCCTTGGGCCACTGTCGAATCGAAATGGAACAGATCTTATAATATTCGAGCAAAAAGTTTGCGAAACAGTTCCACAAAGAACATAACTAACTTTATCGAAGAGTGGCCAATTATAAAACACCCACAAGGATTTCTTTTACTTTTAAACGATTTTGATCACTTGCATCTAACTGAAGTGAAACTTAACATAGAAGAATGGAATCGATTTTTCACAGATATCCAAACTGTACGTCGCTTGAAAAATCATGACAGCATTGCGACTGCATTGTGTAATCTCTTAAAATTAGAGGATATAAATGAAGGTAATAAGATAATAAATTATTTTTGTAGTAAATTGATCCAGATTTTGTAAATTACTTGATGTGTGATTATGTCACAAAATCCAGTGAACATCGTTATATTTGAATTTTATTAACAATGTAGACATTTTTTAAAATTTTTAATACCTATATTAATTATTGTTTAATTATATTTATAATTTCAATATTTCACAATATTTGCGGAGTTTTTAATATAAATATATGAAGTACTTTAAGTACTTATACCTTTTCTAAATGCTAATAACAGTTTGTTTAAGATGACAGTTGCATTGAGTATGTGTACAGACTACAAGCTAGCAATGCATTTCTTATAAAAAGTATGAATACTATTAACTGGGCGCAAAGCCTCAAACATGTAATTATATCGCAATTGCAGATAGCAAAACGGCAGTGCAGTTGTCTTTATTGCCACATCTTATCCCACCAAAAGGTCGCGTAAAATCAGAAGGGAAAACATTTAAGCCTTTCATAGGTCTTTGTAAAGATAGTCTGATAAATCATGCAACAGTGAGTTATTTTAGTATTATTATTATTATTCATTTTAGTATTATTATTATTATTATTACATTTGCTTATTTTCTTTATACATTAATTTATCCTATATATTTTACATTTTTTTGTACCTCTTAAAATATTGTTTATAAATTCTTTCTATAAAACAAAAATCAATTTTTTCGAAAAAAGATAGAAAGAGATAGAAAGAGATTCAAAAAGAAAGTTCTAAATATATAAATTTACGTAATTTATACTTGACTTGAATAATTAATAAAAAACATATCACATGAAAAATAATAAATGTATAGAATCAGGATTTTGTATTCTGTGATAGATATTCTAATATTAATATTTAAAATTAAGAATTTGTGATATTGTTTTTACTATAACATTTGTATGTAACGGTACGCCTTTTTCACGCGGGTATTTATAATAGCTCGCCGGGGTCGAGGGTGGGAAAAAGGAGAAGACACTGCTCTGGTTTTAGAAAATAAAATAACAATATTTATTCATATATATAACATAAAGAAATGGATTGTACAAAATGATATGTGTTTGTGTGTAGTGTCGCGGGTGTCGATTAGGTCGGTGTGTGTGTACTTATAGACTACGATGTATAAACAGAAACGGAGCGCGGCTTACAAAGGACGGCGCGACTTATATTCTAAACGGAGCGCGGTTTACAAAGGACGGCGCGACTTATACATAAACGGCGCGACGCGTGATTCGCGGACGCGGGTCGTATCGGAGTACGACGCGGACGTTTCGATGTAGTGCCTCGGTGGCACTCGGCAGGGAAACAGGACAGGTACGGTGTCTCCTCGGGAGCTCCCGAGGAGGGGATTGGTTGCACACCGGTGGCTCCCGGTTGCGTAACGGCAACACCGTTACGCCGTGCGGATACGCAGGTAGCACCCAGCGCGGTCA
Organism: Tetramorium bicarinatum; assembly: GCA_928718305.1. Taxonomy (NCBI): domain Eukaryota; kingdom Metazoa; phylum Arthropoda; class Insecta; order Hymenoptera; family Formicidae; genus Tetramorium; species Tetramorium bicarinatum. Next base: position 15,172,580 of record OV788326.1, on the reverse strand, counting down.
GGAGTCGGGCAGGTAAAGAGCCTCCGGTCGCACCCGGAGGAGGAAGTCTACACACCGGTAGTACCCGGCTGCGCACGGCAACACCGTGACGCTGTGTAGGGGATGCGGTCAGTGGCTCCTGACCGCGAGGAATGATCCTGTCTTGCCGCGGCGGCCCCTTTTTATACCCGGCAGATGCCGGCGTGGTGGGGATAGCGCGTAGGTGGATGCCGGCGTGGTGGGGGAAATCGCGTGGGCCGGAGCGCTGTGCGTGGGCGCTCGTCGGCTAGTGACGAGGAGGGGAGGCGTATCGTCACATGTATTTTATTTTTATAGCATTCTGGAGATATCGAAATAATCAAAGAAAAAAGAATTCGATCAGCGAAACAGTTAGGAATCAGCACTGTACAGCCATACATGATTGTCGTGGGACAGAATTTGACAGAAATAAAAGAAAATTTTCTCTGTCTTGATAATATTTTGTACAAGGTAGATAGTACACTGCAAGCATTAGATGCACTGTTTAAGCTGTTTTATGTATTTCACCTCGAATATCCGCCCGAGAGTCGATATCTATGGTTAATAATTCAGCGAGTGTTGTACAAGTTTAAAACAAAATGGGATCTTGATTTGCCTATGATTGAAGAGCTGTGCTCCGATATACAATATATCAACCGATCAGAATAAAACGAGCAGGTATTTATTTAATGAAGAGTTATAGTGGACAGCGAAAGATTTTTGTTACAATTTCTATACCTTAGCAAAGCTGCTAATTCTACTTGTCAGTAAGTTTATTTTGTTATAAAATTATTCATTAAAAAAAAATTAAATGAAACGGATATTAAATTTAATGAAGAGTCATAGTGAACGGTGACAGATTTTTGTTATAATTTATATACTAATTGTAAGGTATAGTTTTTGTACTGGTCAGTAAGTTTAGTTGTTTTTTTTATAGTAGGATAGTAAGTTTATTTTGTAATAAGATATTATTTCATTTCAAGAAAAACGCATCATCACTATGATTCAATGTTCTTTATGCGATTATGTTTTTGATAATTATAATTATATTGTACCTCATTTTAAATTTAAACACAGAGCTCATATGTATTCGATTTTATATTGTAATTCGAATGAATGTTGTCAGTCTTTTAAAGGTATACATGCTCTAAAGAAACACATTTTGTCAAAACATCCTTTGCAATCTGATTTAAGCGTGACTTGCGATAATTTCCAAAAAACGTGCTCAAACATAACCAGTATTGATACAGGAAATGTTCAACAATTCGAAAATAGAAATAAAAGATTTTGTTTAGGTGAAATTGAAACTGAACAGTGTAATTTGGAAAACAACAGAACTGAACAACCCAATCAAAGTTTTGACATTGGAAGTATTAGTACAATAATCGAACAAAATTCAGCTGCTTTAATTTCACAATTATACAGTAACATCTCTATTCCGCGAAAATTTATTCAACAAGTAATTAAAGATATTACTGATTTTTACAATAGCAATTGTTTTGAGTTAATAAAAAAATTACACGGTTCAGCTGTTTGCGATACAAAAAATGATTTAAATAATTTATTGATTGCTGTACAGGATAGCTTTCAAAAATTCAAGTCAGAACATTTAACATTTAAGCATTTTGAAAACTTACATTGTTTTATTCCACCAATTTCAAAACCAATTGACTCGTCTTTGCAACCAAAACATAAATCTGAAGGCGTATTAACTATTATTCGAGATTCCACTTTAGAGACCGTTTCGCTAAAAGATGTTTTAAAACAATTTTTTGAATTGCCGAATGTATATTCTAAAACACTTGAAATCATAAATCGTGACGTAAATAATGACAAAATGTCATCCATTGTTGATGGTAGTTTGTGGAAAACAATAAAAAATTATTGTGGAAATAGAACAATTTTTTCTTTAATAATTTTTTACGACGATTTCGAGATTAATAATCCTTTGGGTTCTCATAAAGGTATTAAAAAATTAGGAGCAACATATGTTTCTATACCAGCAATTCCCTCTGAATATGCTAGTATTTTAGATCATATTTTTCTGGCTCAATTGCATAAAACGTTTGATTATTCCGAATTAGGCAATGACAGAATTTTTTCACATTTACTACAGCAATTAAAAAATTTATATTATACCGGAATCACAATATCAACTAAGGAAGGCGACAAAATGATTTACTTTGTTACATTGGTAATTATTGGAGATAATTTAGGTGTCAATAGTGTTCTAGGTTTTGCAAAAAGCTTTAATAGTACATACTGGTGTCGTATTTGTTTAATGGAAAAAGAATACACACAAAAATCTACATCCGAAAATGAAAATTTAATTCGAACCAAGGAAAATTATACAAAAAATGTCAAAAGTCTATCTCATGGTATTGCAGAACAAAGTATATTCAATTCGTTGCCATTCTTTCATGTTACAGATAATATTTGTACTGATGTTATGCACGACTTGTTTGAGGGAATCTGCCGCTATGAAATTCCTTTAATTTTAAAGTATTTCATTAATGATAAGACATACTTTTCTCTCGATGCGTTTAATTACAGGTTGCAATTTTACGCATTTGACAGTTCTACTGGTGAGAATAAACCAAACTTTATTAATACTAACATCCTGAAAAATGAAACTTTACTTTTATCTGCATCTGAAATGGCATTTTTAGTTCGTAATTTAGGATTGCTCATAGGGAATATGATTCCAGTCAATGATGAAGTCTGGAAATTATTTACATTATTAAGAGAAATTATCACAATAATTATGAAATCGGAAATTACAATGAAGGAAATAGAGAATTTAACAAGTCTGATTAAAGAACATCATACTAAATACATGAAATTATTTAATTTAAAATTGAAACCTAAACATTATCTCTTATTATATTATCCACGTGTAATAAAAAAGATTGGTCCAGTGAGATTTGTGTCAGGTTTTAGATTTGAGGCAAAGCATAAACAATTAAAAGAGATAGCAAAAAGTACGACTTCAAGACTTAATCCAAGTCACACTATATTTGTTAAGCATCAACAGCATCTGTGTTTAAAATTTTATGCCAAAGAAGGTTTTTCAAAGCGTGTTAATTTTGCGAAATGTACTTCAACAAAGCTAAATGATTTGTTGATTTCTTGTAATTTAAATGTGCAATTTCCCTCATACCTTTGTGAAGTTAATATCTATATTTCATCATGGGTAGAAGTAAATGGCACTTTATATAAAAATAATATGATTGTTTTAAATTCACAATTTAAGTTTGCGAAAATCGTTTATATTCTTATTGATGAAAAAAAAGAAGTACATTTCGTTGCGTTACAAATGAGTATGATACAATTCTCGCAACATGTACAAGCATTTGAGTTAGAGGAATCTGAAGAATATACATTTATTTACACAAAGTACTTTATACGATTATGCTCCAAAAATAATTCATGTTTTCATGGGTAAAAAATACATAACTATATAAATATATATTGTTCATATAGCTATATAGCTATATTGTTTGCGTATTTCTATAAAATATATGATAATTATACAGTTACAGTACAATGTAAGTTCATTAATGACAGATTTCTAATGAAAATATATAAATGTAATACATAAATATTGTAACAAATAAATTTTATTACTGAACTAATAAAAACTAATAAAACTTTTTTGAAAGAATCATATACTGCATTGCTTCTGCTTCATTTAATATAATATAAACAAAAAACTTGTAATCAAAATTAGCATCGGAATTATCAAAATCTATGATTGTTACTTGTACAAATAAAATAGTAGATCGTAATGATAATACTGCAACTAATAGAGTTATATTTAGTGAAGGTAACAAAATATTCAATAACCTGAAATAAACATTTCATTGAATTAATAGTACACTTTATTGTTTTAATGAAGCAATAAATTAAAATTATTTAATGTATAATAAATATGTTAATTCAAATCACTAAGTACTTCACTGTACTTAATTAAAATAACACCATGTAACTTCTTAATGTCTAATCACTATAATCACTTATTTGCTGAAAAATAAAATCGCAAGATTTACAAAATAAGCTTTTTATAAGTTTCAGTAATCTTTGTAATATTTTTCTCAATAAATAAATAAAGTCAGAAATACTGAACAAGTAACTGAAGCGTTTTATATCAAAGTAAATACTGTGTAAAAATTTCCAAATAATTTGTGTACTTTTTTTTGGTTTTATAGTTACATATTGTGTTACATTAATTAAGTACGTGAAATACGATATTTAATGATTTCAACTAACATCTATATTCTATGTATATTAAATAATTGTAATCCAATGCTTTATTAAAACAAGAAAATGTTATATTAATGAAATGTTTGTTTCAATATATTGTATATTTTGTTAATTTCTCTAAATATGGTCAAAATTATTTTCAATTTTTCATTATTACAATTATTTTTTTTTATACAAATAAATCTACTATTGTTTCAAGTAAATATGCATTTAAAGTAAATAGTATGTTTATTAGAGTTTATCAAATGTAGCTCTAACTCAATGAAATTTTTTGTAATGTGAACCACATGTTTTGTTGGAAATATCTAAGCGTACATTAAATCAAACAAAATATTTTGTAAAATTAACTGAATATTTCATTGACTGTATTACTTATGCTTTCAAATTCTTCAACCATTTGATAATTTTGATGTCGCATTTTGATGGATTAACGAAAAACATTATTGTTTCAATAAAATATTTGTTTTAATTTACATGCTATTACATCTGCTTTATCAAACATAATTTTGATTTACAAAAATATATTATAATTTCTATTTGCTATTTTTTGCCTCACCGAAACGTCTTATTGTTTCTATGAAATATTTCTTTATTTTAAATTGATATTTCATTGAATTAACAATTTATTACATCAACTTAACAAATTATTTCTTCCATTCAATATCTGCTTTTGTTGTATGAATAAAAGAAAAATAAAATTTGATATTATGGAGAGTATATTTTGTCCATTTCATACAATATTTCTTTAAATTATCAAAAATTGTTTTGATTATAATTTATTATCTTCAACTTAACAAATTATTTTATAGAAATATTTTGTTTAGCCAATCAAATCATCGGCTTGGTAACATACAATCACCCGGTTTCATTAAATCAACAAAATTTTTTTTGAAAAAAATAATTATTTCTCTCAGTGTGCGCACTTCGAAAATATTTATCATTAGTTTACTTGATTAGTGTCCGGCAGCCTTTTTGTAACATGAAAATGAAGTCATTTCCAACGTATTTTTGCTTCCTGAACCCGAATCCGTTATCCGTTATCGCGTAATGCGGCGCGTGGCGCACGCGATACGGCCGTGATTCGTCGACGGGGGCGGGGAGGGAACTGGACCCCCCGCGACGATCATCGTATAAATAAGATGAAACGATTGATATGCAAATCACTCATCCATCGATTATCAGAATCGTCAAGACGGCAAGATACAAGATGGCAAAATACACAAACGCAGAATACTACGACATTCTGATGGCACTCGGTGAGTGCCACGGGAGCTTTAACGCTACTGCAAGACGGTACGCTGAATTATATTCAAATCGAGAGACATCTGTCAGCCGCCGTAATACTTGCTGCAGCTCAACGATTACACGAAACTGGGACTGTCCTCCCGAATAAACACGATATTGGGAGAGAACGCAAGAAATTTGCGAAATACCGAAACAGTTGTTCGTGTTGTCAGGCAAAATCCCGAAACAAGTATTCGAACCGTTGCTCGAGAACATGATTTATCATACGGTACAGAGGATATTACGAGAAGACAAGTTGCACGCATACCATTATACCCGTGTGCAACATTTACAGCCAGATGATTATCTTGCGAGAAAAATATTTTGCGAAGATTTTTTGAGAAGAGCACATCGAGATCCCACATTTCCTTCTCGTGTGATATTTAGCGATAAATCGCTGTTCACACGAGAAGGAATATTTAATTCGCATAATATGCATTCATGAAACGATGAAAATCCCGGCGTTACACGAATCAGGAGCTTCCAGATTCGTTGGAAGATGAATGTCTAGGTAGGAATAATGGAAACTGAAATATTAGGCCCCGTGATTCTCCCAGACATTTTAAATGGAGCAACATACTTCGAATTTCTTCAAGAAAATTTACCAGATTTCTTAGAAGAAGTTCCACTGTTCGAGAGGAATAAAATAATATTTCAGTAAGATGGTGCTGGGCCACACAACACTAGGATCGTAACAAATTTTTTGAACGAGCAATTTCCTGGACGTTGGATGGGGCGATATGACCGATACGTTAGCCTGTAAGATCCCTGGACCTTCATTCTTTGGATTTTTTCTTTTGGAGATATTGTAAAGAAGTAATTTAAAAGACGCTTCCCGAAAATGTAGAAAACTTGGAAGCAAAATTATGGTATGCCGTATGCCATACGTCGAAGAAGATATGATGGAAAACGTTCAACGAAATTTATTAAGACGCATGAGAGCTTGCGTCAGGATGGATGGAGGCTACTTTCAACATTTATTATAAAATAATAAATTCTTCTACGCAAAACAAACTGCCCTTTTCAGGGCAACCAATATGTTTTAACATGGAATATTTTACGTTTGTAAAAAATATAAGAAAAGATTTAGAGAAAAGTCGAAACGTTTTATCGATTATACGTTTATCGATGATAATAATGAGAGAACTTAAAACGTTTCGACTTTTAGAATAATTTCTGTAATAGAGTATTAAATATTAAAATGTTTAATTTTTTGTTAATATCATTTTAATATCATTTAAATATTTAATATTAAATATTTTAATATTTTAATAAATTTTCACCTATTTTAATCATTCCGAAAACGAATATTATACGATATTATACGTTTCCCGTTTCTTAAACTGCCGCGTTCTGAATACTCATGTTTTAACCAATCACACGTTCGCGCATGACAGCGTTTTTACAAAAAACAATAACCAAATATCAGTCGCTTACTGTCGAGTAAACGTGTGTGATGTATTCGATGTATTTCTATCTTCGAATAAGTTTTTATCGGCGAATAATTCTTTTGTTGGTAATTGATAGTGACATTAAAACTTCCGTTTAAGTACTTATTATTGTAAATAATTATTATTGTGCATTCATTATTGTGGATTTGAAGTGTAAATGGAAATAAACATGTGTTTCAGATTACATCATCGGAGGACTACCGTCTGTCAATGAAGTCATCGAATAAGGTAATTTTTACAAGACTTAATTTTAAATGAGCGAGAGAGCGAAAAACTAAGAGAGAAAATGTGTGTGTATGTACAGCTAATCGTTGCGCGTGAGCGTCCGCGTCTGATGGTGAGTCGCGCCGCCCCTGCCTACCTTCTATATCCGTCCCGTAATTTGCAAACTAAATCCTCTTATAACTTAAAAACTAAACTTCGGACAAAATTTTCATAAAGGAAATATCGTCTTAGAATTGTCTCGAGAATATGTCAGTAAAATATTAAAAGGTTGTTTTAAATCAACCTGTATATAGTTTCGTCAGTAGTTCCGGATCTTTTGGAGCGCTGCTGTTACATCGATCTGTTGCATCGACCAAAGCACATAGGTGACAAGGCACATAGGATACTTCGAAACATCCATGTACCACTGCCCCGATAAAACATTTTTCATTTAAAACATATATACATATGTGTAATTACGTACCAAATATGTTCATATATGTTTTCTTCTTTTTATATAATAATTTATATAAATATCTTTGATATAGTTATATATAAATGTAATTATCGCAATTATATGTATAATTATATATAAACATTATTATATAAATATATACATTATTAAATACATAATTATACATAAACAATTTTTTTCTACTTCTTTATAAAAAAGAAATGCGAAAATGATTCTTTTAATTATATTTTAATTCTTGTTTTTATTATTCTTTCTGTATACACAAATAGAAATTAATAATAATGCGAATATAAAATAACTCCGGCAATAACTTCGTTGGTGGGAAAATACATGCACACAAAACAATTTCCTTTTCTACATTTGATATTGCAATACAATTATTATAATAATTTGCAAAGTTGTACATCAATATTATTTGAAATTGATCATCGGCGAATTTTTATAGTAATAAGTGCTTTATAGTAATTAGTGCTCAAGTAAAAACATGCCTTAGTACTTTAGAAAATTATTAAATGTAGATACGATTCTAAAAATTCAATTCAAAATTTTCTAATCATCTTGATAAGAACGCATGAGAGAGGATAAGTTTACATAAGAGGAAAAAAGCTTGGAACAGTGGAATTGAATATATGACATTTTATGGGATTTTATGACATGAAAAAAACATTTCGTATGTTATTTATACTAAAAAAAATTTTTATTGGGACAATATTTCTGCCCCTGCAAGAAAACAAAATTGACAAACTTATTAGAATGGGTCTGAGCTAACAGAATAGCAGACAAAAAAAATTCTTTTCGTACTCACGCGCAAACCCATCTTTACAATTTGGTGAAAGAAAATTTGATAACGTTAGTAACCAAATTTAGAACAAGAAAACTATTTCTAATTTTATTTTATACCGTTTACAATTTTTTTACGAAACACATAATGAATTTTCACAAATGCATATAAAAATAAAAAATACTGAGTATTTCAACTGCACACAATTACGCGTGAGCCGCGAGTTATTTGTAAATATATACGCAAGCAGCATAATATTGCGAAATCGTTTGTACCCACTTTTAGAGACGCACTCTTCCCTGAGTAATCTATTCTAAAATACAAAGTTGTTTCAAAAATATAAGAGAAATTTCGTAATCTTATGCCGCCAGTAATTTACAGACAACCGAAACTCAGATTTTCGTTACAAAATAAATCACTATAATCAATATATCAATATATATAAAAAAATCAATAAATCAGAAAATAAGCCACCGTTACATAGAGTCAAATTCTTCGTTCATCACTATACAATAGTATCACATTGTATGCCATTTAAATATGTCAGTGACATGTATATAAATAAAACTAAAAAAAGATAGAAATGAAATTTATTTTCGTGAACATAAAAAAATGTGTGTGTGCATGCGTGCGTGCGTGCATTTTGGCGACGCCGTGTATCGTGCACCGTGTACCATGTGCCGTGTTCCGTGCGCCGTGTACCGTGCGCTGTCTATTGTTTTGTGCCACGTGCCACGTGATGATGTCGACGAGGAAAAAATGTAAGTAAACACATTTTTTAATATTATTAGTGTATACAGGGTGGGCCAAAAGTCTGGATACACCCTAATATCTCATAAACTATGCACTTTAGAAAAATATGTTTCAGACAAAAGTTATAAGGCTTAAAAAGACGCATTTAATGATAGTAGTCATTTGACCTGGAATGGCGTTGTTAAGGTCACGTCAAGGTCAACTTAATTTTTTTAAATGGAACCCCCTATTTTTTATTTCAGATCCTTGTAGGTTATGTTGAGACGTTTTCAAAACGCGTATAATAAACGCTTTTCCGATGAGAACTTCACGAGTTATGAGTCTTTAAAATTCAAGTACCGCCGGCATTAGTTATCCAAGATGTACCACGTGGAGGTTGCTCGATCGGATTTACATCTCTTGTTTGCGTGTGAGTGGTCGAGTGAGTGAGGGAACGAGTGAGTGATCGATTGAGCGAGTAATCGAACGATTGAGCGAGTGAGTCAGCGCGCGGGTGTACGAGTTACCCCCACTCTACTCCTACGCGTAGCCTCGTGGGACCTGCAGCCGCGTGAGACAATTTGCCACACTGTCGCTCACTGACTCGCTCATTTACTCGCTCACTAACTCGCTAACTTGCTTAGTTACACTTGAAGTTTTCAAGATTTAGGATCGATAAAGATCGAGTAGGTCTAAGATATCTCCAACTGAAGAATTTTCAATAAACAAGACATTACGTTTGTAATTCACGGATTGAATTGAAATGGCGCTTACCGAAAGAGAACGAATAACTATTTTGATGATGCGAGGATACGGAGATCGCGAGCGATCCTTTAGAGAAGTCCGAGAATTATTTAATATTGAGTTTCGAGCTGATCGTCAACAGATTTCTGCAGCCACTGTTCAGAAAACGTGTCAGCGTTTTCGAGATACAGGAATCGTTAAAGATCGGCAAAGATCAGGTAGGCCTAAGACCGTTACAAATGAAAACTCTTCGATAGAGATATTACAATCATTCGTAGAAGTCCCTCAATTATCTGTCCGAAAAGCCTCATAGGCACATGACACGAGCACGACATCCATTCGTCGTGTTCTCAAAAATGCAAAATTTCACTCATACAAAATTAATCTTGTTCAAGAATTAGTTGCGGGTGATTTTGATCGTCGGGAAGAATTTTGTGAAATTATGATGCAGAAAATTGATGAACAGCCTGATCTTATGAATAAAATTGTTTTTTCAGACGAAGCAACATTTTTATTAGACGGTACAGTAAACAGGCATAACAGTCGATATTGGAATGATTTTAATCCGCATTGGATGAGAGAAGCAAACTCCCAATATCCACAGAAACTAAATGTATGGGCGGGAATAGCGGGAACGCACATAATAGGGCCATTCTTTATTGATGGAACTCTAACAGCTGACAAGTATCTGACTATGCTCCGAGATGACATTGTTCCTGGTATTCGAAATATTTTTGATTTAAATTTTGTTTGGTTTCAACAGGATGGTGCTCCTCCACATTTCGGATTGGAAGTGCGAAATTTTTTAAACGAAACTTTTCCTGAAAGATGGATAGGAAGGAGAGGAGCGATCGAGTGGCCACCTCGTTCACCTGACTTGACTCCTTTAGACTTTTTCTTTTGGGGTCATTTAAAAGATCGAGTCTACAAAACTAAACCTCGAAATTTAAATGAGTTACGACACCGAATCATTACCGAAGTGGCATTAATTATGCCTGAAACGTTGGAAAACGTTTGTAGTGCTTTTTATTACCGATTAGGTCATTGTCGAGCTGTACAAGGTCAACAGTTCGAACATTTATTATAATTCACGTTCATTTGTTTACTTACTCGCTAATTCACTCGTACACCCGCGCGCTCACTCACTCGCTCAATCGTTCGATTACTCGCTCAATCGATCACTCACTCGTTCCCTCACTCACTCGACCACTTACTCACTCGATCATTTGTTTGCTCGCTCGCTCAATCATTTACACGCGCGCGTGGACACGCGCGAACAAACTCACACACATGTAACGCAGAGGGTTTGGAGTCAAAAAATACTGGGGGAGTGACGAACCTCAGGGTCTTGATCTGAATCACACACACACACACACACACACGCACACACGCACACACGCACACACGCACACACGCACACACGCACACACGTACACACGCACACACACACGCACACACGCACACACACGCGCACAAGAGATGTAAATCCGATCGAGCAACCTCCACGTGGTACATCTTGGATAACTATAATGCCGGCGGTACTTGAATTTTAAAGACTCATAACTCGTGAAGTTCTCATCGGAAAAGCGTTTATTATACGCGTTTTGAAAACGTCTCAACATAACCTACAAGGATCTGAAATAAAAAGTAGGGGGTACCATTTAAAAAAATTAAGTTGACCTTGACGTGACCTTAACAACGCCATCCCAGGTCAAATGACTACTATCATTAAATGCGTCTTTTTAAGCCTTATAACTTTTGTCTGAAACATATTTTTCTAAAGTGCATAGTTTATGAGATATTAGGGTGTATCCAGACTTTTGGCCCACCCTGTATAATAGTTTAGTAATTAGTGTAATGAGTGAGTGAATGATCGTAAGAGAAAGCGGGAAGAAAACGAGAAATACATTCGAGAGGATGATTTTTTCTCTTATATTTTCACTCATTCACTTACTGTATCTTTCATTTTCTTCAACGTTTTCTTTCTTTTTCTCTTCCTCATTTGTCCGCTCACTCTTTCTCACTCATTCAGCGAATGAGACAAAGAGATAATATTGTAAGATATCGGCATAAGCGTAGGGCTGCCCGATGGATGGCGCCTCGGATACTTTGACAGCGTTGCTCCGGCGAGCGTTAAAACGCACGGGATGCTCCGGATCGGCGAAAAGGACCGAGCATCATCGAGCAGCATCGAGCGATATTTACGCATTGCTGCGTAAGCCGAATCCTTGGCGAGCGAACGGTTTTCGTCACTCGCCTTCGTGAAGATGTGCGGAAAGATCTAATTTGTACGTCGCGGGTCGCTAGTGTATTAATCGGCAATATTGCGTCAGAATTCGGATTGTGTCGCGGGACAGGGTGGATTGTGAAATAAAGTACTGTTGTGGAAAGTGATATACATCATAATCTGTGTGTGATTATTCAGAGTTCCTTCCCTCCCGAATATCCCGCAGGACTTAGCCGTGCACGCGGTACGCGACATCGGTCAGTTACATGCTCTGGACGGGTCGAGAATGGAGTACGGGAAGTGAACGGGACAATCAATAAGAAACGCATCATCCTGGTAAGACGAACTTTAATTGCAATCGTAGTGATTCAGGCAGGAACCTTACAGCCTCGTAAAATTCAGAAGTGGGATTGGAAGCTCGTGCGCCGTGCTCCGAGCTATCGGACGAGTGATTCTCAAGCGGCAGGTGCGTGATAGGGCCGGTGACGTCATCTTGTTTTCGTAGTTCAAATTCGAAGTGTACCGGAAGCGATGCCGATGGCAACACGCTCCGCCCTTGAGAGGGATAAGCTCGAGGAGGCGGATTTAGACGCTTTGAAAAATGTAGCGAGACGTTTAGAATTGCCGACGTCGGACGATCGAGCGGCAATAATAAAAACAATTTTGAATTATTGGGAGAGGGTAGGAGTAACGGAGGAGCAGGCGGGAAAGGAGCCAGAAACGGCAGGGAAAAAGGCGGGAGCGTCATCGAGGACACAGGCGGGCGGATCCGGAGGACAGAAGAGGACGTCTTCGCTCTCGGAGAGGGACAAGGAAGGCCAGCTTACCGCGAGTGTACTGCAACAAGTCCTTACGGCGGTAACTGCTGGTATGTTGGAGCAGCAAAGGGAGATGCAGCTCCAACAACAGCAATTTTTGATGCTGCAGCAGCAGCAATTCGGACAGTTGATGGAACGGGTATTGGTGAGGAGCGGGGCGAGGGCAGTGGAAATGCTAGCCCCGGAGGAAGAGGCGACGGTAAACCCGGAGCCGTTTTTGAAGCAGCCAGGTGGGTCGGCGCGATCAACGCCGGTGAACGGAAATGGTGGATCGCAAGTAAGCGCCGTCCTCACAGGGAGCATGATTATATGGATCGCGGCTCAGATTTCCGAGTTTGGAGGAGCTGAAGAGGAGAATGTGATCACATGGACAAGGAGGGTGGATAAGGTGGCAACGATACATGGTGCTACAGATGGAGTTACGTTGTTGGCGGCATCGAGTCGCTTGGTGAAAAAAGCCAAAAAGTGATACGATTTCCAAGAAGGAGTCGTGATTGAGTCCTGGATCAGTCTGAAATCTGAAATGATTAAAATGTTTGATAGAAAGATCCCCTTTTACAAATCGTTACAAAAAGTGGAAGCAAGAAGGTGGAACACGGGCAAAGAAACTTTTGATGATTATGCCATCGAAAAACTTACGATGATACATCGTATGGACTTACCAGTGAAGGACCAGATTCACCTCCTCATCGGAGGTATCCCAAACAGTGCACGGCGTTGTCTACGGCGGCCGGCACCGTGGAGGAATTCCTGGAAAAAATAAGACCGGTTATGGAAGGATCGATGGACGCTGAAAAATCGGTTAACAGTAGTGCAAAAGGAGATAAAAATAAAACCAGCGCGAATGGTGCGTGTAAAAATTGTAATAAGGAGGGACACTCAAGAGTGCAAAGCGGACCCGATTTGCTTTTATTGCAAACAAAAGGGTCACCGGTTATACGAGTGTCCGCTGGTGAAACGGAGAGACAGGAAGCAGTCAACGTCGTTGCGGCAGTCGACGAGCGTGACGGCAGGAGTCACCCAGGTCCCTTCACGGGGCCGAGAGACTATCTCTTATATATCGCGCGTTGTGCGCGCGAGTATGGGACTTAGTCGTCTCGGTACGGGAAGTAACGCTCCCGGGGCCCGAGTTGCGGCGACTCGCGTTTTTCCAGCGAGAAGCCGCGTTCGCCGACGAGTGCGATAGGGCGGAAGGCCCATCGTCGGACCGAGGCGGTGTCACGGGACACCTCGGGGTGACTCTCCGTTGTGCGGAGGTCCCCTGGAGTGCTCCTAGTGACTCTGTGCTCTGCCAGACGGGCAGTGGCGACTCTCGTTTTTCCAGAGAGTCGCCACGCAGGCCGACAACTGCGAAAGGGCCGGGGTTGGCCCATCGTCGGTAGGGGAGGGCGACCCTGACTTCAAACGCCCGGTGGCCTGGCACCGACAGGGGGACGTTTAGTCCTCGCCCAGGAGCAGGAGGACGGGCTGCATGGCCCGGGCGCTCCTCGATGGGAGTTGGGCCGGCGGGTGCGAGTCTCCGGGCTCGGCCGCCGTGAACCCTTCCCGGACGGAGGCAGTGAGATGGGAAGAGCCCCGTTGGGGGCTCAATGAGGGGTCGCCGGTTCTGACCGGGGCCCCTGGAGTGTGTTGCGGGTGCCGGTCGGCTGTCTCTGGGTTCCGTACCTGGAGCGGTCGACGCGGTGTCCCGCGGAGGAGATGCAGTGACGCCCGTCCGGGCCGCTCGGACGTATTCCGAGGTCGGGGCCGGGCAGGTGGGACTGCCCAGAGCCGCCGTGACGCTTCGGGCGTAGCGGGTCGGAGTTTCTGGCAGTCGGAGTGGCCGGCCTGCAGTGCGCGGTGACCCCCTCACTTCCCCTTTCGGGGGGAGGGGGTCCCGTCCCTGTATGGCCGGCCGTACTCACCTTTCGCGGGTGGTCTCGCGTCGCGTTCCGGGGTGTCGCGGTGGTTCGTGCACGCGCTTGGGTGGGTCGCTGGGGGGGGGGGTGCCCTCCCCCGTTTTTCTCGATCGGCTCGGTCTCCCACTGGGTTGTCGATCGTCAAAGGCCTGTTTGCCACTGCGATCGACACCGGCTCGACCGGCGCGAGCTGGGGGCCGACCGACTCGCGTGGTATCGGCGGGGTCTCACCGTCCGCATCCGTTCGTGCGGAACGGAGGGGTGACGGCTCGCGCTTTCTGGGGGGCAAGTCCTGCTCGGCGTACTGTGTGTGTCGCGGGAGGTGTCGCGGTACGGCGGTGCACGTAGGTGCCCGGATATTTCTTACTCGGGCAAGACACGGTCGCGCAGGGTCATCCTCCATCACGGAGGTTTTTCTGTGTTTCCCGGTGATCGCACGGATGCGTCTCGCGTAATCGGGACGAACGGAGAGGACGCCCGTCGGGGCCACCTCGACGTTTCGGGGGTAGGGTTCGACGCGGTGGGACCGGTGGGGCCGCCGGAAAGTATTTTCGGGTCCGGGTCGATCGGTCGGCGTGGTTAAAATTTAACATAGCCGAAGGACTTTCCTTCAAAATATAAAACAACTATGGAAAATACGAATATAGAGGAAACTGTCGTACCGTCTCAGAGTGATCGGGTCCTCAGAGGCAGGCGTGGGGGGATTGATTATCGTCCCAGATCCCCCGATGTCTTCATCGTGCGATGGGCAAACGGGCGTTTGCACCGCAAGGGCGTCCGCGGACGAAGCTATTGCGAAGGTATCGTTGGAGCGAATAGAGATGACCGGACTCAAACCGGGTCCGGATCCGTCAAAGACGAAGAAGAAGCGCGCGCGAGGAGGCGAAACCGAGGGAGATCTTCCACCAGGCGCTAAGAGCGTGAGCAGCGAGAAGGAACAGCTGAGCGAGAAGTCCGGCACACGGACTCCGAGGAGCGAGGCCAAGGTGAAACGGATGGACGAGGAAGAGGACGATGTCATCTCCGTGATCACTCTCATCACCGAGGATGAGGGGAGCTGCGAATGTAGCAGTGAGGAGGGGAGGCAGAAGCATGGTCGCGGACGCCCACCAACGACCGGGGAATACATGGCGATTGCGGCGGCCAAAGAAAAGCTCCGCGAAGAGAAGATCAAGGATGCACAATTCGAGAGAGAGCAGAGGATCATGACTATGTCCGGAGAGGAGATATTCAGCGACCCAAGCCTCAAACTTGAAGAAGCCATAGAAGAGGCGAAGCAGAATCCCTCCGGAGACATCGCTGGTAGGGCGAGAGAACTGCTCCTGGAAGTAGTGAAGGTAGCCAAAACAGCCAACAATATGCAGGGCAGACAGAGGGGTGCCCTCAAGAAGGCGGCCGTAGTGGGCATGGCGACGTTGGAAGTGCTCCGTAATCGGGCAGATTTCGGCCAGGACACGGACACGAGCGTGCAACTCCAAGCGCTGAGGGATCGACTCGAGGAGTCGGAGCGCGAAAGGAAAAGAGCCGTGGAAAGAATCGGTGCCTTGGAGATGACCCTCCAGGAGTGTATGCTCAACGAGGGCAAGAAGAGAACGCGGGGCGCGAGGAAAGTTATCCTCTCGGACTCGGACTCCTCGGAAGAGGGTAGAGATACGAAGAAGGCGAGACAGATTAGTCCCTCGCTGTCACCTAAGAAGAGGCCTGTCAGGAAACAACAACAACAGCCGTCGCCGATACACGCGAGGATCGCGGAAATAGACGTGGACGACACCGCGGCGGCGACGTCGACGGATTGTCCGCCGAGTAGTTCTGGCCTAGAGCTTCCCCCCAGGGAACAGTGGCCTCAGGCGTTACGGCCAGCGATTCAGGGTAAACTGAAGATAATAGACGACGTAGATGCGTCTGAGGTATATTACAGTGGAGAGAGAGAAGAAGCCCCAGCCCCCGCGAGAGAAGACGGAGCCGGCTGCGGTGGTAGCAGGCCGATGCAGGGGCAGAGGCAAAACAAGCCGAGTAAGCCGGCCAAAAGGAGACCCCTGCGCGCCGCAGCGATCACGCTGACGTGCCCGCCGGGCAGCTATGCGGAGGTAATGGCGAAGACCAAGTCGGAGATCGATCTCGGAGAAATCGGGATAACGGCTATGAGGCCGAAACGAGCGGTCACCGGGGCATACGTGCTGGAGATACCGGGTCCGGAGGGAGCTGAAAAGGCGAAGATACTGAAGGACAGGCTCCAGGGTGTCGTCGGCGGTATGGAGGGCGTCAGGGTGGCCAGGCCCATCAAGACCACCGACATCCGCGTCAAGGACGTTACGGAGGGAATAAAGCGAAGAGATCAGGCACGCCCTGGCGATAAACGGGGCATGCGACGTGGACGAGGTGAAGATAGGCGCGGCAAGACTCGCGAACAACGGTTTGTATACCGTTTGGGCGCGGTGCCCCGTCGCCGCGGCGAATAAAATCGCTGCGAAGGGCAGAATATAGATCGGGTGGTGGTTTGCGCGGGTGGAAGCGCTCGAGGCGAGGCCACTCACCTGTTATAAATGCCTCGAGCAGGGACACGTTCAGGCGAAATGCCGCAGCACGACCGACAGGCGCAACGCCTGCTACAGATGCGGCAAGGACGGACACAGGGCGAGCGAGTGTGCGGAGAGACCGCACTGCCCAGTCTGCGCTGACGCGGGAAGACCGTCGACCCACCGGGTTGGAGGAGCAGCGTGTAAGGCGCCATCTGTAAGAAGAAAAAAGATTAGTCAGGAAACCCGGCCCGCAGTACGCGATGGTCCCCCCTCTCCAAAAGAGAAGGGGGATCTCGTCCCTGTACGGCCGGGTAGCTCTAAGGAGAAGGAGGACTCGAAAAGTAACGGGATTCCGGACAGGAAGGATGACGAGAGGGAAGAGGAGATCCCCATGGAGATAGAGGACCATCCACAACCATTGGATCAGAGGAAGCCGAGGACGGCTACAGGCGGGAGGAAGCCTGGGGGCGAACCGGCGCCTTCACCCCCACAGTGAGAATAGGAAGGTTGATGCAGGCCAACCTTAACCATGCCCGCCACGCACAAGAACTGTTGTTCCAAAGCATGGCGGAGCTGGAGGTTGACCTAGCGGTGGTCGCGGAACCGCACCGGATCCCGACTGATGACCAGCGATGGCAGGCATCCACGGATGGAACCGTCGCCGTATGCTGGAGACACTCGGGACGAGGAGGAGACGACGCGATCCCCTACTCGCTCGCAGAGGCGGGAGAGGGATATGTCGCGGTCAGGTGGGACGATTGCATAGTCATAGGTGCGTATCTGTCCCCGAGGCTTAACGTGCAGGCGTTCGAGGAGCGGCTCGACGCGATAGGAGAGTGCATCGGCAGAATCGCACCGGCGGCGCCGACAATACTGGCGGGCGACTTTAACGCCAAGTCCGCGTTGTGGGGATCGTCGTCCACGAACGCGAAGGGAGCGGCGATGGAGGACTGGGCGAGCACCGTCGGGCTCTGCTGCATGAACGTCAGAGACCGGAGCACGTGCGTCAGAGCCCAGGGCGAGTCGGTGATTGACACTACGTGGGCTAATCCAGCCGCGGCGAGAAGATTCTCCCAGTGGACCGTGCGAGCGGACATGGAGACGTTGTCGGACCACGTATATATAACGTGGAACGTAACGCTCAGTCGGAGAAGAACTGCCGTCGCCGACGACGACGACGACGACGACGGCGACGACGGCGAACCGAGTAAGGCGCGAGCGAGATGGACGTTGGCCAAACTTGACAAGGACAAGTTTATCGCCGCGCTTCTGGCCAGCTCGTGGCCGCCGTACGACAGCGACGCGCGGGAGCTGGAGGAGGAGGTCACCCGACTACGCCAAGAGATCCGAGACGCCTGCGACGTCTCCATGCCGCGCAGTGCTCCCGGTACACGGACGGCAGTCTACTGGTGGACGGAGCAGCTTGCCGAGGCTCGGACGGACACGATCGCGAGAAGAAGAACGTGGAAGCGAAGCAGAGGCACACCCGAGGAGGAGAGACTACGAGAGGAGTACAGGCAGGCGAGGTACTCCCTGTGCTGCGCGATAAATAGCGCGAAGAAAAGCTCGTGGGACGAACTCATAGGGACGCTCGACCGGGATCCCTGGGGGCGCCCCTACAAGATTGTGAGAAAGAAATTGAAAAGGTGGAGCCTCCCGATCACCGAGACGCTGGAAAATGACTTTCTCGGCACGATTACGGGCACGCTGTTCCCGGAGGCGGACGAGGGTAACGCGTGCGAGACGGAAGATCGAGTACCCGGTGAGGACGACGACGATGACTGGAACGAGGAGGAGCACGCGATTAGGGAGGTCGAGCTGACGGACGCGATACGTAGAATGTGCGCGAGAAATGCCGCACCGGGCCCGGACAGCGTTCCCGGCAAGCTGGTGGCCATGGCGTACGGCGTAATCGGCAGCAAGATGCGACGAATTCTAACACGTTGCCTGCGCGAGGGAACGTTCCCCAGCGCATGGAAGCAGGCGAATCTTGTGTTGTTGCACAAGGAGGGCAAGCCCAGGGACTCACCGTCGGCATACAGGCCGATCTGCCTGCTTGACGAGCTGGGTAAGCTGCTCGAAAGAATAATCGCTGGGCGAATCACGGGACACCTGACGGACGTGGGACCGGACCTCCATACAAACCAATACGGTTTTCGGAGGCAAAGGTCCACCGTGGACGCGATCGGTGCGGTAAAAGTGTTCGCGGAGGACGCCATGGGGGAGGGAGGCGTGTTGGTGGCGGTATCGCTGGATATCTCCAACGCGTTTAACTCCCTCCCGTGGCACAGGATTCACGAGGCGCTGGAGCGGCATCGGTTCCCGAGATACATCAAACGGATCCTACGCAGCTACCTCTCCGACCGGTGGTTGTGCTTTAGGAACAAGAAGGGGACGGAACGAAGGATGGCGGTCGAGCGAGGTGTTCCCCAGGGCTCGGTCCTCGGCCCACTGCTGTGGGACGTGGGCTACAACCGCGTGCTCACGGACGCGGTGCTCCCTCCCGGCTGCACAACCATCTGTTACGCCGACGACACGTTGGTGTTGGCAGCCGGTGAGGATTGGAAGGAGGCGCGATCGCGTGCGAACGACGCGGTGAACGGCATCGTGCGTGCAATTCGTGAGCTGTCGTTGGAAGTGGCACCTGCAAAAACGGAGGCCATCTGGATGTACGACGGAGCGAGAAGACGGAGGCCCCCTCCTTCACTCCTTCATACGCGTGGGCGAGGTATACGTGCCGATAGGCGCGAGAATGCGATATCTCGGGCTGGACATCGACAGTCGATGGTCGTTCGTCGACCACTTCGTCAGGCTGGCTCCCAGATTGACGGCCGCGGCCAACCAAATGAGCCGACTGCTGCCGAATCTCGGCGGACCGGGCGGCAGAGTTCGGCGGCTTTACGCGACAGTGTTGAATTCGATGGCGTTGTACGGCGCGCCTCTGTGGGCGGATAAAGTGGCGCGATCCGGAAAGATACGGACTCATCTGCGTGCCGCGCATCGGAAGATAGTGATTCGAGTGGTGCGCGCTTACCGTACAATATCTTACGTGGGTGCCACGCTGCTGGCGGGTCTGGCGCCCCTCGAGCTGTTGGCGAGCAGGCACGCCGAGGTTTATAACAAAACCAAGCGGATGCGAATGAGACTCGGTAGAGAATTGTCGGCGAGAGTCGCCGCGCATATCAAGAGCCAGGCGGACCAGCGACTCCGCGAAAATTGGAATCGGTGGTTGAACGAGCAAGGTGCGGTTGGCGGCGGTGGGCAGAGAATCGTTCAAGCGATACGGCCCAGACTCGCCGAATGGACTCAGCGAAAGTGGGGGCAATTGACGTTCCGTACAACGCAGATAATGTCCGGCCACGGCTGCTTTGGTGCGTATCTGTTCCGGATCGGACGAGACGAGAGCGCGATGTGCCAGCATTGCGGGGCGGTGGAAGACACCGCCCAGCATACCCTGGAGGAGTGTCCGGCGTGGAGTGAGCAGCGCGCGGCGCTGTCACGGGTCATAGGCTGGGACCTGTCGCTCGAGGCGACCGTCTGCTCGATGCTCGAGAGCAGCGAGCAATGGGACGCGGTGACGAATTTCTGCAACGAGGTTATGTTGCGGAAGGAAGAAGCGGAGCGAGCGAGGCGCGGCGAGGGTGCCCGAGAGATGGCAGGAACGTCGCTGCGGCAGCCGCGAGGAGAGACAGATGGAGGCGCCCGCCGAGACCGAGAGATCAAGGTAGGCTCGCACATATGAGATAACAGTGAGGGGGAGGCGGAGAAGCCGCTGATTATCTCAAAAAATTGGAATGATCTGGCATTCCCTCTCCTCCCCCCCCCCCTTCTTGTTAATGTACAAATGTACAATAGATGATACCCAGAGAAGGAGTTTACTTTTTCGCGTAAACTAAATAAGTAGAGAGGAAGAGATTTCTCAATATATATTTATATTAGAAAACAAGGTGTAAATATTTCGGTGAACATAGGAATATTAAAAGATAGCGAGTTAGTTAGTTAGTTAGTTAGTTAGTTTGATACCTAGTCTAAGTTTGTACATATATATAAACATTGGTCGGTAGCTTAAATTAAAATCAAATTTAATAATAGATAGTAGATGCGCGTGTATATATATATATATATATATATATATATATAGCATGCATAAAGAGTACGTGGACATCTCGGTGCGCGTGTGAGCGCGTTCGGGCGTGCGCTGGCGCGTCCTCGGGGGCGGTGGGCGCCGGGGGTGGGACGTCGGGGGCCCCAATAGCTCGCTTTTGGCGTGAGGGATTCTCGCGTCCCTCATTCTCGGGCGTCCGCCGCTCGGGGGGGGGGGGGGTGCGGTGCCCCATTCATTTGATTGATACGCGCGCGATCAAATGTCCTAGCGGGAGAATCGTACCGACATCAGAAGCTGGGATTGGGACCGGCGGTCAGTTAGATAGATTCTCTTCAGAGGAGTGGCGCGGGACGAGGTGTCATCCCGTGCCAAAGTAGCGAGAAGGAGACCTTGACAGATACGAGGTCTGTCATGCGGGGTCGGGAGAAGCAGTAAGTTCCTAGTGCCCGAAGACCCCGCGGATAGTGCCGAGGCGGACACCCGGGGGGGGGTTTTAGTGAGGTAGAACTCGGACATTGCACCGGTGAGATTAGCTCTGCCTCGCCAGTCCGAGGAGTCCCACATAACCCCGTGTCGATCCCACAACACGGGGTACCCATAAAGGTTTCCCCCTCGTAACCAAAAAAAAAAAAAAGGAGTCACCCAGGTGGTGGATCCGGATGAGGCGACGGAGGATATGGTTGCGACGGTTGGGGAGCTGCCGAGCACGACCCTGGAGCTCGATGGTCCAGGGATAGAGGTGACCGAAATCTGTGGGAGAAAATGTGAGTTGGTTGCTATGATAGATACCGGAAGTCTCACGGATAATAAATTAAAGGAGATTGGTAGAGAGTCAGAATTCAACGAAAGCGAAAGGTTCGAGCTAGTCGACGGACTAGAGTATAAAAAAGTCGGTGACAAGTTAAAATTCGCGGATTATGTAGTGTTACGTCCAGACCCAGGGAAAGTTTTTTTATAACAAGGGAAGCGAAGGAAAGGCTTCCCTAAAGGAAAATGAATGGAGGGAGTGGAAGGACGCAACGGATTCCTTGCAATATCGCCTGGTATCTGTTGTAGGAAAACAGGTAGATAGGCGAGTCGGGCACATTTATTAAAGTTCCGGCGTTGGGTCAACGTCTCTAATAGACGCTATGACGCCACGCTAAGAACGATGTGCTCGAGGTCCTTATTTCGGGTCAGAGAATTCAATCTCTTTTACCCAGGGATAGGACCATGTGCGATTCTTGGCGAACGGGAATGAGGAGAAGTTAAGGATGTTTAGAATTAAGCGACATATGGATTTTTAAATTTAATTACATTTATTTTAGAAAAGAAAAAAATTGTTGATTATAAAAATAGATATATAATTTGAGTCAGTAGATAACTTATTTTTATCCTTATCATTACAAAAATAATATTCGTTTTCATACAATGGTATTTTCTAGAATGTGCGCGTGCGCGCGTGCGTGCGTGCGCGCGTGCGTGAGTGCGTGCGTGCGTGTGTGTGTGCGTGCGTGCGTGTGTGCGTGTGTGTGTGTGTGTGAGCACTCGGGTACAAAAAGGGATCATGGGATTTCCTGGAATGAAACTGTGAAGCGGGGAAACATATTATAAAAATGATGGACGGGAACTATGTAGGGATAGGTATCGTGTGAAAGGAAAACGAAAATTGGGTCATTGGGTGGACGTGTCTGGAAGGACATATGGTCACGGAAGGAAATAAGGTTTACGCCATCGGGAGTTATTGTATAAGGATCGTCAGGAAGCGGACCATAATGTTGGGGGAAGGATGTTAAGGAATTTATTAATTCCTCGAGGGATAGGCGACGAGGCCTAGGAGGAGGAACGAGGACGGTTTCCACAAATTCTACACTGGATGTAGAATTTGCGGGGAATGCCGGGCGTGGAGCGTCAAGTGTGGGGAGGAGGGAGCTTCAAGCGAGATATCCTCGAGTATCTCGATGCTCGACTCGGAGGGAGTGGGGGTTACGGGCCTGGGCCCCGCGGAAGGAGACAGTGTGGGTGAATATGAAGGAGATGGCCAGGAAGAGTGGGAAAAGGAAGAAGACGGAGAATGAGGCGGACTACTGCGTGGGGAAAAAGAGGGGGACGGAGAGCGAGGGGAACTATTCTCCGCAGAACAAGAAGGAGACGGAGAACGGGGAGGACTATTCTCCGCTGGAGCGTCGTTTGACGAGGAGGGGGAGCGTTGGGAGACCGGTGTTTCCGGCCAGACAAGGGTTAATACCGACGAAGGGGAGAGGGGAGGCGACGGAGAGCGAGCGCGCGGTGGTGTAGGTGTACGCGGTGGCGGTGGTATTGCCGCACGAGCAGGCAACGGGAGTGCGGCCGTCGGCGACGGTACGCGGTCAAGCAGCGGGGGTGTGGACCCGCTGGAAGGTGGCGCTGCCGGTGAGGTTGGGCCTAGTTCACGCAGTTCGCGGCACTGCTCGATAATCTCGACCTCTCTTACGAGGTCGGACAGCAGGTTCGCGACGGTCCGACGAATTCGGCGGTTCTGGTGGTTCCGCTTGTGCCGGTTGCTACGACGCGACGAGGACGGGGCGACCGGGCGATCCGACACTACGGTTAATGTCGGTTGAATAATAATAAAAATTAAAATAAAAATAAAATATAAAAAAAAGGGTTTCGTGATTTAAATGGGTGGTTTGATCGAGGTTCCTTGGAGTCAGAAAGGGGAATAGTTGAGAGCGCGAATCCGATTCCAGAGCGCTTAACCCACCTGGTTGCCCAGAGAATCTAGCTTTCCGGATATGGAACGACGCGAGGGAAAGGGTCGCGGATCCGATTCCAGAGCGCTTAACCCACCTGGTTGCCCAGAGAATCGAGCTTTCCAGATACGGAACAGCGCGAGGAAAAGGAGGGACTTACGGTCGAAAGCTTAACACGAGACGGTTCGCGATGATCGAAATAAGTAAAATGGAACGATGGAGACTTACTATTGCTGGATTTTTCAACGTGGTCGACTCTCGTGAGAATTAGCTCGGCTCGGCTTGGTAGATTGGGTGCAGCGTCCAGTTGGCTCGCGGAACTGAGTTTAATACTTTGACTGGCACTGGCCGAGAACGACTTGATGTCACGGGGAAAATACTGTCCAGAATACTAGCGAGAGTACCAGTGAAAACACTGGCGAGAGTAACGGCGAGGAGACTGGACAGTACCGGCAAGAAGACTGAGCGTGCTAGGCCCGAAATCGTGGGTTTATATACAGAGAAATTAAAGGGTAGGAGTGTCGGAGCGTTTTTCGTTCTTCTAATATTGGTGGGAAAATCGGTTGGGTCATAGTTCTTAAATATTGACATTGATAATCGGAGAAAAACGGAGTTTTTACGCTGGAATTAGGCGACAATGTCAATAAGTTCGGCGCTCGAGCGTCTAGATAACCGTTCAGATATTTCGACATCGGATGATTTATTTCGATTTTTGTCGGTGATCGGCTGAGTTATGTTCTTCAAATATTGTCAATAGATGAAACGGAACGGAGTTTTCTAGGCTTGGGCAATAAATTCGGCGCCCGAGCGTTGGGATAATTGTTCAAGGGTGTTTTCGATTTTCCTCGAAGATCGGCTAAGTCGTGTTCTTCAAATATTGACAATAGATGAAATAGAGCGGAGTTTTCTGGGCTTGGGCAATGATGTCAATAAATTCGGTGCCCGAGCGTCCAGATAACTGCGCTCGCGATGCACGCGAGGAAGCAGCAGCGCTAGCAGAACAAGATCATGAAGTCGAGCAGCGTGGAGGACCGGCTGCTGATGAACGGATCGGACGAGGAGTCGACGCGGCGCAGCCGCAACGACTCGGACTCGAGCGAGGGCCGGTTCTCGAAGAACTCCGAGTCCGAGAGCCGGTCCTCGATACCGCGCTCCAGTTCGGTCGAGCGGTTCTCCATGCGGGCCAACTATGACTCGTCGGACTTCTCGCGCGCCAACTCCACGTCGAACGAGCGTTTCCACTCGGACTTCTCGATCGCGGTGGCGAGCCTTTAGAATCGTGAAATAACATAATTTCAAAGATTCTCAGTCCCGATTTCTAATGGTATGTACAATCAAAGTCAGAAGTGTCTATTTTGACGGTACTGAGTATATAAAATTGATGTATATAAAATTGCATGGTTATATATATATTACATATAAAAATCAGAAGCGTCTATTTTGACGATACTGAGTATATAAAATTGATGTATATAAATTGCATGGTTATATGTATATTACATATAAAAATCAGAAACGTCTATTTTGACAATATTGAGTATATAAAATTGCATGGTTATATGTATATTACGTATAAAAATCAGAAGCGCCTATTTTGATGGTACTGAGTATATAAAATTAAAGTATAAAACTGCATGATTATATATTATGTATAAAAATCAGAGGCGTTTGTAATCTGACGGTACTGATTATAATAAAAATCAAAAGCGTGTATTTGACGGAACTGAATATATAAAATTAAAATATAAAACTGCATGATTATATATTATATATAAAAGTCAGAGGCGTCTGTGATATGACGGTACTGATTTTAATAAAAACCAGAAGCATCTTGTTTTTAAGATAGTGCTGGTTATTACAAATACTTATAAATTTGATTCGGAGAGACGAGAAAAATTTATTTGTGCGTTCTCACAAATGAACGTTGGAGGGGCCCATCCACTGTTCCCAATATTTAAAATCATAGAATAATATGATTTTATATAATACTATAATTTTAGTCACACTTCAAGACAAAATTAGTATTATACAAGTCATATAGTACAAATTATTGAATATATTTCTTTCATAAGATATAATAAAGTTGTTATATTATTATACATATTAAAATCATACGCGACTTTAATATTTATTAAAATATTATCAGGATGAGGGGCCCACAATTTGTAGGACGGCCCTGCAGTGCCTGGTAAAAGGAAATTCGGATGCTCTAGCCGTCTCAGAACATCGAGAATCTTGGCAACATCGAGATTCTTGGTAACAATGAGAGGAAAAGGACGAAAGACCATATATCTGTCCTGCTCGTATCGTAAACAATCGAGGCGGCAACATTGCACGCACAAGCGCGCAATGTATATATGCTTGAGCTAGGATCGATAATATAAGAAATTTTTATATCATATTCTAGATTATCGACCTCGATCAAGTTTGGCCGTCACTCCAGCATCTCCTTAAGGCTAGAGAAAAAAAATATAAGATAGCAAAAATAATACTTATCTATTCGTGTAATATTCTCGGTGCGCTATCTTCTAGATCGACCGACTTGACACTAATCGCAAATTTGAATTCGAGAGGATTTCCAATAGATGAAAAGAGTTCACATAAATAACACTTCGGGACGAAGTGAGTGCAGGACGGCCGAGCTGTAAGATATCGGCATAAGGGGAGGGTCCCGATAGCGCACGGTGCGATAGTACACATCCCGGTAGCACACATAAAATTTAACTCATTTCCCGATACCTCACATCCCGATAGCACACGTCCCGATATCGCACAAGATAAAAAACACATTTTCCCGATAGCGCACAAAGAAAGAAACATGTTATCCCGATAGCACACATTCCCGAATACCCTTTATCCCGATAGCACACATCCCGATAGCGCACGTCCCGATAGCGCACGTCCCGATAGCGCACGTCCCGATAGCGCACGTCCCGATAGCGCACGTCCCGATAGGGACTGAGCCAGGCGACCCCCGTTAACCGGGGTGTCCAGGTCGCAAAGATCGAGACGTAGGGATCCGCCACGAGAACCAACGGACTCGGCAGCACCGGGGCACGCGTAGGGACCATGCTAGGCGATTCCCGTCAACCGCGATGTCCGGGTCGCGAAGATCACAACTCAGAGGTGCGCCACGAGAACTAACGGGTTCGGCGGCACCGGGGCACGCGTAGGGACAGTGCCAGGTGACCCCCGTCAACCGGGATGTCCAGGTCGCGAAGATCACGACACAGAGGTGCGCCACGAGAACCAAGAAGTTCGGCAGCATCGGGGCACGCGTATGAACCGTGCCAGGCGATTCCCGTTAATCGGGGTGTCCAGGTCGCAAAGATTGCGACGTAGAGATCCGCCACAAGAACCAACGAGTTTGGCGGCAACGAGGCACACGTAGGGACCGTGACAGGTGACCCCCGTAAACCGGGGTGTCCAGGTCGGAAAGATTGCGACGTAGAGATCCGCCACGAGAACCAACGAGTTTGGCGGCAACGAGGCACACGTAGGGACCGTGACAGGTGACCCCCGTAAACCGGGGTGTCCAGGTCGCGAAGATCACGACACAGAGGTGCGCCACGAGAACCAACGGGTTCTACGGCACCGGGGCACGCGTAGAAACCATACCAGGCAATTCCCGTCAACCGCACGATTCGACTCCGCACTTAATTTTCTTCTGTTTTTCATACAAAACTAAGTCCACGCTGTTCATTTCCACGTTGTTGAATGTGGGGCTCTCTAGTTATGTTATAATTTTTACGCGGGGATGCAGGGGGAGGGCGAAGCCCTCCCCCTGCACCCCGCCCACGCGTTATTATCCAACCTCACTACTTCCACATAGATTTACAACTTAAATTTTGCGCGTTTTCCCTACGGCGGATCCCTACGTCGTCATCTTCACGACCCGAACATCCCGATTAACGAGAATCGCCTGGCACAGTTCATACGCGTGCCCTGGTGCTGCCGAACTTGTTGATTCTCGTGGCGGATCTCTACGTCGCAATCTTTGCGACCTGGACACCCCGATTAACGGGAATCGCCTGGCACGGTTCATACGCGTGCCCCGATGGTACCGAACTTGTTGGTTCTCGTGGCGCACTTCTGTGTCGTGATCTTCGCGACCTGGACACCCCGGTTAACGGGGGTCACCTGGCACGGTCCCTACGCGTGCCCCAGTGCCGCCGAACCCGTTAGTTCTCGTGGCGCACCTCTATGTTGTGATCTTCGCGACCTGGACATCCCGGTTGACGGGAATCGCCTAGCATGGTCCCTACGCGTGCCTCGGTGCTGCCGAGCCCGTTAGTTCTCGTGGCGCACCTCTGTGTTGTGATCTTCGCGACCCGGACATTCCCGGTTGACGGGAATCGCCTAGCATGGTCCCTATGCGTACCTTGGTGCTGCCGAGCCCGTTGGTTCTCGTGGCGGATCCCTACATCTCGATCTTTGCGACCTGGACATCCCGGTTGACGGGGGTCGCCTGTCACGGTCCCTATCGGGACGTGCGCTATCGGGACGTGCGCTATCGGGACGTGCGCTATCGGGACGTGCGCTATCGGGACGTGCGCTATCGGGACGTGTGCTATCGGGATGTGAGTTATCGGGAAATGAGTTAAATTTTATGTGTGCTACCGGGATGTGTGCTATCGCACCGTGCGCTATCGGAACCCTCTCGGCATAAGCGTAGGGCTGCCCGACGGATGGCGCCTCGGGTACTTTGACAGCGTTGCTCCGGTGAGCGTTAAAGCGCACGGGATGCTCCGTATCGGCGAAAAGGACCGAGCATCATCGAGCGATATTTACGCATTGCTGCGTAAGCCGAATCCTTGGCGAGCGAACGGTTTTCGTCACTCGCCTTCGTGAAGACGTGCGGAAAGGTCTAATTTGTACGTCGCGGGTCGCTAGTGTATTAATCGGCAATATTGCGTCAGAATTCGGATTGTGTCGCGGGACAGGGTGGATTGTGAAATAAAGTACTGTTGTGGAAAATGATATACATCATAATCTGTGTGTGATTATTCAGAGTTCCTTCCCTCCCGAATATCCCGCAGGACTTAGCCGTGCACGCGGTATGCGACATCGGTCGGTTACATGCTCCGGACGGGTCGAGAACGGAGTACGGGAAGTGAACAGGACAATCAATAAAAAACGCATCATCCTGGTAAGACGAACTTTAATTGCAATCGTAGTGATTCAGGCAGGAACCTTACAATATGTTATTAATAATTTAATTTTTTCCAGCAAGAAGCTTGAGTACAACATCGACAGTTATATCGGAAGCAATAGCCTCGTCGCCGGCACGACCACAGGCAGCAATCGTTGCGCCTGTCCCGGTATCCGGGGCACAAGAGCAGGCTCCAGCAGCGGAACTAGCATCGGCCCCGGCAGCATGGCCAAGGTCGACGCTGACATTGCCAACTCCAACGTCGACGCCGACATTACCAACGCCAACGCCAGTCTTGGCACCATCCTCGTCTCCAGCGCCAAGGATGCCAAATACATATAAGAAAGTAAGAAACAGAAATTATATAATTTATATTTGTCATAGCCAAAATACAAAATTCGTCTTTTTATAAAACATATTGGCGTTTTTTTACAAAATGTGGCTATATTCTCAAATGATAAAATATTTTACAATTTGGGTAAGAAATACGCCTTCAGAAAAAGGTAAATGTTTATACATTTAGTAATTTATACAGGAATAAATTGTCACAGATATTTTATGTACACTGAGAAAAAAATTTACTTTAAAAAAAAAATTTTTCCTTAATTTTAGTAAACCATGTGTTTGCATACAACTGTGAACGCATTTTTTTAAAATAAAAAATCGTATTTAGTTATTTGTAGAACATAAATCTTCTATTAAATAAATTATTTACGAAATATCAAAATTATTTAATGCAATGCAGTCACCGTTTCATAAAACGTAATGTTTATTCTCTATTTTTCCAATTAAATTTATTTGTCTCAAAAAAATGCTTCTATAAAATAAATTAATTTCCATTAATTATAACAAATATTTTGTTAAATATAAAAAGTATTTATTGAAATGTAAATATTACTTCTTAAAAAAAGTTTTTAAAAACAGATTTTCAAATATTACTAATTTGATTTTAAAAATAATTTTTTTGTATTAAGTAAATCATTCATAACTTGCAGAAAATATTTTGTACAACATAGCAAATGTATATAACATTATAATGCTTCTTTTGTAACAAATAGTATTTATAAACATGAAGTTAAAAAAATTAATTTAATTTAAAATTAACATTTTTTATTTTTATGCCTAAAATTACTATTTGTTACAAAAGAAACATTGTAAAGTAATATATATTTACTATGTTATACAAAATACTTTCTACAAGTTACGAATGATTTACTTAATACAAAAAATTAATTTTTAAAATTAAATTAGTAATATTTGAAAATCTGTTTTTAAAAACTTTTTTTAAGAAGTAATATTTACATTTCAATAAATACTTTCTATATTTAATAAAATATTTGTTATAATTAATGGAAATAAATTTAGTTTATAGAAACTTTTTTTTCCAGACAATTAAATTTAATTGAAAAAGTAGAGAATAAGCATTACTCCTCAGGAAACGGTGACAAGTTTGCATTAAATAATTGATATTTTTTAAATAGTTTTGATATTTTTTAAATAATTTATTTAATAGAAGATTTATGTTCTACAAATAACTACATACAATTTTTTATTTTAAAAAAATGCGTTCACAGTTGTATGCAAACACATGATTTACTAAAATTAAGGAAAATCTTTTTTTAACTAAATTTTTTTCTCAGTGTACATCAGGCTCTGAACAGTGACTCGCAATTGCAATTATTTGATACATGTCTAATTTCAACAAAAAAAATGTTTGTAAATTATTGGACAAACGAGAGTATGTATGTGTTATCTAATCATCTGCATGTATTATACTATAAGGGAAATAAAAAACAACATATATATGTATATACAAATATACATTTTTATTACCATTAATAATATTTTACATTTATTAACATTTATAACTGAGACAAATTTTCGCAGAAAACAGTTTTCATTACTTTTAAAATAAACATGGTAATCTATTAAATCTTTTTGTTTTATATAAAAGAATTGGTTTTGTTCTAATATTTTATACGCGCTCTTATGTGAATTGAAACTTAAAGTAGAAAGTTTTATCAACACAAACAATATTTCTTTTTGATTTAAAATAATATACCGAATTTGTCCAAATGAACGGTCGTAAACGTTTGTACATATAATATTATTAATTTCGTAACGTGTACCATTTACTATAGCCCAAGATACTGTGTATAAATCATTATGTATTATTTCTGGATGTAAAACATTTTTTATACTAAGATATTCTGAAATTTCAGTAAATTTCATTATTTTACTATCATATTGTAAACGATTTGAAAATCCTTCTGCTCAAACGAATCGATGACACAGTTTTAACTGATGTTTAAGAGCAAGTGTGTAGGAAGGATTTGTTCGTGAAGTAATAACTTTAGCGTAATTTTTCAATTGCCGATGTTTAGCTTCAAAGCGAATAGATGACATTAGTGACCCATATTTTTTCATAATTCTTGCATAATGTAATAGATTATGATGTTTAGGTTTAAATGGAATATTAAATAATTTTTTATGCAAAGATAAATATTTAGATACAACGAGATGAAATAAATCAATACATTTAGAGGTGAGAAAATGTGAACAGGAAATATTAACAATTTTCTTTAGAAGCAAAAACAATTGCCAATTTAAGTTATTTTCTGGTATAAAATCACTAATCATTAATGACAAATTATTGATCACATAATACATTTCAGAAGCCGTTATAATAATTTTTTCGGTTTTAATTGATTGAATTAAATGGTAGCGGTTTGTTCTCGTGAAATAAACTAATACAATTCAATAATCTATCATTGAAAACTTCTAAAGTAAAAAATTATTCCACATAAATAAAATTATTCAATATTTTAGAAAAATCATATCTGCAAACACCTTCCAATAAATCGTGCATTGGATCAACAGACAAGTTTTCCAGTATGTGAAAATTAGGGATCTTATTAAAAATGCATTTTTCCTTTATTCCAAACGTAGAGTTTATGACACAGTTTAAATAATCATTTTGTGTTCTAATATATCTTTCATCTTCATTAACGCACTTTTGTGCATGCTGTTTAATGATTGTACAAATTCGACAATAATAACAAGAATTAAATCCTTTTGAAAAACCAAGAATTGTGTTCAGGCCTAAATTGTCCCCAGCAATAAACATTAAGCGAAATATTATTTTTTGCTCTTTACTAACATTTATAGTAACACCATTAATACTGAGATCAATTATTTCATCAATTAGGTGTGAAAAGATTTTATTTCCTAATATTCTATGATCTTGGTAGTTATGAAGTTGCATAAGAAAGATATTATTCAGATTACTACTATATTGAGGTGGTAGTCCTAACAAAGTTAAATAAACTGCACCTAATTTGTGAATCGATTTACGCGAACCTAGCGGATTATTTATTTCAAAATCATCAAAGAATAACGCAATTGGTAGAATAAATTCATTCTGTTTGAATTCTGTAGATTTCCATAATTCCCCATGATAAACTGAGGTTAACAATGTAATATTATTTTTGCACTCATTAATATATTCTATAATACTATTAAAAACGTTAGGCAATTCCAAAAATTTTTTTAAGATAAGTTTTATAGGAATTAGAGCAATTTTTTTATAATGAATAACCAATTGTTTTTTTAATTTTTTCTTTTTTGGAATCAAAGAAGAATGAATTTTTATTGGTAATGGTTTTATTAAACATTGAATGTTAGTTAAATATTGGAAAGTGTAACGTTCAGTTTTAAATTTTTTTAAGTTAATTTTCATGATTTTGAAATAATTACACAAATCATCTCTATTACTATATTTTTTTTTCTAACATTTCAAAACATTCTGACAAATAGCTATAAAAAATTTCATTAATAAGTTTATGAACGTTCCTCCCATTCAAATTTTCAAAAGAATATAATTTTGTAATTAAAGATAATGTTACATTTAATATTTTACAACTGAAATTTTCAAGAGAGAAGTCATAAGCTTTTTTTTTATTTAATATAGGTTCTAAATTTGCAGCATAGAAGTTTGTTAGTTCTACCTCCTCAACTATATTTACATTCTGAAAACTTGTTGTTTTCATCATCGAATCGTTTAACGACTTGAATTTTTTATTATTCGTTTTACATCTTTTATCTGATTCAATATCATGGGCTGTACATATATGTCGAAATAATGAATAAACAGTACTATATGATCTCATGCAATTCGAAAAGTTACATTTAGTTTCTGAATATAATTTATCAGTATGTTTAAATTTAATGTGGCATTTCATATCTTTAAAATGAGAAAATATCTCATTACAAAACATACAGTTAAACATTTTGGATATGAAAGTTTGCAATTATATTAATACTATATGTATTCTTAGTTTAATATTTAATTTTGGCAGAAAACGAAGTATAGAAAAAGTGCTTTTAAGAACATAATTAATATATATTAAACTTACGAATTACATGTATCATATATTATATACATTACATAAACAAAAGTTATAAACTGTACCAATATTATCTAAATTTACTGTTTACATAGTTATGTAAACAAAATAAAATCTTACTTATTTTAATTTTTTAGTTTAATGTGATAGTTTATATCTAAACCTTCTCTTTCTTTATATATATAAAATCTAAATACAAAATATAACTATGTATACTATATAAACAAAAAATAAAACCTTTAAATAAGATTATTTATTTTGTACTTGTAAAAAATGAATTTGGTAAAAAGCACTCACTTCAATTATCCACTATACTTACATTTTAGTTCGCATTAGTTGTAAGCTTTTTCAGTACATGTTCTGTATTGGAAAACGACATGTCCCACTGCGTGTAAAATTTATACAATCCTTTTTGTATGAGTGTCCATAAATGCTTACTAGCGTCTGGATAGTTTATTTTCAATACATGAAAAGCTTTGAAGCAAACATCTAAAGCTTCTAATGTAGATTCCGTTGAATATAAAACTTCATCTATTGTGACGTATGAATTAGACACGTTTGTAATTGATCCCACGACAATTATGTAAGGTTGTACAGATGTCTGCATTTCTTTTGCATTTTTGCTAGCCTCTTGACGAATCTTCGTAATATCAGCAGAAGTCTGCAATAATATAATCAAATTTTAAGTTAATTAAAACATTACATATGTGATTAAATAAAAATTTTAGATATTAATAAATACATACAGTTACACATTTTATCATACTATCTCTTGACACAGCAATGGATGTTTTACTATAATTTCTCTTTGTCGCAATACTTTTTTGTTTGACTTTCTGCTTCGGAGGTATTATATATGAAAGAAGTTGTATTGTAATTGCTAATTTGGAATCTATAAGAAAAAAAAAAATTGTGAAGTTATAATCAAGCACATTCATATTATATACAGTGAAATATAATGGTAATATCTAATAGTAATATATATATATATATAATAAATGACTTTATAATAAATTACGTTACCTTCAGATATATCTAAATTTAATGTCTCTATTAAATCTGAAATATCATCACTTTTACTCGTAAATTGTATATTTTGTTTTAGTGTAGTAAAAAACTCGTTCCATTTTTCCGAAGTTAAACAGAAATTTGTTAATTGCATTTCATCAAAATCATGTTTAATAAGTTTATATCCATATGGATGTTTCAAAAGCGGCCATTCCTCAAATATATTATTTAATTTTTTATCAGATGATTTCGTTAATATTTGTAATCGGTATTTAGATGTTAAACACCATTTTTCTAAAACGATCTCCCAAGGCGCTTGGTTAATTTTTAACCAGTCCAAAACTTTTTGAATATCTTCATTGCCTACTAGAAATATAATAATTAAGCAATATTCGTTTACAAACATTTCTTTACTAAATTATTTACCATCATCATTTAAAAGATTATCAGGAATATCATCTTCAGATTCTTGTAGCAATCTTTCTTTTAATTTTGATAAAGCATATTTTCTATTACGCCAACTTGATAATAGTTTGCCTTTTGCAGGTATTGATTTCTTATTTAGAGAGTGGACCTTTTTTTTTATTCTTCTATAAAATAAGTACCCTCAGCTTCAGAAGGAAATAACTTAACAATTCGTTCTGAAATACCTTTGGCTATTTCATTTGTCATACTGCAAAAATGATTACAACGTATTACATTATTATTATTGTGTAAATATATTAAAATAAAAATAAATTCTGCAAAGAAAATAATAATAATAGTAACATTTAAAACATACATAATATTATGATCCTCCATGTAAGTAATAATTATATTGCACAACTTATTTCTCATTGATCCAGTTAATTCTTTAGTCTTACTAAAATAAAATTATTCTTCCAGTTTTTGATTGTTGTAATAAATCACCAATGCTGGGAATTGTTTCTAGTAAAAATATATCTTGAGAAGTAGATGCATTTTTTTTGTATAATATTTTTCTCTCGTTACAATCTTCATTCATTTCTTGAACTGCATTTTGAAACTTCTTATGACAAATGTTAAGTACATTTTGACTATTTTCTGTGTTCTAAAAAATATATAAAATTTATGATATTTTATATTAAAAAATAATTTAATCCTGCTGTTCTGTTAGGATTTACTTTTATATTACATGTGTTAATGTGACCTAATCTATTTCATAACTTATTATATTAATAAAAAAAGAATGACAAAGAAAATAAATTTTTATTAATTTTTAGTAAAAACAAATGTAGCTTTAAATATATTTTTTAAAGAGTTGAATATATTAATAATTTACTTAGTATCAACAGAAATATGTTTTCCAACATGTTTTGCATGCCATACGTGTATCAGTAAAATATAATAATAATAAAATTAATCTTTCTTAACTTTTAGTAATTTTAATTATAACTTATTACAATTATCAGAAACGGGTAAAATAATTTATATATATATGAAAATCCAAAATTACCTTTAATTTCCAATTATTATATGAATATTTCTAATTTATTGTAAATATTATTTTTTTAATACATATAAAATATTTAAAATAATAATATAAATATTATTTAAATCTATATAATATCGCACGTGCCTAAAATTATGGTATAATGAAACATTTTTAAAAAATCAGATTCGTTTTTAATACGAACAAATATACAAGAAATATTTGTTGTCTATTTTGCATTTTTATTGAAGTAAATAATAGATTAAGTCATATTAACACGAAAATACCATAAAAATAAGTGATAAAATTAAAAATATATGCACTACCAACAGCAAGTTTATAGTAATAAACAAAACCGAATGTCAAATGAAATAATTTTTTAAATATTTTATTCCAACAGAATAAAACTTTTATTTGAGTTAAATAAATCCAAACAAAACAACTATGTCAATGGAACATATGTTAATATAACCCACATTACTTTCTGCATCTGAACTTGTACTTATCTCCTTCTTTTTAAAAAAGTTTGATTTCCAATAGTTCGAAAAAATTATACGTGGACCCACTTCGGGAATAAGTTCAGTTATTAATTTTTCATCTAAGTCTTTCATTAAGTCCATTGTTATTCCATTTTCTTCAATTAAATGTATGAAACAAATTAATATTTTTTAATTATAAATTTAAAAAGACATATTTATTGTTTATTATACGACTCTAACAGCAACAGCCTTGTTACAAGCCTATGTTATAAAGCATAAAAATCCTATCTTATTTGACACTAACTTTTAGAAAAAAGAATATATTTTATATAAAATGCTTATTAATTACTCACTTTCGAAAACATTAGCATAAGCGCTTATGCCCAATTGTTGTAAAATATCCGTAATTTGCATGTTTTATTCTTTTGAAATACGTGTTGTAACAGAGGCTAGTGTTGAGGAAAGTTACATAAGAGCTGTAAAAAATAATAATTTAAATAAATAGTTAAATTCAGCAGAAAAAGCAGTTTTGCAATTGTTATAAAATTATTGTAAAATTTTTAAGAAGATAGATTTATATATTTAAATCCAACTAAGAAGAAGGGTTAATCATATTAAAGAATTTTACAACAATTGCAAAGCTACTTTCCCTTCTGAATATAGCCAATAATATACGATTTTATCGCACATAATCAACGCACAAAAGACAAAAAAAGATCAGTTCATATCTTAATATTATTATTAAAATTTATCGTACGATTTTCAATTTTATCAGTATTCACTGTTTCTTATTTCAAGACCGTTTTAAATAATGTCTTAAAATGTTAATACGACTTCGTGCTTTATAACATCTTATAAGACAGAACTTAAAACGGTTTTAAATATAAGAATATAATATTATATTCCTACGAAATACCGATTTGCATATTTCGTCAAGAGATCTTTTTTTTATTATTATACAATATATTTGTCAAGTACATACAGTAGTATCAAATACATTTTAAGGTTAAGATTATCGAGCCAAACCTCAAACCGCAAACATTCCGATGAGTATTTATTATGTGTTTCAATAAAAAACGAAGAAATCAAAATACCGCTCGAAGTTCAGCTTAAGGTTTGGCTCGATACTCGAATCTGGATACTTTTACAAATAGATTTACATGCAAATATTACAAATAATGCATACTTACTGTATCTCAGAAAGTTTCTCAATTTCATTAATTTCAGAAGTACACAGAAGAACACAGCACAATATTCATGTCTAATTCTTGAGGCTGAGCAGTAACGCGTACGAACGTGTCTGGCGTATGTACACTGCCCGTCAATGATTCGCTGGGTCGTGCAGGAGCCCTATTTTACCAACCTGATTTATTTCGCAAGGTCGATAAAATTGATCATGATAAACGTGCACGCACTTCGAGAATTAAGGTGCATATTAGAAGGGACACATTAATATTCAGTAATATAAGAAATAAATAACTGATTTTTTATTTCTTTCTTTAATTTAAAAATGTATAGATTACATTTGTCATAGATTTATATCTTTCTTAGCTTTATATCTTTCTTAGCTGATCTTTATTTTTATTTGTACAAATGTATATTTTGTAATGTTATTATTTATATATATTTATTATATATATTTTAATTATATATTTTTAATTTAACTAGAAAAATAATATAAGTAGAGAGGAAAATATAGGAGAGGAGATAAATAGATAATTTATGAAAATAAAAAACAAGTTGTTCTTTTTATTAAAAAAAAATTATGCGTATCTGTAATCGACCCATATTTTCTTCGTACAATTATTTGTTGCAATCATATTTCCATTGAATCGTTCAAATTTACAAAGCTTGTGACTTACGCTTTAAAGATTGCTTGCTATAGTTATACGATACGAGTTATAGGAGATGGAAAACAAAATACAATCGGCGATTTTCGTTTGTTTATTCTCTCTCGTCTCGTGCAACTATGGCAGGCAATTTGGATATTGTGCATCGTGACCGCATTATTGGGATGTGGGAGAGCGGAATATGCGTGCGAGATATCGCAGGTCGTATTCCGTGTAGTGAATTTAATGTGCGTAAGTGGATCAAGCGATGGCAAGAGGAGGGAGCGGGAGGATTGAGAGACAGGCGGAAACACAACCGTAGGCAGCGATTGACGACCGCCGAAGAAGATAAACTTCTTGTCAATCAGGTAGATTTGAATCCCTTTCTTCCGGTGTCGCATTCTGTAAATCAAATAGATTTACAGATATCTGATAGGACAGCGCAAAGGCGTTTACACGAAGCGGGCGTGCATTGTTATCGTGTTGCACGTAAAATTGCTTTAACGAGCAAACATCGCGATAATCGTGTCGCTTTTGCGCTCCATCAGATAAACACAGCTTCATCGGAAGATTAGGCTCGAACTATCTGGACGGATGAGAAAGTATTTTGTTCGGCGCATGATCGCCGCTTACAAGTGTGGAGGCCCGAAAAACATCGCCTTGATTCAAAATACGTAGTTCCTCATGAGCGGAGTGGACGCATTACTTGTGCTATGTGGGGATGGATCAGTGCACATTGTCCTGGAGAACTAGTTGAAGTGTCGCCGCATATGAATGCCTTCGAATATGTGAATATTCTCGAAACTGTGTTGCTCCCCAGTGTTTTGAAGAATATACACTGAAGAAGATATGCCGACATTTCGATTAGTTCAGGATAACAGTGCTGTCCATACTTCCCATGTTGTAAAAGAATGGTTCGCTCAACATCCGGAGATCGAAGTTCTCGACTGGCCACCCAAATCCCCGGATTTGAATTTGATTGAAAATGTTTGGGGAGCAATCGCAAATTCGTGGGATTGTGGCCATGAGAAAACTAAGGCAAATCTGGTTGCGCATGCGAGGAACGTATGGGAAGGTTTAAGATCCAAGCCTGAGTATTTTTTGAAATTAAGCGGTTCGATCACAAATCGATTGCAGCAAGTAGTTGCGCGAGAAGGATATTGGACCGATTATTGAATTGGTTTCAATATTTTCTAAGCAGTTCTTTTCAGAACTATCAAACGGTTCTTTTTAGAACCACCAAATTTTTTAACGAATTGGAACAGCGCTCAGCAACGCATAATTTTCTTTTTAATAAAAAGAACAACTTGTTTTTTATTTTAATAAATTATCTATTTATCTCCTCCCATCTCCTCTCCTATATTTTCCTCTCTACTTATATTATTTTTCTAGCCAAGTTAAAAATATATAATTAAATTATATATAATAAATATATATAAATAAAAACATTACAAAGTAAACATTTGTACAAATAAAAATAAAGATCAGCTAAGAAAGATATAAAGCTAAGAAAGATATAAATCTATGACAAGGGTAATCTATACATTTTTAAATTAAAGAAAGAAATAAAAAATCAATTATTTATTTCTTATATTATTGAATATTAATGTGTCCCTTCTAATATGCACCTTAATTCTCGAAGTGCGTGCACGTTTATCATGATCAATTTTATCGACCTTGCGAAATAAATCAGGTTGGTAAAATAGGGCTCCTGCACGACCCAGCGAATCATTGACGGGCAGTGTACATACGTAACGGAATGATGAAAATATCCTGAAGATCATAGGACAAAAGAAAGTAGACTCACGCGCGCGGTTACAGAAAAGCGGTAGATCTATTGGTTATCGCGTCGCTGCCACGCATTGGCTTATGGCTGTCACGTGCTGACTTTGAATATATATATACACATTCTAACAATAAGGCACTGACTGTCGCGCGACAAGCATTTTCGTATAGAAATTTCAGTAGTCTCAGTTTTATACAACGCAACAAGAAGACATGTTGATGTGATGCTCGGACGAATCATGAGATACTGGGTATCACACCGACGTACCTTCTCATTGTGTCCGTGCACTGAGAAAAAAATTTTCTTAATTTTAGCAAACGTATTTACTAAAATTAGATATACTTAATTTAAATAAATAATGTTTAAAAAATAAAAATTATTTTTTTATATTATAATAAACCAAAACTTTAAAATTAGAAAATGATTTTTTTATTGAAAAATTTATGTAAATCTAATTCAGGTTTACTACATTATACTACAATACCTATTGAAATTTAGTAAATATAAATTTTTTAAATATTGCATGCAAACCAAGAACACAATCTGGCACCTGTTTCCGCGTTCTATATGCAAAAACTATAGCTGATATTTATAGATCGCTATTCATAAGTTTATCTTTATTTTTAAGATTATCTTAAGTATAATCTTATACATGGTTTTAAAAATATTAGTCCACTATTACATTATTTTATTATTTATTATACGTAATTATATGTAAATACATAAAAGTAAGATAAAATGATGCAATAACGTACTAATATTTTTATAAGTGCATACCGAATATGAATCCGTGAATATAAGATCAGACATTCTTATTTTAAAAGACCATCTTTGTTAAACGTAGTTACTAGAATTTATTAAAACAATGTGCAGTTAAACACTTAAATAAAAGAAAAAGAATTTGCAGATTAAAAAATGCATTTTAAAATTAAAAAAATGTGTTTACTCTAAATAAAAAATTCTTTTTTTTGTTGTAAAATATATTAATTTTATTCAAATAAACGTTTCTTCAAATATAATAAATTGTTTTTAAAAAGTACTTACTTCTTATAAATAATATATTTATTATTTTTGCAACTTTGGAAAATTGAATTTGAACAAATATTTACTAAAATGTTATTTTTAAAATTAATAGATCAGAATTATATATTTCAAAAATTTATTTACTAAATTTCAATAGATATTGTATTATAATATAGTAAACCTGAATTAGATTTAAATAAATTTTTCAATAAAAAATCATTTTCTAATTTTAAAGTTTTGGTTTATTATAAAAAAAAGAAATTTTATTTTTTAAACATTATTTATTTAAATTAAGTATATCTAATTTCAGTAAATACGTTTGTTAAAATTAAGAAAATTTTTTTCTCAGTGTGGCAGTGAACTGTCAGTAATAAACAAACATGCCTTTATTACGATACTTTTTATCGTTACATATAATTTTATTTTATCAATGATTTGAAATTAATATAATTCAGACATGTTTTTACTTATTTATTGAGGAATAAATTATAAACGTGAGTGAATTATTATTTAATCATTTATATAACTTTAGTATTTTTTTCTTTATTAATTTATATTTTAAATATTTACAAGAGAGGAATAACGTTTACATTTATTTAATTAAAAGAGATTTTAATGAATTTCGATTTTAGACTTGTGAGCTATTTGATTATTATGTGTAGGGCTTTCTGTATTAGATACCAAATCTTTTTCATACATAATTGCCAAAAGCACTTTGATGCACCAGTTTATGGTCCGACTAGTATTAGCGGGAGTATTATTAAAAATAGGGAGGCATGCATTAATTTGATTCTCAGTGACATTTATTAAAAGAAGATTAAAACTTAGTTATTTAATTTTTTAATTAAGAATTGTAGGGAGGATTTAAGTATGAATAGTTAGTTTAGTTCAGATTGACATTAAGAGATTAGTAGCTTATTGCTTTGTAGTTTATATAAATATATTCCATGCAATCACATGACTATTTAAATTATAATTTTTAGATGGGTACATTATAATGTATAAAAGTTGTTTATGGGCTTTGTCTCTGTTATTTTATACAATAGATTTATATTATAAGCATATTGGTAGACGATTATTAATTTTATAAACAGAAGTAGTAGGGAGAAGCAGAGACCGGATCGTGAGGTCGTTCTCATCACTCCATGCACGTGCTAACGGCCGAGCGCCATAACAAGCAGTACCGTGTATGTGCCTCGCGCCAGTCTAGCAAAGGGGGCATCATTTCATAAAGTGTCAAAATTTTTGAAATATTCATATATATGTAAACAGTATGTACATATAATAAATTATTTATTATATGTATATACACTGCTCAAAAAAAATATGGCATCAAAAAATTTATGCCAAAAATTATCAAAATTTAACAGATCATAACTCTACGAGAAATAAATCGTAGAACAACAAACTTTTTTTTTAATTAAAGGTTAAAATCTCAGCTTTAAAATGGTGTATATATACTTTTTATTAAGGACATTCATGCAACAGAAACCCCTTAAATTAAAGCATGTTTGATATTTTAAAATTAGCCAAATTTGGAAGCGTGCACGGACTTGGAAAATTTTTTTTTTTCGAGCATGTGATATACATCAAATAAAAGCCTAATTCTTCCTCTTTAATTTGAGTGGTTGCTGATCGCTGTGCGATTTTTTTTAACCGAGTTATCAAGGTTTGAAGAAGAAATGGTCATTTTGTCTTTGATCACTTATTACTCGTAAACAAATCAACATACAGTACTCCGCGAAAAAGTATTAAAAAGCTGAAAGTTAGCTCTTTTAAGGGGATGCTGGAGTGACGGCTAAACTTGATTGAGGTTGATAATCTAGAATGTGATATAAAAATTTCCTATATTATCGATCCTAGCTCAAGCATATATACATTGCGCGCTT
Organism: Tetramorium bicarinatum; assembly: GCA_928718305.1. NCBI lineage: Eukaryota > Metazoa > Arthropoda > Insecta > Hymenoptera > Formicidae > Tetramorium > Tetramorium bicarinatum. The sequence continues at coordinate 15,129,349 of OV788326.1, read as the reverse complement.
GTGCGTGCAATGTTGCCGCCTCGATTGTTTACGATACGAGCAGGACAGATGGTCTTTCGTCCTTTTCCTCTCATTGTTACCAAGAATCTCGATGTTGCCAAGATTCTCGATGTTCTGAGACGGCTAGAGCGTCCGAATTTCCTTTTACCAGGCACTGCAGGGCCGTCCTACAAATTGTGGGCCCCTCATCCTGATAATATTTTAATAAATATTAAAGTCGCGTATGATTTTAATATGTATAATAATATAACGACTTTATTATATCTTATGAAAGAAATATATTCAATAATTTGTACTATATGACTTGTATAATACTAATTTTGTCTTGAAGTGTGACTAAAATTATAGTATTACATAAAATCATATTATTCTATGATTTTAAATATTGGGAACAGTGGATGGGCCCCTCCAACGTTCATTCCCGTGAGACCGCACAAATAAATTTTTCTCGTCTCTCCGAATCAAATTTATAAGTATTAATAAAATAAAGAAAGAAAAACGCTTTGAAAGGCATTTGTAATTTCAAATGACCCGCGCATCTTACATGACTATTGCGCGATTATTGCACTGTGATTGGTTGTCAAATAGCCAATCACGAATAACCCGCTATGAGTTCATTTTACAAACTTCACGTTGTTTATGCCCTCGACGTCGCTGCAAAAACGAATGCAAAGTAAGTATGTAAAAATACAGTAATTATATTAAAAAATGTATTAATTTGAGAAAATAACAATAGATTATAACTTATTTTATATACTAGATGGCTGAGAAACAAAAGAAGCGTGAGAACTTCTCGCAGGAAGAAAAAATGTAATAATAACATTTGTAAAAAACAACAACACAATAATGGAAGACAAAAGCGGTAATGCAAAAACACAAACATTGAAGAAGCAAAAATGGAAAGAATTAGGCGAAGAAATAAAAGCAATGGGCTCTACACGAGGATGGGAAGAAATACGAGCAGCCTACCAGCGCCGGAAAGTGGCAGCGAAAAAAAATGTTACCGCATATAGGAAGCATTTGAAGAGCACTGGCGGCGGACCATCTATTCCCATGCCTTCGGAGATGGATTTTAGCATTGCTGAAATCTGTCCCGAGGACTTTGCAATAGATGAAAACATTCACGACAGTGATGGCCAAGTAAGTTTTACATAAATAGAACATAACAATTCAATTGTATTACTTATATTTATAAATTACATAAATATAATATTTATACTCCTTTGTTATTTTAAATATTTATTATTTACATTATTTATATTATATTTATTAGTTTATTATACATATTAAATATATATTTTTTATGATATAATAATTATTTTTATAGTTTTCATGATTTTAATTTATTTATATGTAATTTTTATACAAACAATAATAAAAAATTTGTAATATAATACATATAAATTTATTTGTTACAGAGGTGCAAGGGGTCAAGTACAGTAGAAATTGAAGATCAAGAAGTAATACTAGACCCTGCTACTGGGTAAGATTTATATGTATAAAATGTTCTGAATAAAATTTACAAAAATAAGTAACTTATTGTTTTTTCGTTATTAATAGAATAATATTATTTGTTTCAGCACTTTTATCCTTCTGGAACATGAAGTGACAAAAGAGAGAACAACAGAGACATCCAACCTCTCTGATAATGCAGAAGCAGGTCCCTCTAATTTGGTAAGGCCATTAGAAGTCAATTCTAATGAGCCTGTACCAAAGAGGCGAAAGAAAGAAATGACTACATTCGAGGAGGCTCTGCTTGAACTCCAGAAGGATAAGCACCAAAAGGCCATGGAGTTCATGAAGCTTAAACATGAAGCAAAGATAAAATCAATTTTGGCAGAACAAAAACAAAAAGAAGAATTACATCAATTACAAATGAAAGAGTTGTTACTTAGAATTAATAAATACCAATCAGATAATTAATTTAGGCCACAAAATTAAAAAAATTGTTATTATAAAATCTAATGCTTCATGGTCAATTTGCTTCAAAACTCCCTCTTCAATATTTCGCTGTTACTTTACCACGGAATATTTATTTGTTCGCCTAATGTTCCTTTTTGTTTCTTTATATGTATAATTGCACTGCCATTTTATTCCTCCACAAATGTTCATAACATTTTATTCCTGCGAGAAGTTCTAAATATTTCTGTAAATATTAATTGTTATAGGGTTAAGATTTGTAAATAATGTAAGATTTGTAAATAATATATAAACAATGTTAATATTAGTAAATAGTAGTTGTTAATTGGATAAATACATTTTTTATAACATATTTTTTGAATTATATTTATATGTTCATATAAAACAAATGTAGTGTGTGTGCAATTATTCCTTTCCTTCCCCTCGCTGTAATTTTCTTAATACTTTTCATAATATACTTTCTTCTTTCTTCATTAAAATATTTAATAAAATTATAAATATAATTATAATAATATTTAATTAAATTTTTAATAAATTATTTAATAAAAAAATAACTTCTCAAATATAAAAACTTAAAAATTACATGTGATACAATTTATTAAAAAATTTAATATAAAGTTTTAAATTATAATTATAAAATTGTTTTTAATTCTGATGATTTCAATATTGATAAAGAAATAATTTTGTTAAATCAATTTTAAAAATATCTACAAAGTCAGATATAAATAATGTTAAATTTAGGAAAAACAATAAAACTATTTTAATTTGAAATAGAGTATTTTAAATTAAATTATTTACATTTATAAATATGTTGTAATAAGTAATTAAAATTTAGATGACTATAATTTATTAATATTACTAAAAACACTGTTAATATTATATGTTAATGAGATAAGTAGGATAATAAAATAAATTAAAATAAGTATTATATATGGATGTAAGATTTAATGAAATGTACATACATCAAGTTCCAGAAATAAATACAGTGCTTGTCGTAATATAAAAGTTTTTCGTTATAGAATAGAAGGTTTAAAATTTATAATCGAATTTCGACAGCAATATAAATTTTAATTTAAAGAATGTTTTATAATTCTTCGTAGTTGAAGATAAGTTATGTCCTCTTCTTACTAGGAGAAATGTCGTTGTACAAATTCCATACGGAAAAGATTATGATCATGCTGCACTTCCTGCAAAGTGGTCTCTGCAGCATAATCATTCTCTTCATCTTCTGAATCCTCATCTAACTCTGCATCTGAAAAACAAAATAATTAATTTTTTAATATCTTTATTATTAAATAATATTAACTTAAAAATATTCTATGTACCATATGGATTGTTATCCTGAAATTTTTTTCGAATATTATATAAAACAGCCATCGCTATGATGGCTATTTTTGCTGTAACCAAGGAGATCTGCATGCCATTTCGAAGAGCACGGAACATCCCCTTCCATTCTCCAAAGCAGCGCTCTACGATGGTCCGAGTGCGTACGTGGGATGAGTTATAACGTTCCTCAGAAGGATTACGAGGATTCAGGATAGGTGTTAAAAGTATGGCTTGCAAGGATATCCAGAATCTCCAAGCAGGATACCTTTTATTCTACCTGCCTGCAGAATTAAAAATATATTTTTTAAACTATTATATTAAGTATTCACATGTAGATTGCTATATGTGAATAGTTATATAGTCGACAATTTTTTGTTTATGTACATGTATGTACATAAACATGTATGTACATGAGTTCATACATACATACACATAAACAAGGCATATGCGTGCGTATGTATATACATATTATATTTAATAAAATGATTACCTCGAATTCATCCTTGAAGGAACATGAATCCCATATAGGTGCACTGCCTCTCCATCGAGCAACAATATCCAGTATGCGTCGCTCAGTATCACAAATCACTTGGATGTTTAACGAATAGAAACCCTTCCGGTTTATATATAACGCAGCTTGTTCTTGGTTGGGACATTTGATTGGCACATGTGTGCAATCAATACATCCCACAATCAAAGGGAAACGAGCTACGTTATAAAATTCTTGTTGAAGGATTTCTATTCGTGGTGGAAATTTAATAAATTGTGGCAATAATCTTGCCAAAACTCGATACTGAAGCAACGATTCTGGATACCGTTGGCTGCGATACACCATGCAGATCTCCTGTAATAAGAAAATTTATGTACTTTAATTTCGTTTAAAAACAGATTTATTAAATAATAGAAATAGTTTCAAAAACTTACCCAATTCGACTTGATAACATCCTTTGGCATAATAACGCAGAACAATGAGGATCTGGAGAGCTGGTGTAATGACATTTCTCCTAACAGAAAGCGGAAATAACCTCTCTTCCACTAACGAGATCACAAAACGTATACATTCTTTAGATAATCTGTATCGTTATCGAAATTCGCGTTCATTATAAATTTCAAAAGCGTCTATTCTATTACGAAAAATTCGCAGGGCACGATCACGCACTATATTTACTTCCCGAACTTCGATCGCATGATCAATTTCATCCATTACATCCATGATTGTAACAAATGTTATATATATTATAGATTTTCAATATTATAATAAATATGAGCGAAATGTGCGCGAATTACGACTTAATAGTACTTCTTCTTACGTTTATTGCACTTTGGTACACCTTTGTACTTCTGCACTATAAGATCGATGATTTTAAAAAAATTGTTCTAGCATCACTATTATTGCTATGTGAAGCTTATGTTTATCACAAAAATGCAATATATATCAATTTTATTAACGAAATCAATCATATAACACCGCTAGAATTCATCAAAGTTGAGATTTGACAGGTGCCTGGGTGCCGCCATGTTGGAATCTCACTAAATGTACCGATAAATGTGCCCACAGGCACATTTATCGGTACATTTAGTGAGACTCGTATAAATGTGCTATAAATGTGGTTCAGAATAGGATTTTGGGTATAAAGTCATACATTTAAGCAATGTTTGGCTATCTGCATCTAAAGGTACCGATAAAAGTGCGTTTAGAATACGGTCACATTTAGAGGCGCATCTAAGGCACATTTATCGGTACATTTATCGTTAAAAGTGAGCTGAGAATACGGGCCAAAGTCTGCGGCGTTGTCGACCCATTGAAATTCGGTGTATGACAACGGTTGACTTTGCCCATCCGTATAGATTATTTACATCATAGTACATCAAGTAGGAGGAAGCTTTCGATGGATCGTACGACTGCATGTACTTGTTGGCTCGCACGTATCTGCCGGAGCATTGACTCAGACCGCCGCGTATACCGCGCTCGATAAACATGACCATATCAATGTCTGTGAGCTCGAATTTTATACGCGTATGTTTAAGCATGGCGTCCCACGTGAATCCTGGTAATGTATAATAATACGCGGGATCGAGACCGTAACTCTCGATACATTTATCGCGGAAATTTTCAAAAATGTCAGCCAACAGCAAGACATCCGTTTTTAGATACAGATCGCTGTACTCGCCCAAGGATTGAATGGAGAACCGTTGCCAGACGTTCGCGGCGTGCACGTAATCGCTCTCGGATACTGTGTCACCGGTCAAGGAACTGTAAAACGATTCGCGCGGTGGTAAACATGTGTCTTTAAGCTTTTTGACGCAATCAACGTACTCGTATGGAAAGACACCTTTTCGCGTCAGTAAATCAAAATCTTCGATCGATAATTTTGAGAAATTGGAACGTAAAATTTTCAACTTATCCCTGCTGAGCAGAGACGACAGTTTGTCGAGACTAGCACTTAAAAATTTATATGAATCAATGAACCGCAAGTTCATACACATTCGCGAATCTGATATTTCGGCGGTGTCTTGGACATATTTTGTGAATGAAATGTATTTCTCCTTCGTTAATGGCAACAATTCTATACTACCTTCATACGCTGCGGCTATTTCTTTGATAATGAAATGTAATCGTAACCGGATAAATTGTGAAAGACAACAGGAATGCAAAACAATATTTTGTAATTCAAATTACAATTGGAATGCGCTGGACCTCTGTATCTCCCGGTCAAATGGCAATGATCGCGCACTCTTTCGTCATCCGGTGCGAAAGGTTTTCGACATATGTGGCAGTGTGTCGCACTACGGTATGCTCCCCACTGTTCCTTCGACAAATATTCCACAGGGACATTGGTGTAGAATATTCTTTTTACGCGGTGTGATAGCGCTCTGAGTTGCTCGGTGAACCAAGCTACGCAATCTTTATCACGACGAAACTGATACATCGATAACGAATCGTCGTAGGAGCAACGCATATAATACGCTACGCTGAATACCTCGTGATGCTGGTACGCGTATGTAGACGCTGTCGGATCCTTGTTCGTCTTCTCCAGGGTGAACTCCAAGTCGGCGTATACGACAAACGGCACCCGTTCCTTCCTGCTGTAATGTTCGAAGGTCAGTCACTTGTCGTCCTTGCTCGGTAATCTGATCGCGCAATCATTTATCTGTTGACAGTCGCTACCGTGAGCCTCCAATTTTTCACTCGAACAAAAGTAGTGTAGGCATCTGGAAAATTTTTTTATATTATTCATAATTATAAATTATTATGTAATTTAAAAAATTATACATACCGATCGCAAAAGTATTTCCTGTGCTCATATTTGCTGAGTTGCGAGCCCACGAGACGGGACATATTTTTTATTCATGCAAAATGGCCCTCGTCGTTGTCTCCCTGCATGTGTAACAAGTTGACATGTTTTTCCCTCTTCCGGGTGGTAAGTCGTATCGGCAGGATTACGTTATTCTCAATGCAATATACATTGATTGAGATGTCGTTTAAATTTTCAAACTTTTTCACTTGACTCAATGTTCCGGGAAATTCAATTCCTTGTACATTTAGTATCGTCGAATAATCAGGGTACGACGATTCTCGTTCTGCATGTCTTTCAACCGGGTGCAGAGCGGCGACCACCGACCGCGCGAAACACGCATTGTCCATAGACCGCCCGTTAATTATCGCTCTCTTCAGTTTTATCTCTCGCGGTAACTCGATGTAACACCCCGCGTGCAATGGATCATATTTGTTTACGTTGACAGTCAAATTGAGTATACGCGACAACGCCCACCCACTGTCGCGTTCTTGAAACTCTTCGAGAGACGCAAGGGTAGGCTCGATGACGCGTTGCTCGTACCACTCGCGCAAATCAGATGTACGAAAAAGGTTCGCAGTTTCGTGTGTTGATACTTTTATTCGCGCGCTTATCGCCAGTCACAAATTCTCCATTGAACACAGTGTTCACTTTTACACTATTGCGCCTTCTTAAAACGTCTCGCACTCGCTCGAGCACTACGTCGCAAGCGTCTTCCAAAAATTGACGTGGCTCGATATAGTCATTGTTGATTACTACACCGGTCAAGACACGATTTTTGAACGCGGTGTCGATCTCTCGCCAAACGAGTCTCCACCGCCCGCATAGTCACCACCAAAATGTATGAAGCGTCTTTCCAATAAAGTCTTTGCGCCGACGAGTCGCGCGATGCTCGCCGCCACAGATTGTTTACGTCCGAGTGAGAGCCGCGGACGCTTGACTCGACCGCGCTCTTCGAGTCGTTGCACGCACTCGTCGCATCGCTGCGCCCACGCGAAATATTCGCCCAAGGTAGCGACTCGCCTGGATTGCTCCAACAGATCGCGTTCGATTTCTTCCATGTCTTATATCACGTCACACTCTTCTACGAGACACTTGCACGTGACGCGTTTGCATGATTTGCAATAACGTTCATCGTCCTGAACAGTGTAATGATTGTTCCTAAGGTTACGATAATCAAAAAAGACACCTTTATAAGTTTTTCGCTCTTCCCAAAATTCATCGAAACTGTTGAAAAGCGTCAAAATATGTTCCATCGAATAACGATTGAAACCCGAAAAACGAAAATTATCTGTTACGACTAGCTCGACGCACCTGCCGATACCTGCAGGAATCGTGATGAATAAAGCTCAATAACGTTTAATCTTTTCACAGATTTCTTCAATGTTTTTACGTTTCGATTTATCGTCCGCTTCTTTATAGTGTGATGTATCACAGATTTTATTCAGCTTCCGTTCAAACACTTCATGCTTCTTTGGGTATGTCCAGATTGGTTGTTCTAATAAGTTGGTCTCAATTTTGATTCCAACACTCTGTCTCACGAAGCGACTACTGGTTCCGCGAATACCAAGTTCTCGATCGCGTAAAAATTGCACCGGTGAAATTAGTTTTACACGCGATTCACTCTGTGATTCTCTTGCTTTGAGACCCACACACACGCCATCGAAATACCGATCTTCAGCAATTTTGTTAACTTTCTTCATTGTTTCTAATGCGTGCATATTGGACGAATGTCACATGGAAATCTCACATACATTCGATCCCTGCAATTCGAGCAAAACGTGATGTCTAAAGCCTGTTGATAATCGGTCACGTGCTTTCGAACAGCAATCATTTCTCCTATACATACATCCGCCAATTCGACCATGCACGAGACACACAACGCCAAAGCACCACCCGTCGAGTAATAAAAAAATATGGCGCAAAATTTTGTACGTCTATTCAACGCGTTTATTCGCGATGCAGGCACTGTTTTCTCTAATGTGTCTATATTATCTTCAATATCACTAACGTAGTCACTTGGTATATCTTCAGCCATTACATAAAATTATTGTCCGCGTTTTCTAATCTGTCACTGCAAGCACAGTCAACGCACATACTGTGATCTTGCGCGCTTCGAGGCCGATTTTATATTTCATTTTGTCTCTCTCTAACTAGTATTATTTTCAAATCATTGATACTATGCTGAAGAATAAAATATTTAGCATTGATTCTGATAGCTGCCGTTTTGTCGGCGCTGGATCATCTTTCAGATTCGCTGAGCTGCCAGACATTTAGTCGGCGCGATCGTCTTTCAGATTCGCATAGCTGCCGAATTTATTCAACCAACGCTCGCTATTGAGATTCCTTAGAAATGGGGGTGGAGGTACGGAAACCCTCGTAAATAAACTGTAGGATATCATTTTTATAATCGCACTGTTTAATAAACTAATTCGCGGAAGCGCCACGTCTGAAGCAGCCTGATATCGGCGCTGAGAAAAATAATCTGCTTGTTTATAACATTTATTAAACAATTAAGCGGAAGCGCTATGTCTCAAATATCGGCGCTGTGAAAAATAATCTGCGTGTTTATAACATTTATTAAACAATTAAGCGGAAGCGCTATGTCTCAAATATCGGCGCTGTGAAAAATAATCCGCTTTGTTTATAATATTTATTAAACAAATTCGCGGAATCGCTATTCTATCTGTTAGCGAAATGTTACCCCCTCCACCGTGACGTCATATCCGTTTATCCCCTCCCCTGTGAGGTCATATCCGCGGACCCCGTTACGTCATTTCCGCTTATCCCCTCCCCTGTGACGTCATACTCCCTTCCCTGTGACGTCATACCCCCCTCCCCTGTGACGTCATACCCCTCCCCGCGGGAACCCCCCTCCCCCTCACCCCCCTCGGAGCTCCCGGGTTAGAACCGGTGTTTATTACCTACTGACGACCGCGAATCTGACCATCCGAAGAACCGCGCCCCATGTGTACCGCCCGGGGGCACGTATAGCAGGCTCACCCGAACCCTGGGATCCGACGAGCCCATCCGCGGTATACAAGAATATCGGATCGTTACACATTTAATAATCGATCCACATTTACATGTACCATATGCGTAATCAGATGCTCCATTGCTTGATAATTTGTTACGCTTAAAATTAAAATTAAAACCGCAAGATATCTTTGTGGCTTGCCATATTTTTTCATTAAAAACATGTTGCCATATTCCAGGTTGTAAGACAGCATATTCTCGTGTAGATACTTGCTGATTCTTTTCTGCTCTTCGATATTTTTTGTAAATAATCATAGAATCATAATTTGTCTTTGGCATAGTTATAATAAAAGTCGATACACCATCTGCATTGGTTACACGTATGTTTGCTTCACTAATAATTGAATCAGACGTTGTACATTTTGAATTATCTTGTTCTCTGCCATCACTGTCACAGATTTGTTCTCTATCATTATCTTCGCGATTATTTTCATCAGTTTCAGAAGTATGAGAACGATCAGATAATTTATCTCTAATTCCAAATTTATTGCACGAAATGTATGTATATAACGCATTAGATGTCATTATATTATTTAATTCCGTGTCAATTCTTTTCCATATTGGATCATTTTTTGATATTACCTTAAAATCTTCTTTTATGATATCTCCTTTATATTTTATTTGTTACGAACTGTTGATTTAAGTGTCCGTTTTTGGGTCAATACATTCAAATATTTTACCCGGGTCTTGGACTTTATAATAATTAATCTACTCCAAAAAGAAAGCGCATTCGATAAATCTTGAAACGAGGGTCTTTCTTATTAATGTTCTCAAAATTTGGATAATCAATTTCAAAATCAATTTGGATTAGCTTGTATGTTGAAGATTTGAACTCAATTGGAATTAATTTATATGGTTTAATTAATTGAATCTTTTGATTATTGATTAGCCTCTAATTGTTTTAACTTTAATATTAATGGGAAAGGATCTTGAGTTGTTTGGAATGTTTTTTTAATTTGAAATTTAATACGTTTTAGTTGAACACGAGTTCCATCCCTTTTTAATTTTCGAATAGTCATGGAAAATGGTTGTCAAGGAAATGAATTGTTGCAACACTCTTTGGATGCAACAATCCTGATTAAGGATTGTAGGAAAACACCGTTGCAACTCTCCTTGGATGCAACGATGCAACGATTGCAATTAGGAACACCATTGCAACACTCTTTGGATGCAACGATAAAGGATTTATGATTCAGTCGCAACACTTTTCGGTTGTGACAAAAGATTCCGATGAATATCAAATTTAAGAGTACCTTTATTTACTTTGACAAACGTGATTTAAAGATTCGAACGTAAGATAATAAACTCCGCTCCGCTTTTATCCGTCGCTTATATATACCTTAATCATCTATATCCCTACTCTTAGATTTTACATTTTTAAATGGAGGAGGAAGATTCTGTTTCATGTAATCTTATTCCGTCCGGCTCCTGTCTTACCGATGATACCGTTCAGTAACCGGATAAATAATCAATATTATAGTGATAGCATTAAGTGATCGATATTAAGACAGCATTCTTTTGAATCAACTTCATCTTTTAAATTTAGTTCCGTAATACGTAACATATTAAAGTTTCCGTCAAAAAATATTTGTCGATTCTTTCTGATCTTCCTACTTGTGGCATTTTGAAATATTGTATTTCACAAATAAATAATAAGCCACTATCCACCACCTCAAAATTTAGACTCGTTTACACACACGGTTGTATTCACACAAGACTCAACGAACGAACGAATCCTTCGAATATTATACACGAATTACAAATGATGCGTATATTGCCGTGTCCGGTAGACGAGTGACACGCCTGTCCTGTTACTACGCGTTCCGCACAGCGACAAAACAAAACAACATCGTTTTCGGTTGAAAGAAAGCTCTATATATATATATATATATATATATACATACATACATACACACACATATATATATATATAGCTTTGTTTACACACACGTGTGTATGTGTGCGTGCGTGCGTGCGTGCGTGCGTGCGTGCGTGCGTGCGTGCGTGCGTGCGTGCGTGCGTGCGTGCGTGCGTGCGTGCGTGCGTGCGTGCGTGCGTGCGTGCGTGCGTGCGTGCGTGCGTGCGTGCGTGCGTGCGTGCGTGCGTGCGTGCGTGCGTGCGTGCGTGCGTGCGCGCGTGCGTGCGTGCGTGCGTGCGCGCGTGCGTGCGTGCGTGCGTGCGTGCGTGCGTGCGTGCGTGCGTGCGTGCGTGCGTGCGTGCGTGCGTGCGTGCGTGCGTGCGTGCGTGCGTGCGTGTATTCTTTCACTAGATCAAAGATGCCGTTGTAGGATAAAACGGTGCTTATACCCTATGTAGCATTTTTTCAGCATTACAACTTTATGTTTATCTATGCAATTCGAGACACGAGAAAACGTATGTTTTAATATAAGAGCATGTATTTTTAATATAAATTTACTTGCATTGTCGCGGAAAAAGTTAAAACAAAACGAGCATCTAATTATAGGCGTTTACAAAATATAATACAATATCAAAACACTTATCATTTTAATATTACATTAAAATATATAAACGTCAAATTAGATGCTTATTCGGTTTAGCTAGCATTTTAACTTAAACGTTGGTCGCGCTACGAGTTATCAAGAGTAAAGTTGCCTTAAAAAATTAGGTGCTTTATAGTTATTGGCATGAAAATGCTTTTTATTGAATGTTATTTACAGATATGCAAACGGCGAATTACGTGCTCTTTCGGTTTAGCTGATACTGCGACTTAAACATTGGTCGCGCTACGAGCTACCTAGAGTAAAGTTGCCTTAAAAAATTAGGTGCTTTATTGGCATGAAAATGTTTCTTATTGAATGTTATTTACAAATATGTAAACGGCGAATTAGGTGCTTGTTCGGTTCACCAATACTTTGCACTTTAACATGATCCCAGTAAACACAGGCGGCTTTTTAGATAACTTTTAACTCATCATGTAAATGTTCTCTTTTAGATTATTAAAAAGTTTTCAAACTGATGTCTTTTAGACACTTATCATTGATTGTTTTATGAAAGATAACTCTGAGGAGACTTTTTCAGGATGACTTTTGGAACAGTTTTGAAAGTTGTCAAGTTGATTACTTCGAGATCTTCTTGCAAAGGTTATCATAAAATGGTTAGCTTTATAAAACGCTTTTCAAAGCCGTCTTTTGGAAGTAGTAAAAAAGATTTCTTATTGTTATCTTTAATAGATTTCTTTAAAGAAACCTTAAAGATATCAATTAGAAATCTTCAAGAAAGCGATTATCGATTTCCCTCCAAATTATTACATATGGCTCAGCAGTAAGTATAAAATTAATTTATTTTATAATTATATTTATTAATGTATACATTTGTGGGTTTTGAAACTTCCTCCCGAGGAAAATTTTACTAAAAAGCTTATGGTTTCCGTAATGTAAACTATTTTTAATAATAATATAGTAACATTTTTCTTAGAGAGGAAGTTTTGAAACATATATAACCTCTACTTAATAGCATACATTGATTATAACCTATAATTTTCTGATTTGAAATTAATAATATGATTTTGCTATAGAAGCAGCATCAATATTTTATCAAATATAAAGAAAAGATCGAGACTCCAAAATATTAAATATTTTAATTATCTTTCAACCGATACTTGAAGTTGAAATCAATCTTAGCTCTGCGTCTAGTACTTTCTAATTTGTTGCAGTAGATCCAAACGCAGCAAAAGCATATTACTAAATCAGGTGAATCAATAAATTTTATTTTTATTTAATTATTTATAATTTTTATTGCCTGCAAAATGTCAGAACATAAATTATATTTAGAACTTTCTGATAAACAGAAAAAAAAGACGTGTAGCTAAAGCTTTTGAAAATAACTTAAATTATATGTCATTAATATGAATAAAAGTAGATTAGAATCAACTAGAGTATTAGAATATGTGAATCCTAATAGCGTAGATTCTCAATTACCAAATAACTTTAGTAGTTTACCATCAGATAATGAAAGTAATTCAGTAATGGAAGATGAACAATGTTTTGAAAATAACGAAGGAGTTAATAATAATTTTGATATTTTTGACCAAGATGACGCATTTTATAATGATTCATTAGATAGTGAGTTTTCATATTTTGATGATTCTGATTTTTTAGAGAATGACGAAGATCAAAATTTTAATCAACAAGAAATAGCAGAAAATCAATTCAGTTTAAAAACATTTTTAGTTCAATGGAATTTAACGTATCATATTAAACAATGTGCTATAACAAGCTTATTGTGTGGCTTAAAGAAATGTGGACACAATGATCTACCTAGTGATGCAAGAACTCTTTTGGGTACTCCAAGGCAAACTGTAATTTTTTCTCTTGGTTCAGGGTCATATTCACATTATGGTTTAGAAAAAGGACTAGTAAATCAACTAAAATTTCTTGATCCAAAAAAAATTCCCAAAGATATTGCTTTATATTTAAACATTGATGGTTTGCCTCTTTCAAAAAGCTCTCCAAGCCAAATATGGCCAATTCTTTTCAAAATTGCCAATTATCCTGATGCTTCTTGCGATCCTTTCGTAGCAGGTATTTATTATGAAGAAAAACCTGAAAATGTCAATTTGTATTTAGAGCCTGTAATTTTAGAGTATTTGCAACTTAGTAACACAGGTTTTATTTTTAATAACCAGCGATATAGAATTATTATTAGATTGTTTACTGCAAATACGGTAGCAAGAAATTACATTATGTGCTTTCCTCCACATAATAGTAGATGTGGAAAGTGCAAGCAGAAAGGTGAAACACTGCAGCATAGACGAGTGTTCTTAGAAAATAATTCACCTCTAAGAACTGATAATAATTTTAGGACAGATGTTCCAATTCAATATAAAAATTTAATATCTCCTTTAGAAGGTATAGGGATAAGTTTAGTGAATCAGATACCTCTTGATCCCATGCATTTATTAGATGAAGGTGTAGGAAAGAAGCATTGGAAACTTTTGTTGAATTTTTATGGGGAAAGCAGTACAGATGGTTTAAAAAGAATAAAACAAATCAATGATTTATACATATCTTTCAAACAATGGATTCCTTGTGAATTTGTACGAAAAACACGTACATTCAATGAGTGAATAGGTTCAAAGCAACTGAATTACGAATGGCTATCTTGTACACAGGACCAGTTGTATTTCATAATACTGTTCCTGACAATTATGCTTCACTTTAATGCATTAAATTGTGCATTGCGTATATTATATGATGCAAATGAATGCATAAAAAATAATCAGTACGCTAAAGATTTATTAATATATTATGTAGATTCTATGAAACAGTTGTATGGAAAGCATCATATAGTTTATAACGTGCATAATTTGATACATCTTCCTGATGATGTTATGCGGTTTGGTCCTTTACATGGTTTTAGTGTTATAGAATTTTAAAATCATTTGCAAACTATAAAAAGGTTAGTCAGAAAGAGATCATATGTTCTACCTCAAATTATAAATAGAATTAATGAAAGATCACACCTTAACACTAGTGTTAGACGTAATTTTATTCCTGAAGGTTATTTTGTTTTAAGAAAAAATATTGCCCAACAACTACCACATGGGTATACAAGATCTCATAGAAGCATTGAATTTTGCAATTTTGTTTTAACAAATACCAAACCTAATAATTGCTGTTATCTTAGAGATGGACGTGTTGTTGAAATTAGAAATATTTGTTTTTCTAGTGAAGGAGCAGTGATCCTTGGACATCAATATATTGATGCCATTGGTATCGATAATTACCCAATAAATTCGATATTATTAGGTATATTTAAAGCAAAAACTCTATCTAATCAGTTTCAAGCATGGCCTGTTACATTTATTTCTAAAAAAGGATTTCGAATATTCTCAAATGGATATTTTTACATTTTTCCCCTCCTTCATTATAAATCATAGTTTTTTATTTTATATTGCTTTACTCATAATCATAATCCTTGCTTTAATCATAATTCATAAATTATTTCTATTCTTATTTTTATTCTTTAATAAAACTTAAAATATATTAAAAACAAAAAACCATTAAGGTTAATTTGTTTTAAAATATTAAAAATCTGTAGAGTCGAAATTTTTCAACATTTATATAGCTAAAAAGGATTATAAATTTTATTAAGTTTTATATCAAAGATTAAATATGGTACCTATATTAGAATAAATGTATAAATTTGTATAAAAAGAAATATACTAATAAAATTAGGCCATCTTTCTCTTATATGTGTACTTGTAATTTTTTTCAGATTGTAAACTTTGCAGTAAGAGCAGCAAATAACTAATTGTTGCCATTTTCATGAACTAATTAACTGCATTCAACAGAGAAAGCTGGTTTGCAATTTTTGTAAATTTGTGAATTTGAGTAATGTATGTACTTAGATTCAACCAAGATTAAGAGCATATGCTAATCAAATTCATGATTTTTACAATAGTTGCAAAGCAGCCTTTTCTGTTGGATGCAATCACTGTGTATTACTTTATTGTAACAAATAGCTATTATAAATATAAATAGCTATAAGCTAAATTTAAAATGTCTACGAAAAAAAGAAGCAGAGGTGTCATACAAAATACAGAAATGAAAACATCTAAAATACTAAGTAATGAATTGTAATGAATTTGACAGCTAAATATAAATATTTATTAAAATTCCTTTAAATTCAATTTTTAAATATAAAAAATTAGCTATAATAATGTAACTACATTTTATATATTTATTTCTATTAATTTATTTAATAAAATAACAATATTTATAAAATATTTATTAAAATAAACATTTTATTCTAACTTATAAAATGATTTTCATGTAATAATATATAACTTTTACTTATGTCACAGAGCCTAATAGTATGCAACCACATCAAGAATCAATGAAGACAAATCTGCCGTCACCGATCAGTTTAACATCAAATTCAGCTTTTGACGATACATCGTTTTCTAATACTTTGTTATCATCATCCAGATCATGTTGCAATGGAAAAAAATTTGTGACTAATGTTGCAACAACTGATGTTCTCAGTAATGATGACAATCAGCTTTATCGTCAAGAATCAGGTGAAATAAAAATCTTAAAAAGCAAATTAAAAGAATACACATATATAATACACATAAAAGAAATTTTTATATCATTTTATTAATACATTATTTATACAAGCATTATTTAATGATTTAAATAGATATTTTATAAAAATAATATTTAAGTAAACATGTATGGAATATTATGTAAATTTTTTCATTATATAGTGTCTAATACTCCACTACAATTGCCATATGGATTTTTATCAAATAAATAAGACTGTAGCAACCAAATCTCAATTACTGATTTACAAAAATTTTTTAATAAAACTCCTATTGTGCACATCAATCAATCAGGTAGAATTGTAATTGTATTATAATAGTAGTATTGTATTGTAATAGCTATGATATAGTTTATAGTTATTTTTAAATCTTAATTTTATACATTTTCATTAATTGCAGGACAAGCAACTACGTTGGCACAAATTACATCTTTACAAAAACTAAATCAACTAGGAGTTCAACCAATACAAAGTACAGTTTTATAAACAAATCTTCTTACTCCTAGAGATTTGCTTTTTTGTTTTGGATATAACAAATCAACATAATTAATTTTTTCAGTTGTAAGTACTTCAAAAGTTACCAACAATACTGATAATTTACATGTATCACCTGATGATGCTACTGAAGATGCAATTCAAGAAAATGAGAATGAATATACTGTACATAATAGTAACGATACAGAACACCAGGTTGATGATGTTCCGACTCATAAAGTATCAGTTAATGAAAATGTACATAATGTAAATCTGCTGGAGTTGGAGAGAGCAGTTCATGATATTGATAAATGTTGTCGTAAGCTGTAGTTATTTAATAAATGAAAAATAAGTTAATTTTTACTGTATCATAAAAATAATGATTAGATTTAAGTTAAGATGTTCAAATAATCATTTTAATTAAAATAACTTAATAATTCTGGTTAACTATTAATTAATAATTAAATACTTGAAGTTTGTATGTGTTAGAATACTGTAAAATACAAATAAAATTTTAATCTTTACATTACATTTCCATTTTACCATAGCTTCTTGCCGAATAATTTCACTGTATCTCGTTAAACAAATGGATGAAATCTTATCGATATTAAAAACTCAAGATCTTAACAATCAAAATGTAGTCTATCCAAAAATGGCAAAAATGAGATATGATGAATTAGAAATGTTACCACTTAAGACTAAAGATGACCTGGTTACTTTTGATAAACGTTTAGTTGATCCACGATTTCGAAGCACAAGATTGCAATTTGTAAGTAAAAATATATTTATTAACTTGATTTAATTTATATACATACTTTTGAAAATTATTTAATGTTTTAGGAACAAAAAATTTCATCAATTGGGGGAGAAACTTATCAGAAAGCAGTTCAAAATATTATGTCGTACATGTGACGGATAATCTTACTGAAAATTGTACTTGGGTAATAAATAAACCTGGTAAAGTAAAAATATCGAACTACAATTTTCCTGACATTGTAAATGGTAAGTCATTTTTTAAAACTATTTACAATAGCAAAGTTAAGTTATATTTTTTTAATTATTGCAGATCACATAAAAAATATATATAACGTGAGCGAAGTCACAGTGAACAAACGAATACAGCTTTGGTTCGAAAAATGTGGCGACCGGATAAAAGCAAAGACTGAACGAGCTCAAAGGGACCAAAGAGAAATGGAAGAGAATGAATAGCTTACATTTATAACAAAAAAAGTATTTTAATTTTTATATTACACTATAAGATAATGTTCCAGTTTGATGTTCGTGTTATCATATATTAAATATCATATAGATTGCGTTTATACAGTTATAATGTATGTACAATTATATTAAGACTAACAAAAGTTTAAATGGTTTTAATGTTTATCTGTATCAAATTCTGATTGCGTTTCATTATAAGTCTTGTCTGATAAACTGTGATAAGGTAACTTTTCACACTGACGCTCGACGCTCATTTTCAGCGTCAAAAGACGTCACGTGACCAAAAATGACGAATCTTTATTTTTGGTATCTTTATTTTTGGTCACGTGACGTCTTTTGACGCTGAAAACTGCTGAAAACGAACGTCAAGCATCAGGGTGAAAAGGTACCTACATGATGAACAGCGTTCAATGATTCTTATTTATGAAATTTCAAATATTGAATTTTATTTTATTTAAACTTTTATTATAAACAAAGATCATAATATATGACATATTTTTATATAATTCTGTTGGACATAGAGTCCGTTTGTACCATACATTCTTTTAGTTTCTTTTGTACTAAATTCACTAAAGTTGGTATCATTTCATTTTCCGGAATGCTCACGGGTATGGCGCTTCTATCTTCCTATCACATATGTACGTGTATCATGGTTCCTCTCTCCTCGGTTCGTTACCGAATGTTACTTTCTGAATAATATATACGTCATTACTTTTGTCAACGAAAGTGTGTGTTATTTAATTAACCAACCAACAGGTTATGGGCCCAGAAGTCGCGTCCGCTGCGCGAGGGCATTGTTGATGATAATAACGAGTTTGACAATCGTAAGAGTTGTGGATTCGTTTCTTGCGAGGAACGTGAAGAAAGAATTCCTGCCATTTTTTTTTTTTGCGTAAGCGCGAAAAACTGACGGTAACTGTGTACAAGGTAACAATGGCTAATAGCATAGTTAAAATAGAATTCCCGGCGGTGGCCAAGCTTAAGACTGGTAATTACAAGCTATGGCGATTCAATGTTGAACGTCATTTAAAAAATCATAATGTGTGGGATTTTATTGTCGAGGACAAGAAGCCGGTTAAGGCCGAGGCGGAAACGACAGCAGCGTTTGAGGTTAGAGAGGCCGCGTTCAACTCAAAGAATGTGGTTGCCGAATTGATAATCAGCAATTCCATCGAAGAATCCGAAATAGATCATATTATGACATGTGAGAGCGCCTATGAGATGTGGAAGACGTTGCAGCGGGTTCATGAGAAGAAAGATCCGACAAGTAAGTTAGCGGCGTCACAGGCGTTTCATGATTATAGATATGAGACTGGAATAGAAATGTCAAAACATATTGCTAATGTTAAAAATTTGGCACGTCGATGCAAGGATCTAGGCGATGAACTATCAGACATCTCAGTCATGGCGAGATTGCTGCAGGGACTTCCAGCAAAATATCGCAGTGTCGCAACGATTTGGCGTAATAAAAGTGAGACTGACCAAAAATTAAGCGAGCTTTGTGCCATGTTGGAACATGAAGAAGCTGCTCAAGATGCTGATGATTTAGTAGCGGTCAAGATGGAAGCGCTCAGTGTTAAGCAGGAAGCCAACAAGAAGAAATCACAACAGAAGAAGGCACCGTCGTCGAAACCATTCAAGAAGAATAAATCGATACGCTGTTTCAATTGTGATGAATTAGGTCATATAGCGGCAAAATGTCCAAGTTCCAAAAAGGAAAACGATTTGAAACAGAAATCAACAGAGAAGAGTGGCTGTGCGATGACCTTAGCTGCGAACACGATAGTTGCAACTGGTGATGAATGGTTGGCAGATAGTGGAGCGTCGGCGCACATTACAGGAAGACGAGAATGGTTCTCGATATTTGAACCTATAATGACAAAGTTTTCATTAGCAAACGGCGAACAGGTATCCATTCATGGTCGTGGTGAAATCGAAGTCGCATGTCTAGTGGGAGACAAATGGCAGTCAGTGACTCTGAAAAAAGTGTTCTTCATTCCTGGATTCAAGAAGAATTTATTCAGCATTGGTGCTGCAGGAGAATTGGGCGTGACCTGCAAGATCAGGAAGAATTCGATGAGCTTTCAGAAAAACGGCAAGATGGTGGCTGAAGCAGAAAAGGCTGATAACAACTTGTTCATTATGAAAATGAGAGTATGCAGTAAACAATTGTCGGAAGCAAATGTTGTTGCGGATGTTCAAACGTGGCACGAACGGCTAGGTCACGTTGGAGTTCATGCTATCAAGGAAATGTTAAAACGCGACATGTTAAAAGGACTTAATGTGTCAGAGAAGACCAGACTACAGTGTGAGGCATGTGAACTGGCAAAATCACGTCGTCGTACATTCAAAACTAACAGGAATAAAGCAGAATATCAGCCCGGTGAGTTGATTCATACAGATGTTAGCGGTCCATTTCCAACAGCGTCATATACTGGCAAGCGATGGTTTATATTATTCAAGGACGAAGTCACAGGTTTCCGGATGGTGTTTTTCATGCGTCACAAGAATGAGGCACTTGAAATCTTCAAGAAGTATGTAACCATTGTCAAGAATAAGTGGGAGCGACACGTGAAGATACTTCGCAGTGACAACGGCCTGGAATACACTAATAGCGAGTTTCTGTCTTATCTGGAATCAAAAGGTATTGAACATGAACCGACAGCTCCCTATACGCCGGAGCAGAACGGGCGAGCAGAGAGGGACAATCAAACAATCAACGATAGTGCACGAGCAATGCTTATAGCAAAGAGTCTTGATGAGCGATTGTGGGCAGAGGCGGTACAAACTGCTGTTTATTTGCTGAATCGTACACCTACTAAGCAATGTCCAGATTCAACACCATATGAGAAGTGGTCTGGAAAGAAGGTATCAATGTCGCATATTCGTACGTTCGGATCTGTTGCTTATGTACATGTGCCAAAAATTAAACGAACAAAATGGGCACCAAGAGCTCGGAAGATGATTTTAATTGGTTACGAGGGCGAGTCGTCAAATTATCGACTAATGGAGCCAAACAATCCGAAGAAGGTAACTGTGTCTGCCAATGTCAAGTTTCATGAAGAAATTAAATGCAAAATCGCAGCGGAAGATGGCTGAAAACTTCAATTTGCTGAAGAAGATTTAACGGACACTACAGCCGAAGAAAGCATCGAAGAAGAAAGTGTAATAAATGCTACAGTCGAGCAAGATGAAGCCGAAGAAAACGATGATGAAAATTTAGAAGTAACCCTGAGTGATAATCGATATATGTTGCGGGATCGAAAATGCCTTCATCCACCAAGAAGATTTGAAGCAAATCTTATCGAGTTTGAAGAACCGTCAACGTATGCTGAGGCCATGTCTAGCAGCAACGCAAAAGAATGGAAAGAAGCTATTGACGCTGAAATGCAAGCGCTCAAGAAAAATAAAACATGGATTATCACAAATTTGCCTAAGGATAGAAAAGCTATTACTTCAAAATGGGTATTCAAGATAAAACGTGATGAAATCGGAAACATCGAACGATTTAAAGCCAGGCTAGTGGCAAGAGGCTACAGTCAAAGAGAAGGCATAGATTATACAGAGACGTTTGCACCTGTTGTACGTTATGAAAGTGTACGTACACTATTAGCCATAGCAGCACTTAAAAATTTTG
This sequence comes from Tetramorium bicarinatum, assembly GCA_928718305.1. Taxonomy (NCBI): domain Eukaryota; kingdom Metazoa; phylum Arthropoda; class Insecta; order Hymenoptera; family Formicidae; genus Tetramorium; species Tetramorium bicarinatum. Next base: position 15,107,377 of record OV788326.1, on the reverse strand, counting down.
AAATCGGACAATTTGATATAAAAACTGCATTCCTACATGGAAAACTTGAAGAGGAGGTTTTCATGAAATTACCGGAAGGAGCGGCTGAAAAAGATACGGTGGTCAAACTTGAGAAGTCCTTGTATGGTCTGAAGCAGTCACCTCGTCAGTGGAATAAGCGATTTCATGAGTTTCTAACAAGATTTAAATTCAAAGCTAGCAGCGCAGACAGTTGTGTGTATTGTGGATCCATTGAGGGAGAGACAGTATTACTTGCATTATATGTCGATGATGGCTTGGTGCTTGCGAAAAGTCAGGTAACAATTAACAAAATCTTAGAAGCTTTACAAACTGAGTTCGAAATTACAGTTGGCAGTGCTGCTTATTTCCTGGGTCTGGAGATCAAGAGGGATTCTAGTACAGGAACAATTACAATCAGTCAGAAGCAATATATAAAGAGAATGCTAAAGAGGTTCGGCATGATGGATGCAAAACCTGTATCAACCCCAGCAGAAGCGAACAAACGTCTAAAGTATCTATCGAAGGATGAAGTAGATGCATCAATGGAAGAAGTTCCTTATCAACAAGCGGTTGGATCATTGATATTTGCAGCCTGTGTAACGAGACCGGATATCATGTTTGCGGTAGTCAATGTTAGCAAGTTCTCAAACAATCCGACAATGGAACATTGGAAGGCAGTAAAAAGAATACTGCGTTATCTTAAAGGAACCAGCAGTCATGGCATTACTTACAAGTGTAATGGAAACAATCAGATTATAGGCTATTGTGATGCTGATTATGCCAATGATGAAGAGACAAGAAAATCAATAACAGGCCTGACAACAATTCTAGCTGGTGGACCAATTGGATGGGCAAGTCGACGTTAAAGTGTTGTAGCACAATCAACAGCAGAAGCTGAATATATTGCGGGTGCAGATGCTACAAAAGAGATACTGTGGCTCCGAGAGTTACTGAAGAGTGTCGGTGCTGAACAGAAGAATGCGACGATGCTACGAATCGACAATCAAGCTGCAATTAAATTGATACGCAATCCGGAACTGCATCGTCCAACAAAACATATTGATGTCAGATACCATTTGATACGAGATCACGTCGAGAAGAAGAACATCTGTATCGAGTATGTGCCAAGCAAGGAGCAATTGGCAGACATCTTTACAAAGGGGCTACCAAAGGAAGCATTTGTACAACTTCGAAATGAGCTTAGTATCGCTTAGATGGTACACGAACTAGTGGGAGTGTTGGACATAGAGTCCGTTTGTACCATACATTCTTTTAGTTTCTTTTGTACTAAATTCACTAAAGTTGGTATCATTTCATTTTCCGGAATGCTCACGGGTATGGCGCTTCTATCTTCCTATCACATATGTACGTGTATCATGGTTCCTCTCTCCTCGGTTCGTTACCGAATGTTACTTTCTGAATAATATATACGTCATTACTTTTGTCAACGAAAGTGTGTGTTATTTAATTAACCAACCAACAAATTCATATAATAAAACTTATGTAATTAACCTTAATGCATAATTATTTATTTTTATTAATAATTACAATTGAATAAAATTGGGCAAAATGAATCAGAATTAGTTTAACAGAATTAGTTTAACAAATCGTATAAAAAAATTTATATTTTATACACAATTTATTAAACTAATTCTGATTCATTTTGTTCTATTTTATTCGATTTTTTAAACAAAACGAAAAAATATATGCCCATCCTTAAAAAGACGTCACAAAGATGTCTGCTAGGTGTACTTAAAGTTCGTCTTTAGGTATCTTTAACAAATGATTTTCTAAATAACTGTCATCCAAAAGTGCTCTTTAGGACATCATAATGACTGCTTTTGGTTGGACATTCAGACTTCTATAGATTTTTTTAAGATCTCTTTTCGGTGATTTCAAAAGTCAACTTTTATCTTATAGTAGTTATCTTATAGAGCGCATAAAGACTACTTATTGTTTATTGGAATAGTTATGTGTAAGTTAGTAAATTTTTGAAAAATAATTTAATTTATTGATATTTTTTGTAGTTTCAAAGAGCACCTAATTAGCACTTAATTCTGGTATATTGTTTTTTTATTTTCGTTCCGTAAATTAATTCTTTTTATGGGGGGGGGGGGGCTAGCATAACGTTAAGTCAGCCCCACCCACTATGAATCCGTTTTTCTGCCAAACTGTTGGAGCACCTAATTTTGGAATGTAGCACCTAAATAGCACTTAATTTTTATATATATAAATGTATTTATCGCTGGTGGGGGGGAGGGACTAACTTAATAGACGTGTATTCGTCGTCGCAGGCAGTTAAATTTTTATCGTCGTTGATTCCGCAGTTTGGCGGTTCAGAAGAAGAAAGTGTCGATTTATGGTTGGAGAAGATCGAGAGCATTGCTGAACTTCATGAGCTCTCGTAAAGAACGAGATTGTCCGCAACATCCAGTAATTTAACAAAATCAGCCCGAAAATGGTTTGATTTGAAGCCAGGGGAAATTAATCGTTTCTGGTCAAGCTTCAAGGAGGCAATAATACTGCGTTTCAGAAGACGAGTTTCTATCAGCACAGTTATTCATAAAATCGAGGTCAGACGATGGAACTCAACAGTAGAGACATTTCAAGAATACGCCGTCGATAAACTGGCGATTATGCACTGCCTTAAATTATCGAATGAAGACGCCATTTTCTACTTAATCTCAGGCATCAATAGCGGTAAGGGCTGCTGCTGCGTCTTTGAAGAGAGACGACGTTGATTACTTTATGGAAGAGATGTTCTACATCACGTCAGCGTGTGGTGACGGGCAGAGAAAGCAAGTTTCATTCGCGGCCAAAGGCATCAGGTCAGAAAATGGATCAACCAGGCCTGAGGCGAATAAAAAAGAGAAATTAATAAATAAAAAACCAGACGCTCCGCTCAGAAGCAACCGGGACATCGAATTGTCACGCTAAAGGCCACATCCGGACAGAATGCTACAAGTTAAAGAAAAAAGAAGAAACCTAGCTCGCAGGCGGCCAAGACTCGGGTTGCGGCCATCGACATGGATGCAGAGAACGGATTAGAAAATAGTAATTCGGAGATAGTAGCGTTAGTTGACTTCGATAAAGGTAGGACCATTGAAATAAACGATGCGTCTTTAGTTAAGCTTTAAAAGTACCGCGTGTAAATTAAAAGCTCTGTTAGATACGGGCAGTCCCGTTTCATTCATTTGTTCCAAAACTTTTGATAAATATTTTCCGAATCAAAATTTAGATGGTAAAGCTAATGCTTTTAAAGCTCTTAAAAATACTAGCATTAATGTCCAGGGTAGAATTTGTTCTTCAATCTCATTAGAAAAGCTTCCTGAATTCCAAGCAGATATTAAATTTCATGTGTTGCACGACAACACTTTTTCGTCAGATATTATTCTCGGTCGTGATTTCTTGTTTCATAATAAAATTAAGATTATAATTAACTCTCAGAACCCGTTGATTAAGGAGAAACTTGAAATGATAGCGGATGTTACTTCAGCTGACATTTTAGATGCCTCAGATCCTTTTGACGGTGACATAAGCTCCTGGCGATGATAGACGCATTTACCAAGTTCGTATGGTTGTACCCAACCAAGTCGACGACAATCGGTGAAGTGATTACTCGATTAAACAAGCGATTTTTGGGAATCCACGTCGGATCATTACAAATCGAGGAACAGCATTCAGTTCACACGCTTTCCGTGAATATTGCGAAACGGAGGATATAGAGCACGTGATGAACTGGTGTGCCACGTGCTAATGATCAAGTGGAGAGGATCAATCGCTCTATCATCTCTATAATTACGAAGTTGTCTTTACAGAATCCAGCGGAATGGTTCAAGCATCTGAACAGGGTGCAACAAGTGATCAATTCTGGATATTGTCGTAGTGTCGGCATGATACCATTTGAATTGCTGATCGGACGGAACATGCAATTAAAGGACGACCTAAGACTATGGGAACTTCTTAAAGAAGCGACTATTGAGACTTTTCATCAAGAAAGGTCAGAGCTACGTTCTAAAGTCAAAGAGAACATCTTGAAGATTCAAGAAGAAAACCAAAAGACTTACAACCGCAAGCGCAAGAAGTCATTCAGATGCCGAGTTGGAGACGTTGTGGCTATTCAACGGACGCAGTTGAGGCCCGGACTCAAGGTTCGACCAAAGTTTTTGGGGTCTTACAGAATAAAGATTGAGGTACGGAACGATAGATATATCATCGAAAAATTAGACGAGTGTGAAGGACCCAACCGTACGAGTACCTCGGTTGACCATCTGGAGTTGTGGCCGAGACACCGAGGAATAGATTTGAATGCTGGCGGATTGACAGACGATGACACCAAAAGTCACTCCCAAGTATCGGACGGCATCGAGGTCGATGCCGGTGTCAAATGGCCGAGTGTGGGAACGGGGAATTCTCCATTACTGGCGGTATTGAAAATCGGAAGAAGAAGCGAGTTAGGAGTAGTGGGGAGAAGGGGCGGCAGTTGAAATTGAGTCTTCCGTGAACGGTCAATCATCTGTGTTTTTTTCATATTTTCGATTAAGAATAAAGTCTCTTTTACCAGATCATTTCGTATTCTGTTTCGTGATCCCACAATATTAAGAATTAAAGAAATGTTTCAACAGATTAAACAGATTACAACGGATCAAGATAAAGAGATAGAACAAAAACAAGTAGAAAATACAAAGCTGTATCAGAAAGTTTATTAATTCGTATTTTTCTGTTATTAGTAAGTATTCAGAAAATTCTTTTTGAATATTGTTAACTAAAAACCTGATTGAAATTTGTATCGACTTAAGGCCAGCTCAGGTACCTGCGACCGAGCCGCTTATTTGTTTCCTATTACATTACGTTCCCCGTTCTCTACGCGTCGCTGTCGCCTCTATCTGCCTCGGGCCGGTAGCAAAGACTTTCGCGAATTCGTGCTCCGCTTCTGTTATCGTTTGCTCATCGCCAATCGCTGTCTAACGCTTGTCGCGAGTTAATGTCGTCTATTCAAACAGTGCTTTTCTTAATACAATTCAACATTTTCGGAACAGTGAGCAACACAATTTTCTACTATTTTGGAGGAATTGCAAGATTTAAAAAAATAAAACAGTCCAACAATTTTAAAATTTAATCTGTTTAAAAATAAACCGATGTGATAACGTAATATTTGATTAAGAAGAGAGAGTTCAAATAGAAAATTCTATTTGTTATATAGTCAACAAATTACTTTTACTTTCCTTTAAACGAGAACGTTTGATGTTGCTGTTCCAGTCTTCCTATTGTGTTCCTTTAATACCTATCAGTTTCCCAGATATGAAGACAATTATAACCGACATCTCGTCTAAATGAGTTGTACACAGCTAGAACGAACGAGAGAGATGGAAGTAAATACATAGCGCCGAGCACAATATCTATATACTAGTTATAATTATACTATACACTAAGAAGTACTAGAAATATAATCAAGTTGCTATTATGGCGAAGAGGGCGTGACGGTAGAAGGATAGACTAGAAACACTATAATCAGAGACTGGCCACAAGCCGGTCCGCCATGTTTCGTTTTCTAAATCCTACGAGAGAGAAAGAAATATATACTATCTCACTCTAGCCTATAATAAGTGTTACCTAACCTATAGCTTGCCTGAAAATCTATAGTTTACACTACACGTACACTATAGATTTTCAGTACTGGCAGTGAATATCGAACGCAGAAAGTGTGATTGTGCGTTGAAACGCGTAGAAAGCACACGTGGTAAGTGTATTATCAAATGATATACAATGAGATATGAGATATCAATTAATTCTTTAGTAATGGCGGATTAGATTCATTTTTTAGTTTTAGTGTAACTGATGCGATTTAGTACGATAAAATGAGTGGATGTGTATTTATCAGGATTCCTTGAATTCCTTGAATCGAATACAAAGAGAAAAAGAAAAGATGTGATACAATACAAAGATAGTACACTAAATACGAACGAAATATCAGATGTTAATAACAATTGTATTATAAATATGACAAGTCTTGAGTTAAACTCTTTATATAACGTGACGTGACAGGATCCGTCACAAGGGCTCGCCTGACCGAACGGGGTCCGAAGGGAATCGGAGTCGCTCTCGCGGGGCGGGAGAGCGGCAATTCCCTTTATTTGAGTAATTGGGTCGCGTTGCGGCGCGTAATCCGCATGTGTCGTTTATTTGTGTTCCCACTCGCGTCTCGAGAAATAGAGAATTTATTATTTTGCGACTCTACAAGGAATGTTAGATTAACGATTGTTAGATTGGCGGTTGAGGGCTGCGCGTTCCTCTTTTTATACGACACGCTGTTTTTCTTATGTTTTTCGGGCGATGCGACGTTGCCCGTGCGGACAGGCGTCGAAGTAGTAGTACACGGCGCGCTGTCGAAGCGAGAGCTTGGAAATATATTAGACTTTCTTTGCCTTTAATTTGTGTGTTTCACGATTCCTTTTTACCCGTTCCTGTATTGTAACATTTTGGCGACCGTGACAGGACGGGGTGCAGTGTTTCGCTCGTGAAATAACAGTTTCGATATTCGAGAAGATGGATAAAGCGAAGAAAGTGCAGACAGCTCATCGACGCGCGTTTACCAAAGCGTTGAACGCATTGAAAGCGTTAATGGATGCAGGATCGGTCAGTCGTCGAGAAATTATAGTGGCTTTTCAACTGCTCGAAGAAAAAATGCGAGATTTGGAAGCAAGCACACAGGCCTTTATAGATTTATTGTTTGATTCGCCTAGCTCGACGGACGAAGATATTCAAAAGGAATATGACGAAGCGGACCAGTATAAAAGCGAGTTCATCGGGGCAAAGTTGCAGATTGCCGATTACGCTGATACGGGAGAAAATCGTGTGCCATCGATGAGTGCATCCAGCGTAACGAGAGACTGTAAAAAATCGTTCAAGTTACCAAAGATCAAGCTCGCTAAGTTCGGTGAAGACGTGCAGGAATGGCTACAATTCTGGAGTTTATTCAAGAAAATCCATGATGACGCGAATATTGCGAATGAAGATAAATTCCATTATCTTATACAAGCGATGGTAGAAGCCGATTTAGTGAAGAGCTTTCCGCCCACCGCCGAGAATTATAGCAAGGTAATTAGCAGCCTGAAGAATCATTTTGGACGTGAGGATCTGCAAATCGAAGTATATGTGCGCGAACTTTTGCAACTCGTTTTGCAAAATGCCTTGAAATCCAAGACTCTTCCCCTCACGAGTTTGTACGACAAGATCGAGTCGCATTTAAGAGCGCTCGAATCTCTGGGCGTCACCACAGACAAATGTGCGGCGATGCTGTTCCCGCTCGTAGAGTCATCATTGCCTGAAGACGTGTTACGCGCGTGGCAGAGGAATTCCGTGCATAATGCCGCGTTGCAAAGCAGTGATAATACGACGTTTCAGTGCGTTGATTGACGCAACTTATCAAGTTCTTGGAGGGAGAAGTACAAAATGAACTGCGGATTTCTATGGCTGTCAAGGGTTTCGATTTAACGGATAATACCGACAGTGAGAAAAAACGACGATTGAAAACGCGCGCGAAAAACGAGGACGTTCCGACCGCAGTAGGATTGCTAACAGCAAAAGAAAAGGACAGTACGTGTATATTTTGCAATTCTGATCACGATATTGCACATTGTGAAAATGCTAAGAAAATGAGCATCTCTGAAAGACGAGAGCACGTGAAGAAGCAGGGCGTATGTTTTGTCTTAAAGCCGGACATAATTTTAAACAGTGCCGTATCAAATTGAGTTGCAGTTGGTACTCGATGTGTCATGTGCTTTTGATGTGCCCTAAATTAGAAAAAAGGGACAAGGACAAGGACAGCAAAGTTGATTCTAAATCGAAAGACTCTGAGAAAACGAATAGTGACTGCAATCTTGCAAATTTCGCAAGTGATCCGGAAGTGTTAATGCAAACGTTGTGCGTGAAACTACGAAATGAAAAAAAAGAAATAATTATTCGCGCTATTATTGATACCGGATTCCAAAAATCTTACGTCACCAAGGAAGCGGCTGAGCATCTGGGCTACGAACCAATTGCCGAGCAGACGATGACACACTCTCTTTTCGGTGGACAAAAATCGGACGCAGTACGACATAAAAAATATCGGATTCGATTGAGCAATCGAGAAGGTAATTATCGCTGCAATTTCGTCGCGCTGGACCAAGCTGTGATTTGTGAGAAAGTTCCGCTGATAAAAAACGGAGAGTGGAGGCGAGAGCTGGAGAAATTCATCGATATAAGTGATCGGCATAGCAAAGGAGAGTCGATTTCAGTGCTTATCGGTGCCGACGTTGCTGGCAAGTTATATACGGGCTGTATTCATGTTCTGAAAAACGGCTTAGTCGCAATAGAAACGCAATAGAATCTTGGCTGGACAGTTATGGGCAAGGTTCCCGAAGTCAAAAAAAGGGAGAATGCCGCGACGACTGCTATATCGCTGTTTGTAAACAACGACGAGATCGCGGACATGTGGTCATTAGACGTTCTGGGAATACGTGATCCAATCGAGACGAAAACACAGAGAGAGAGAGATGCCGATATGCAAGAAACTTTTCTGGAGGCCATGCAAATGAACGAAGAAGGGCGATACGAGATTCCGTGGTTGCAGAATCCCTGCTTTGCCCCATAATAAGGAGATGGCGTTGCGTCGGTTGCAGTCTACTGTACGGAAATTGAAGGCCGACTTGTATGCAGACTATGATAAAATTTTTGGCGAATGGCTTGCTGAGGGGATCATCGAGCGTGTCCCAGTACAAGAAGAGAATAATTGGGGTCATTATCTACTTCATCGTAAAGGAAGGCAGCACGACGAGAATTAGACCAGTGTTCGACGCATCGGCCAAGGAGCGGACATCGCCGTTGCTCAACGAGTGTCTACACAAAGGTCCGAATTTAATTGAATTGATCACGTCTATTCTTTTGCGCTTCAGAGAAAATAAAATCGGAGTCGTATCGGACATTAAAAAGGCGTTCTTGCAAATTAGTGTTAATAAAAAGGATCGAGATTTTTTTGCGTTTTTTGTGGTTCGATGCGGAAGGAAACATAATTGTTTTTGGACATTGTAGAGTTGTGTTCAGAGTTTCATCGAGTCCCTTTATTTTGAGCGCCATTATTAATTTGCATTTAAGTAATTACGCGAAGTCGGCGGAAAATTCCGGGAACGATATTTTGACGGAAAATATTAAAAGATTGTTAGAAAGCTTTTACGTTGACAATTCAGTAACTAGTGTGAATACGCGAGAAAGTTTGAATAGCTTTATCTTAGACGCGAAAAGAGCGATGTTTCGGGTTTGACCTTCGAGGGTGGGAGTATACTGACGATAGTTCCCAAGACAACCAGGCGGTAGTATTAGGCATTATTTGGGATAAAAAGGCTGATACGTTAACAGTAAATATTTTCCGGAGTCACATGATACGAACATTACAAAAAGGCAAATTCTTTCTTTTGCACATCGTATTTTTGATCCGCTAGGTTTTGTATGTCCTGTTATACTTTGCCCACGAATTCTGTTACAAGAAACTTGGAGTGAAAATTTGACGTGGGATGATAAAGTTCCGGACGATTTAAAAAATAGATTCACGAAATGGGTGAAAGATTTGAAGGATCTTAATAAGATTAAAGTTCCGTTTTTTGGGACAAATGTCTGAATCGGATAACGTAAGTTTGCATATATTTTGTGATGCCAGTAAAGTCGCGTACGCTACAGTTATTTTCATTCGCGTTGAAAATGTTGCGGGTGTGAAAGTTCATTTTGTTCAAGCAAAAACGCGAGTTGCGCCTGCTAGAAAAGGCGATGCGCGAACAAGCATACCGGGTTTAGAGTTATTAACTGCGACAATAGGCACTACATTAGCGAGAAGTGTATTAGATGCGCTAAATTTTAAAACGATAAAATTCTTTTATTGGACCGATTCCTCGACCGTACTAGCATGGATCCAAAGAGAATGTAATTGGGCTACGTTTGTGTATAATAGAATAAAAGAGATACGTATGCTTTCGGATCCAACGTGTTGGCATCATGTTCAGGGCAGTTTGAATCCCGCTGATTTACCATTGAGAGGCTGTACGGTGAAACAGATTATCTCTTCGAGATGGTGGGAGGGACCCGAGTGGCTATATGAGGCATTGGAAAATTGGCCAATGCATAGAGAATGGTCATGCGATGAAGATGAGGTCAATAAAGAATTAAAGAAAACCGCGATAAAGGAAAAATCCGTTTGTACCCTCTTAGCGCGAGAAGGAAATGGTGAGAAAGAGAACGAGTTTTTCAATAGATTTTCTGACTTTGAGAAAATGATAAGAGTTTTTGCTTATGTACGACGATTTTATTGTAATTGCCGAGAAAAAGAGAAAGTCGTGTGAAGGGCGGTTTATTGTTTAAAAAAGTTCAAATGTCACGCATTCTGTTATTAAAATTGATGCAAGCCGAATGCTTTACTGACGAATCAGATGTACGTGTGAAATCTTAACGCGTACAGAGATAAAGACGATTTAATTCGACTAAATTTGAAAATTGTTCTACGCGACGACGTTTATGATTTTAAATGCCCTATTGTACTATGCGGTAAACATCGTATTGTTATTTTAATTATCAAAGAAAAGCACAAAAGCTTAAATCACGCAGGTGTGGAGATTTTGATGAATACGTTGCGTGAAGAATATTGGATTATAGGCGGTTGGAAAGTAATTCGATCGGTGATTGCGAGGTGTGTAAGTTGTCGCAGACATGACGCGAGGCCTCTCCAGATAGTTAGTGCTCCATTGCCCTTAGATCGTGTGAGAGACGCGGCCGTATTCGAAGTTATTGGAGTAGATTTCACCGGACTCGTTTATCTTAAAGGCGGTCAAAAATCGTGGATCTGCTTGTTTACGTGTGCAGTTTTCCGGGCAGTACATTTTGAACTCGTGACATCGTTGTCCACTGCAGCATTTCTCATGGCTATTCGGCGTTTTATTGCGCGAAGTGGAAGTGTGATATATAGTGATAATGGCACGAATTTTGTTGGGTTGAATAATATGTTTAAGCGTTTGGACTTTGAAAAATTGTCTCGAACGTTAGCCACCGAATAAATTCAATGGAAATTCAATCCTCCTACTGCAGCGTGGTGGGGTGGATTTTGGAAACGTTTAAATAGAGTTTTGAAGCGATTATTGCGACGAACGCTTAAAAGGTCTTGCCTCGATTACGAAGAAATGTTAACGGTTTTGTTAGATTGTGAGGCGATAATTAATTCGAGACCAATTACATTTCTTTCCGAAACTAAACAGGATATTTTGCCTATAACTCCGTCTATGTTTTTACAGGAGATAAAAGAAATTGGAGTATTAGATTTAGACAAGATAGAGAAATGCGATTTATCTAAGAGATACTTGTCTGAAATGTATTGTCAGAAAATCAAAGATTTACGCCAAAGATTTCGAATCAAATAATTAGGTGCATTGATTCACTGAAAGTCTAACGCAAAGAATGTACGTGATATCAAAGTCAACGATATCGTTTTAATTGAAAACGAAAATGTAAAGCGTTTGGATTGGCCGTTAGCACGTGTCAAGGAATTGATCGCGGGTAAAGATAATAATGTTAGTCATTCGATTGACTACCGCAAAAGGCGAGTTAATTCGGCCGATCCAAAGACTGTATCCATTAGAATTAAAGTGTGACTCGAGTGAGTCCAAGGTGAGCGAAATTATTGCGGACAAATGTAGACGTAGCAGGAGAGTTGAGAAATCTGAGAGTTGTGTTCCAGATATTTGTGAAACAGATGATGTGCGCATTCGCGATAATGTACCGATCATAACACGAAGTGGAAGAAAAGTTGTACCATCAAAAAGACTGTCCTATGCTTAAGTTTTTGTTATTCATATAATTTTTATGTATTCTTTTCTGTATTATGTCGTTCTTTTATATATTCTAATTAATTTGTGTCACATGCTGTGGAAAACGGTCCCAGATAATCATAAATTCGGAGACATTATTTCGAGAATCGTCAACACGGAATTCCCAGTTCGGAGTATCAGAAGCTATTTTCGAATATTTCTTCGAAGCTTATTCGATCGTTTCTTAGAAGCTTCGAGAATCGCGACGTGTTTGCGTGTTTTTCTGCCCGACAGCAGGTTGACACAGCGCCGAGGCGAATAGGCGAAACGTCCTTGTTATTCCCAAACGGCCTTGTTATTCCCAAAATCATCTGTTTTTCGGCGACACGACTCTCGGGGTCATTGCCGAGAACAAAGGCCTCCGAGACTTTAAAAGAGCGACGACGCGGCCGATCGCGCTCAGTCGCTAATTACCGTTTTCGACAGTTCGTTGCTATCGCTTGCTTTTTCGCTTTGCTCTTTACAATTCGAGTTGCTTGCTCGCTTTGCGCTTAAGGATCGCATTACCTTCGCACCGTACTATCCTTCGCGGATTGCTTGTCCGGGTTGTGGCGTACGATCGATGTACAATTTGCTGTACAGCTTCTTTTGTAAATATATTGTAAATTTCGTGAACTTTCGTGTGCCTTTCTTTTTACTGTGCTTGTCTGCCTGATTTTCCATCGCCCTACTCCGAACACATGCTGATTAAGATGACAAATGTGTAGTCGTCTCAATGGTGGGAGGATGTTAGATTAACGGTTGTTAGATTGACGGTTGAGCGCTGCACGTTCCTCTTTTTATACGACGCGCTGTTTTTCTTATGTTTTTCGAGTAATGCGCCATTGCCCGTGCGGACAGGCGTCGAAGTAGTAGTACACGGCGCGCCGTCGAAGCGAGAGCTTGGAAATATATTAGACTTTCTTTGCATTTAATTTGGGTGTTTCACGATTTTTACCCGTTCCTGTATTGTAACAAGGAAGTAAGATGCAGCTGGAGTGGTGGATCTCGCGAACTTTTGATTGTAGCCGAAGACGGAGGAGCATAGGAGAGGTAGAGCGGAGGAGCAGCGGAGTTGGCGAGGCAAAAAAGGCGAGCGAGAGAGCGGAGAAGTACGAGACAGGGCGTGGAGCGGGGGCCTCTCCCTGCGCGACTAGCGTATCTCGAGGATCCCGGAACGAGGGCGAGTGGAAGGCCGCATGCCGGAGGACGCTCCGGACTGACCCCACTGACGGAGAGCAAGCCCGCCGCTGAGACGGGGAGGCGGCAACTGAGTGACGAGCCCTGGCCCGGCCAGCCGGGGAAATCGCGCAAGGAAGCGCGCCTGGCGAACGGCAAGCGGGACGCACGGGCATGTGCGGGCGAGTCAACGACATACCACTTACAAGGGGACCTTACGACGTGGTACCAATCGATTTCAATGAAACTCATTGTATCGATAGGTATACACGTCAAACATTGTAGGGTAAACGGATAAGACGCGCTTCTCAAGAATTCGCGAGAAAATCAAGATTGAAAAATCTCAACTCATATATAAACTAGTGCAATAGACCATTTCATCGAAGTGTCCGTAGCGCTGCGACAGCGCACCGGACTTATAATTTTGAGATTAAGTGGGTTGCGGGTTCGAATCTCGACGAATAATTTTTAATTTTTTTTAATAAAACTTTTTTAAATAATATATAATTACACAAAATAAATGTATATTACATGTTACATTTTATTTATTGTATATTGTACAAAAAATTAATTTTTCTTTGCCTAGAAAATTCGTTTTTTGAATAGCTGTATGGTAGAAATAAAAATATATAAATTATTGATTATGTGTCTGAACAATAATAACAGCAAAGTCAGGGCTATACAAATAAATGTGATACAAGTAAATGTAAAATATGTTTCATTCTAATATTTTAAATACGATTGGGAAATATAAAACGTTATTTGCTACCTGGGGTATCTCTTTCTTGAAGTGAGGTAGGGAGGGACCCTTTTCAGACTCTGCATTATATATTTTTATTTCTACCATACAGCTATTCGAAAAACGAATTTTCTAGGCAAAGAAAAATTAATTTTTTGTACAATATACAATAAATAAAATGTAACACGTAATACACATTTATTTTGTGTAATTATATATTATTTAAAAAAGTTTTATTTAAAAAAATGAAAAATTATTCGTCGAGATTCGAATCCGCAACCCACTTTAATCTCAAGATTATAAGTCCGGCGCGCTGTCACAGCGCTACGGACACTTCGATTAAATGGTCTATTGCACTAGTTTATATATGAGTTGAGATTTTTCAATCTCGATTTTCTCGCGAATTCTTGAGAAGCGCGTCTTACCCTACAATGTTTGACGTGTATACCTATCGATACAATGAGTTTCATCGAAATCGATTGGTACCACGTCGTAAGGTCCCCTTGTTAGATATGTTGTAAAGGAAATCTTGAATAATTCTCTTCAAGAACTATTTCTCCCTCACAACACATATCTAAGCGGCAATTAAATCGATGAGATGTAATATGCAAATTTACTATATTTTTAACTAACATATGACTATTATAGAAATTACTATCATAAAATAAAATTTATTTTTTAATAAAATAAAAATATAATGTGTAAAAGTAAAATATAAGATTAAATTTTAAAAGTATATTGCAAAAATAAAATTTTTTACGCCTTTACAGATGAAATAACAATCAATGAATTTGATTCAAATTTATTCATCGAAGATAACCAAGAATTTGAAAGGCAGCCAGTAAATTTTCAAGAAGCTGATATTACAAGCTGATGTTCATAGTGAACTAAAAGGAGATGTCACTACGCTACCATTAAAGACAGATGGTAACGAAATTGAAGAGTTAAAATCATGGGCTATAGAAGAAAACATCAAGTTTTCAGCTCTAGACAAATTACTTAGAATTCTATGGAAAAGACTTATTCCAGAACTACCAAAAAGTGCCAAAACTTTTTTGGACCCAGCATGAATCAATTACCAAATAATTGAAATGAAAGATTCCACAAATATTACGGGCGAGTTTTGTTTATATGGGTATATCAGTGGGCCTTGAATCTTGTATTAACTATTTCCACGAAGGAAATATTGAATTAATCTTCAACACTGATGGACTCCCTTTAACACAATCGTCAGGAAAATGCTTTTGGCCTATTTTATGTAAAGTGCATTATATACCTGATGTTTATAAACCATTCATAATAGCTATTTATTGCGATAACAGTAAACCAAAAGACTTATCGGAATATCTAAAACAGTTTATAGCAGAATTAAATTATTTGCAAGAACATGACATAAATCTTTTCCAAAAAACATTTATTGTTATATTAAAATGTTTTTTGGAATGTTTATGCGGATACTCCAGCACGATCTTGTCTTAAATGTACTAAAGGTCACGGTGGATATAGTATATGCAAAAGATGTACTATATATATGATTCGACATGTAATTGGAAAAGCTTCAAAAGTAATATATCCAGGTGTTGGTTATGCAGCAAAGACGAACGAATCATCTCGAAATAAGGATGATCCTGAACATCACATAGAAACATTAGAATATACATATAAAAGCTGCAGTAGATATGACTTGTTTTATTCTCGATTATATGCATTTAGTTTGCGTAGGTGTGATGAAAAAATACTTGAGATGTTGATGTATGGATCTTTAAAAATTAGATTAAAACGAAATAAAAAAATAACAATTTCACAAAGTCTTTTTTCTTTATGATCACAAATATTATCAGAATTTCAAAGAAAAACCAAATCATTTTAATGCGTTCATCAGTGGAAAGCTACAGAATTTAGGTTCTTTTTATTGTATTGTGGTCCTATTGTTTTGTGAGAAGTTATTTCCAAAAATTTATAGAGACACTTTTTATTATTGCATTTTGCAATCAGAATTTTATGTTCTGACTTACAATACAATTTAATGTTAAAAATGTTTAGAAAAATTTGTTTTACTTGTACCAGAGTTATATGGGAAAGAAGCTCAAGTTATAAATATACACAATCTTGTTCATATAGCTGATGATATTCTAAATATAGGGTGTCCTTTGAGTAGAATCAATTGTTTTCCGTTTAAAAATACATTAGGTAAAATTAAACGAACTTCTGTAAAACCACCCTTCGAACTGCTGTAAAACCACTAGCTCAAATTTGTCGAAGAGAATATGAACGAACCCAACTGAAAAAACAAATTTCATTGCCAAGTGAATTTAAAATTCATAATTTTAAAATAAACAATAGTACTTTATGATTCACTAAACTATTAATTTTTTTTTAAATTACAATTAAAGCTCCTAATAATGTAGTCCTTTTAAACAATGGTTACGTTATGAAAACTGAAACAATGTACGTTCATTATGTTTTTTCTTCACATATTGTTCGGAAGAGCACGATAGAGAGAAAGGCAGACGTGCACAAAAGAACGACAAAGCAAAAGTCACGGTGAGCACAATATATTTACAGGATATTTACAATTTATGTACAATGATACGCACGGCGATAAGTATCGAAAGCGCGGACAAGCAATCCGGCTAGGATTGGAAAGCGCATGCAAAAGCACCCCACCAACATCAGCAGTCAATACATGTAATTCTTTTCTTTATACATACGTGCATGTGTGTATCCATCATAACGCATGCGCAGAAAGAGCTACTTATATACTTGTTCATAAATACATAAAGTCAAGAACGCCTTATATATAAGGAGTTAGCGGTCTAGTAAGTATAGAAGTCTGGAAATACGTGATTAAATTATCTAGCCGTTTCTAATGAGTAGTAATAGAGACCTTACATCTTTATATATAGTAAGTTATCTTTATATAACTAGTAAATATAACAAATTTTGCATAATTATAACTGAGAACTTTATAATAGAAAATGAAATACAAAAATTGATATTACGCGAATAAAGCAATAGGTTCAGTGTGATTAGAATCACACAAAGACACAATATAATGTAAGTTCTGAATGCTATGATAAAAAAAACGAGTATAATATAAAACAACCCTGCTTTCCGCGACGGATGTCCAGATTCGTGGGAGAAGGATTTGGCACGACAAAGTATTTTAGAATAAAAAAGAAACGAATTTATTCGAGAATAAATTTACAAAAGATATTAGTATAATTTAAGAAAATGAAAGAAATATAGAAGTAGAATCTAACGCGAGGAAAGAAGAGTGGATATACCTATGTACATTAATAATACGGAATTGTCCGTGAACGGCTTACGGTTCGCGATTCGGTGGCGTGTGCCTTACAGGAGATCTGCGTATGACGCACGTAATGAGAGGAAGTACATATTAAGCACAGGCGCGATAGGAAGCCGATTGGCGAATCGGCGGGGAGCGCGCTTCGATGTCGCAAGTTCTATTTCTAGTTGGTCGCGGTATCGTGACGCGTGTGTGCGTTGCGGTTTTTGACAGACGATGCCCACGTGGGCCGGAGGCGTTGTCGCGTTATGTTTGTGAGAACCCTGGTCTTGAGCACGGTCGGCTTATCGACGGGGGGAGGCGATGCCTGCCCCGGGTCGTGCTTTTGTACATTCTAGGGTGCCCAAAAGAGTATAGCCGGTATTACCGGTGGAAGTAAGGCTGATGCCTATCCCGGATCCTATACTCGGTAGCAAGGGGATTTAGAACACGGCCGGTGAACCGGCGGGGGACGGCGTAGCCTTGCCCCAGGTCGTGTTGTTCGGCAGTTTTGGAGGAAGCAAAACGAGTACAGCCGGTATCACCAGTGGAAGTATGGCTAATGCCTACCCCGGGTCCTATACTCGGTGGATTTCGAGGATGGAAGCACCACGGTGAAATTGCCGTGGCGGCAGAGAACGCTCTACCGGGGTGCTTCTTTCTGGGATCGGATTTGGTTCGGCCGTGATAGCCTGGTAAATACAGGGAACGCCCTACCTCGGTCTCAGGACTGCGAGTGGCTCGTGGAGCGACTCGCACAAGAATCGTCTCGGGTCTCGAATCGGGCCGCTTTTTATACCCTAATTCGGTGGCGCGGGAGGCCAGAGGCCGGCGGCGGGACCATGGAGGCGCGCGCAACCTGCCGTCGCTGCCTACTCGGGTCCGCTCGGAGTCGCCCGGCAAGCCGCGCTCGGCGCTTTTGAATTTCCCGCTTTCGCAGGGTAGAGGTGTTTAAAAGGTTTTGGGGCGACGAACGCCCCACATCCTCGCCGACGGATGGTCGGTCGGCGGGAGCCAGCTGGTGGTCGCCGGCTAGTAACGGTGCCAGGAGGCATCGTTACAAATATGAATTTGAAGAACTAATCGAATATTATGCTATTAACACGAAAAAATTCTGATCAATATAGAAGATATCAAGATAACTTTCTTTATGCTTATCTTGTACATCGGAGTCGTGGATACACGCTACGCTTCGCTCGAACGTGCGCACAATTTTACGTGTGTACACTTGGACGGTCGCTCGCAGAAAGGGACGAGCACATTGCTCCGTGATTCCTTTTTCTCCACCTTTTCGTTTCGCTCCCATTTCTGATTCGACAACTAGCGCAGAATTGGCAACTTGATTTAAATTGTGAAGTTACAACTAATCTATTTCAACAATAATTTTTATTTTGATTGTAGATAAGATGAGTACAATAGCGGAAAAAAGTAAAGCTAAGAGCGAAGTTTGGAAATATTATATAAAAGAAACCTTAACCTCTGCTCGATGTACATTTTGTACAAAAATAATAAAACACGGGAGTATACACAATACTTACAAAATTATATAAAAAAATACAAAGAAACAACGGACTCAACATTGCCTAAGCGACCAAAAATGAAGAATTGGATGAAGAGACATCATCTACATCTAGTTTTGCAGTACCTAGATTTACAATGAGAAAACAAAATCAACTGCTTTTGATAGATAAGTCATCATATAATTGTGATGATCTAACATCCCTGATAGAATTTTGTTGAGGCGTGCCCCAAGTCTGTAAAAAGTTTAGACAGGCATGCCCTAAAATAGGATTGCCAATGTTGGGGCTAGATAGGCATGCCCTAAAATAGGTCTACCATCGTTGGGCCTAAAAAAGACATGCCCTACAATAGGCATACCATCGTTGGCCCTAGAAAAGGCCTAAAAAGGCAAATTCTGGATGGAATTTCCTAAATAGGCC
The DNA here is from genome assembly GCA_928718305.1 of Tetramorium bicarinatum. Taxonomy (NCBI): domain Eukaryota; kingdom Metazoa; phylum Arthropoda; class Insecta; order Hymenoptera; family Formicidae; genus Tetramorium; species Tetramorium bicarinatum. The sequence continues at coordinate 15,088,366 of OV788326.1, read as the reverse complement.
CAGAATAGGCATGCCATTATCAAGGCCTGCTAATGCTGGCCCTAGATAGGTGTGTCCTAAAATAAGTCTACTATCGTTGGGCCTAGAAAGGGCCTAAAAAATTCTGGATGGAATTTCCTAAACATTTCTAGAATAGGCACTGATGTGGATCATGGCCCCACTATCAAGGCCTGCTAACGTTGGGCTTAGAAAGGAACTAGAAAGGCAAATTCTGGATGAAATTTACTAAACAGGCATTAACATGAAGGCCTACGATTGTTGAGCCTTGATATAACCAAGTAAGACAAATTCTAAATAGGGTAATTATTTAATATACATATATGTATATTAAATATAATATACATATATAACATACATATTTAATACAGGTGTAGAAGTATGAAACCGGAATTTTTTTGTAAAAATTACACGTCTGTTATTTGAAAATTATAAAAAATATTTTATTCAAAATAGTCTCCATTGGAATTTATACATTTTTCTCACCTCTCCGGCAGGTTATGAATGCCACGCCAAAAAAACAATTCTTTCTTTGAAGCGAACCAGTTGTCGAGCCATTTTCGTACATTTTCATACGAATCGAAGTGTTGTTCGGCGAGTGCATGTTCCAATGATGCGAACAGATGGTAATCGGACGGAGCCAAGTCTGGAGAATAAGCCGCATGCGCTAGTATTTCCCAATTGAACGCCTCGATCGTATCCGTGACCCGTTTTGCTGTGTGTGAGGGGGCATTATCATGAAACAAAATGACTTTATGTTGCCTGTTTGCATATTCCGGTCGTTTTTCACGTATTGCTCGATTCAAATCGATCATTTGTTGTTGGTAGCGACCAGTGTTAACGGTTTCGCCAGGTTTTAGAAGCTCAGTCCTTGTCTTCAAACTTTTTCGGTAGTTTCCCACGCTCCTCGTTTCTCACGTCAAAATCACCACTTTTAAATTTTTTAAACTACTCGAAGCACTGAGTTTTGCCAAGAGCATGTTCACCGTATGCTTCGACAAGCATTCTATGCGATTCTGCAGCAGTTTTCTTCAAATGATAGCAGAAGACCAATGCTGTCCGCAAATCACAGTTCGTAGGCACAAAACTCGACATGTTTGAGGCTATAGAAAAATATACCGGTGTATGAAACTTAGGTTATTGTGTGTTGACAAACTTCGTCAGCTGTTAGAGAGAGAAGATGGCGCAGAAGCGGTCTTACGGTCTTTAAACTGAAGCGAGCACCATCTATAGGGAAATTCCGGTTTCATACTTCTACACCTGGTAAATCTATGTGGAATAACCATGAACTTCACTTTGCATCGTAAACAAAAGCAGACTGTGAGGCAACCTTCGTCTTGCATGGAAAGTTGAAAATCTCTTTCGTTCGGTTTGACATGTTCCCTTCCCTCACCCTGAGCGTCTATCCCCTCTTCTCTAAAAAAAAAAGGTGAATCATGTATGTGCGCAATTATCCCCTCCTTCTCTTACTCTGTCTCCCCTAATCTTTTCAGGTTTTGACACGTTTCTATAAACATGTCTCTTCCCCCACATCCTAAGCGTCTATCTCCTCTTCTCTTAAAAAAAGGAATAAATCACGTCAATTAGCTTCACACGATCAGTATTGCATCAACCGCTCGTACCAACGAACCTCTTTATGCAATTGAGAAAAAAATGTACTCCGCTGAAGGATGCAGTGGCAAACGTATAAATTATTACGTACCGCTTCAACATGATGAAATTCCGTCGCATGAAAATAAGAAGAAAAGGTGTAATGTGTATAGAGTTTCCTATTTCTATACATTTGTATATATTTTGTATATATTTTGTATATATTTTGTAAAATCTTTCTCTTTAGAAGTCGATTTTTCGACGAAAAAAGAGCGGTCAATTGGATACAGCGCATACTCAGCAGACGATATGCACTGACAGCTACGGAGTACAACAACTTGAAATTGGTATCAACGTGGATCCGCAGAGTTACATGGAGACTGCCATAGGAGATCATCATGGAAACGAACAACTTATCTCTCGAAACGTGGAAGAAAAGAGTTTCTTGCTCTACGAGCAACGATGGAACATTCAAAATTTACTTTGGAACGGCCGTAAAGACGCTATTATAAGCGCTGGGCCGCTAACGAGCCGCGATTAACTAAACTCGTACGTCTCGAATCATCGAACATATGTTTGATGATGACCGAATCGACGTTGATGTTTATGTTTACCCTGGATCCGTGCATCGATATAACGTTTGAATCATTATCGAATATAATCAAGACACCAAGGCTGCGTTCCGATTCGCGCATGAAGTGCATAGACTGCATAGAAAATCGTTCCGATTTGACCAATGCGCGCATGGGCTCACATTTGATGCGCATAGAATTCCCCAGATTTACATCGAACCCCCACTATTCCAACGCATCCACTGCTTCTAGTCGCGAGTAGAAGAAGTTAATACAGTTGAGGCGATTCATTCAAATTGTGCGGTAAAATAAAAAATTCGAAAATGTCCGAAGAGTCGTCCAAGGCACAAGAACTTCTGTTTGAGTTTCCAATCCTCATGGAGGAATCAAATGAGCTCGTCACGCTGTTTCTAAACGCCGAAGATGCTGAAAAAGCAAGAAACGGTAAAAATAAACATGTATTTATATTTTCTTGAGCAAAAATTTGTAGGTTATTTTGACACAAAATATAATCTTTTTTACAGATCAACAATTTTTATTAAGCCTGCTTAAGAAACAATCTGACATGAGCTCTACCGACTTAAAAAACAAAGACGTCGAAATTGAAAGTCCTCTTTCTGGTAGGTAAAAAACGTTTAATAAACGAACATGAAAGATTTATTCTCTCTATGACTTTAACTAGCAACATTTATGAACTTGTACAAAAATGATAAATAGCAGAATAGAAGAAGTATACATGTTTATGTACTGATATGAAGTTTATGTTAATAATCGGTATGCATTATGTCTAGATACGTCAAATAAATTCATTTGGCCCGACGCAGCAGTTTTTCTGCTAATTGAACTGTATAGAGTGTGACGTGACAAGGTCCGTCACAGGGGCATAGGCCTGGCCGGAAACTGCGATCGCACCCTCGAATCGCGGGGAAAGCGATCCCGGTATTATAGCGCGCGTATCGTCCCGTTCTGTTTTGCGCCGATCGCGAGTCCGTCGCCTACCTTGCTTATTTTTTTGTTTATTTTCTTTTGCATGCCACATGCCGATCCCCGGACATGGGGAGGATAGAAATAAGAACGCGTTATCGGAACCGAGCCGGGTGAGAGGCCGAGAGTGGAGTCGCCAGAGAGGAGGAGCCGCGACAGTCGTGGCACGACGGGGGGGAGCAGAGGGGAGCCCGGGAACCGCCAATCTCCGCCTGAGTCACTCCCGGAGAAGGCAAGGACGAGCGAGGCCATCCATTCTGCAGGACAAGGGCGAGTCGCGGTTCAGGGGACGCCTCGACCGCGATTGCGACGGGAGGCACGCAAGCTCGAAGGAGAGAGAGCGTGATTTTACCCTTCATACCAGGACCGGGCAAGATTGCTGTGGCCCGGCCAGCCAAGCAAGATTGGGCCGGGGGATGAACGCCTGACGCCGGAACACCCGCGTTACAGGGAAGTCGGAGGACTACGCCCGAGGAAATCAGCGATCGATCACCGATCGATAAGTGCGGTCGATAACAGGCAGGTTGCCTTATCACCCGCAGGGTGCGCAAGTACGGCCGCCGGAGGTCTCAGCGGGATCGCGGCCGGGCCCCGAATTCACTGTTCGATGAGCCAGCGGCTGACGAGGTGCGATCGTGGGTCCCGGCCAGAGTCGACAGGGAGACAAAGGCGAGAGCGAGCGGGCCGAGGAGAGGGCGGCGAAGTAACCAGCGAAGTTGTAAGGCCTCCACCCTGGCATCGGGAATTTATGGAGACCGGCAGGGCCACTCTCTCGTTCGCGGTCCGTTTTGCTATTGTGTAGTACGTCCGTGTAGTCGCGGACGGAAGTAGCGTATCGGGAGGGGCGGTACCGCCCCCGAATTCTTTGCGAGAGACCGACCGTTGCCGGATTCCTAGCTATATCGGAAATAATCACTCGGCCGTGAGGGCTCGTCGATTCTTGTTTCGTTTTCGCGAGTAAGGTGCGCAAGGACTTGCCTTGCCAGAGCTGCCCGTATTTCCGGCCGCGTGTACGGGATCGCTTGCGTCCGGACGGCCGCCGACAGTCCTCCATACCGTGTATTGTATTCGTTATTCTGTCGATCCGCGTAATGAAGCATATTCGTTACTCTGTTGATTAGCGCAAGTAATTGTAATCGTTATTCTGCTGATTCGCGTAAGGAATCATAGTCGTTACTCTGTTGATTCGCGTGAGCAATTATGTTCGCTATTCTGTCGATTCGCATAAGTAATTATGTTCGCTATTCTGTCGATTCGCGTAAGTAATTATATTCGTATTCTGCCGGTCTGCGTAAGCAAATGATGACCGTGTTGGGTCAATTCGCGTGATGAAAAATTGTGGTTGTTGGCCGACCCGCGTGGAAAACGTCCTTGTGCTGGTTATTAAATAAATGTATTTATTTCCTTTATTACGAAATGCCGTCTCTCGTTATTCTTACGTGCCTATGCGACACGTCTCCTCTCCCCCGCATCCGTTCGCTTGGTGAACCATCTTCTCCGCGAGCTACTCGGCGTAATGAGAACTATCGCTTTCGACAATTATAGAGTTTCGTGGCGCGAAGGATCGCGCCTGGCGCCCAATACCGATTTCGAATCAAAGATTATTGCCGTTAACGTTGTTAACGAATAATCCAGCGTTACAGCTACGGTCCGCATAATAATCTTGACCTGCTCCATCGATCCACGGCGTGATCGGTGGAAAACTTCGTCATAAGAGAAAAGGAAGAAGAATTTTGTTCAGGATCAAAAAGGAGCCATAAAATATGGGAAGAAATTGCTGCGTCAATGAAGGAAACAAAATCTATGTATAATGTAATAGGACAGCAGTGCTCAGTCAAAATGTCCGGACTGAAAAGGACATACAAAAATATTAAAAACCAAAATAATAAGAGTGGTAACTCGAAGAGCTCGTGGGCATTTTATTCGGTAAGTTTTTTTTATTAGTTGTAATTTTCTTATATTGTAACTATATTACAATTTAATTGTTTTTATTTATAAAGACGATGGATTCTCTACTTGGAGACAAGGCTTCCATAAAAGCACCAGCTATTGCGACCAGTGTTGGTCCAGTGCCGCCTACAGAAGGCTTGTCGTCTTCGACTCCATCGTCATCGAAGCGGGCATCTTCTATTGAGTTTGATACGAAAAGTAAGCAATTTAAAGTAGATGGCCGTTTAATATTCGACTACCATAACTATTGTTATTACAATTTATAATGTTTGTTGTAGAACTTGTAAAGAAGAGGCGAGTCGAAGAGATAATAGAAAGTTTCATAAAAGACACGAAAGAAGAAAAAGAAGAACGAGAGAAAGAAAACAGAGAGCGAGAGATGAACCGAGAAAGAAGATACAATAAGAGAAAAGAAGAAAGCAACAGAAGACATGACCAAAGCATGGAAGTACAGAAATCTTTACTTGCAATATTGCAAAAATTGGTCGATAAGAAATAGAAAAGATATGATAAGAAATCTGTGATACTGTTGTTACAAAGTTATTTTAGTTTTACTCGCTTGAATTGAAGCGAAGAGTATAAATCCAGATAGCACAAAGAATTTAAAAAGAATTCAGTCGTATATCAACTCCGAATCCATTTTCAGATGCAAAAAATATTCTTTTCTAAGAAGTTCAGAAAAAAATTCTTTTTGCATCTGAAAATGAATTTGGAGCTGATATACGACTAAATTCTTTTCGAATTCTTTTTGAACTCTGTGCTATTTGGGAAATACATTATTATATTACCAAACAGTGTTGTGCCTTTCGACGCAACAAGGAATTTTTTGGGATTCGTTTCGCCTTAAGAGTTAGAACTCAAGGAGTGCAGATAGGAAATCTTCCAGGTTCAGCAATCAACACGTTAGCAAGATATCACTTACACTTATATTTCGAAGGTTCGTTACAATTTCTTCTTACAGAACGCGTCCGCGTTCGACGATAATTTCCGTGTCGCGATTGACACAGTGATAATTTTGATTTTGATATTCTTGACAGTTTCGTTATAGATTTCTTTATTGATTTTCCCGTTAGGGATCTGTTATAAGTTCGTTATAAATTCATCTTAGATTCTCCCGATATGGATCTGTTATTAGCTCGTTAATGATTCTCCCGCGAGTGACGATTAGGCGGGCGCTTTTATAGTGTCATTTGTCAGGAATTTAGGTGGGGTGATACTTCTTAATAGAACCATATTTGGTTAATGCTGTGTCAGTCGTGCACGGTCTCACGGATTAATTTCTATATCTCAGCAATCTTGCATTTCCGCTCGCCCATGGCGTGATCGTTGCTATGCAGTCGAAAATGCAAGCTTGCACTGTGGTAGCTTCTGAGCTACAACATCCCTCCCCCGTTGGAAAGAAAAACGAAGGTACAGAGTTTTTCTACTTTATGCATCTATAAAATTCCCATTTTAGAAACGTGTACTACTGCTACGACTCAGGATAGATCTAGGTAATTGAAATTCATCTTCCGCGTTTACATTTAATGTTACACGTTTCACTGGCTTGCTTCGTTTTTTCTTCCAAATTATTATTCCAATTATTATTATAGCTATTATTATTAACAATATGGTCCCGCTTGCTGCCATTGGATAAATAAAGTGTGACGATTGAAAATTAGAACTTTGATTTTTGTCTAGGTCCTCTTTTATTTCGTCTAGTTGTTTGTTTAATTCTCTCGTTTTTGAAGGATTTTGACTAATCTCTTTTAATTTTATTTCTTGTATTCCGTTTGTATTATTCTCGGAACTTATATTATCTCGTAGTAATGAGATATTATACTGGGGCAAGTATGATTCTATCTTTGCTTCATACGTTCTCTTTTGCGATTTTATTATAGTATTTTCTGTTACGAGTTTGCAGTTATTTTTTAGTTTAATTTTGCCAGTTTTTTCAATCGTTTCCTTTATTTCTCCGTGGTCTTTACACTGTATAGTAATTATTTGTTTATTTGCTGCTGAATATATCCACGAGTTACTTAATGCTATCCAAATGCTATGATTTGACGTTATATTTTTAATCTTGCAATCTTTATAATAATCCTTAATTTCTAAGTAAGTTTTTATTTCACAAATAGAATTTGTATCCACGCGATATATTGGATAGTTTCGTGTACACAAGTATTCGCTGTTGATTTCTGTACATTTTCGCAATTCATTATTATTAAGTATTATATATGTATGTCGTTCCGTATCGATAGCTATAAGGGGATTAACGACATCTATAAGGGTAAAAATGTTATCGTGATTTGGAGTGGGTAATGGAATTACTTTTATTATTTCATATTTTGGTAGTGAAGTTAAAGGAAATCGTAGAATGGTATAAATATTTTCAGTATCGCAATACGCGCTTATAGTCGCGGATTTTTCAATTGTTGGCCATTCTTCCTTTTTTACTCTAAATGGAAAGTAAAGTCCCTCTGGTAATTGAAAATTCGCATCTTTAAGGCCTTCTATTATTTGATCAATAGGCGTTAATCGAGGATGCATAATTCCTTTTTTTACTGTAGTTAGATATTCTAATATATCCTCGGTATCGCGTGTTAAATCTGCTAATATCGCATTGATTATTATAAAGTTTTCGTGTATGTTGTACTTTGTCGTTCGCTTTCTAACAATTCTGTTCTTAGAATTTTTGTTGTATTTGCGAGGAGGTATTCGTTATTTTGTATCGTTTTTTCTGTCTCGTCAATGTGAGCTATAGTTGCGTGCATTACTTTAATTTGATTTTTTATTGAATGTTGCGTTTACTTGTTGTGCGTCCTGTAGCATCGTCAACTGTTCGTTTATTAGTTTTTCGTCATTAGCGTCCATAGTTCCAAATAATGATTTGGCAACTGAGCCTATTCCGTCAATTATTCCTCTTTTCTGTATTGTTGATTGTTTATATATAGAAATTATTCTTTTTATTAGACGGTTCGTCCTTTGATGTTCTTTTTCTACAATAGCATTGAAATTTTCACATGTTTCTCTTTTCGCGACTGCTATTATTTTGCATAGATTTTTTGTTTTTTGAATATATATTTCTAGTTGTGCTAACCTTCTCGTAAACGTTGTAATATTTATTTTGATGACTAATTTCCAGGATGATTCCACTTGATGTAATTTTCCTAGTTTCTCGAAATATATTCCTGGGTGATGAGTGAAGTTTTCGATTTCATATAACGTTTTCGTTTCGTTAGGTTCTTCTGCGAGACATAATGTCGTCCACAGTATCATTCTGTAACGTGATACAAGATTATTTATTATTTTATTTATCCTTTTTAAAGTATTTATTTTATTATTTTTGTTCTGTTAAGTTTTCGTTATAAAGTTTTTTATTCTAAGAGTAACTGGATGCTGTGCATCGTTGCGCTGCGGTTATCTCGCACCTGTTCATATTTCGCTTATGGTATTATTTTCTATCAGTTCTTCTCGTTATTTTTATCATATAGCAATTCTCTGAAGTCTATTTTTTAATTTGTCAGCGTTTTTGAGATCTCTTCTCGTTGCTGTTGCCGAGTTCGTTTTCAGTAGTGCCTCGACTGTCGACTTGTACGATTCGTGCGCTTTTCGGTAGTTTTGTCGATATGGTTGCTTTTTGTGATTTTTATGGAAACATTTGGGGTGTCGAGGAGAGTGTGCAGGATGGTTTCGAGGAGGATGCTGTCCCTCCTCTTTTTGCGGATCTTCCCGTGGGAGATGACTTTGGGGGTCCTCCTGCAGAAAATGAGGGGAATTTCGAGAATCCTCCTACTGGGAACGGCGTGGTTTCCGATGGTATTCCTGCCGGGATGGAGGAATCTTTCATGGACAATGCGGAATCTCCCGGCACTCTTGACGATCTTGTCCGGGAGGTCGGCTTAGTTATCGCCGATCTTACTTCCAGTGATACCGGCGATGCTGACAATGGGTCCCATCTTGAGGTGGACAACCTCGTTCGGGCGCTTGCCGATACCGTCATTTCTGCACTTCTCCTTCCCAATTATAATGCATTTAATGTCTCATTTGAATATTCTTCCGACAGTTCTGGCGACTCCGAATTTGAGTACGAGGGGGAGGTTTTCGTGCGTGGGCCTCCCGTTATGCGTCGCGACTCTGATGACGAGGACATTAATCAAGTAGACTAATTTTATACTTTTTCGTTTTAATTGTTTAAGTGCTTTTAGTTTTAGTGTAGTTTTAGTGTTTTTTCTAGTTAAGTGCTTTTTTTAAATAGTTTAAGTGTTTTGCCTGTTGGATTTTTTCCTTCTTCGTCTGGTGAGTTTTCTTTCTTTTATTACTTCTACTTTTTCTTTATTTATTTGTACATATTTTTATAATTCTATGCGCTTATATACGCTTTTAGTCTATTCGCATGCGTACATAATTTCCTTCGACCCATTTTTATCGTGTAATTTACATCTGAGTTTTTCTGTAATATTGTATATGGGCCGGTCCATAGGGCGTCTAATTTTTTAGATCGTCCGCGGCGAAGCGTTTCGTCGTATAATAGAACTTTGTCCCCTATTTTGAATTTAATTTCTTTGGATTTTTTATCGTGATATTCTTTTGATTTCCGCTTTTCTTCTTTTAATCGTTGTTTAGCGATTTGATTTGTTGCTCGTAGCCTTTGTTTCAATTCTTGTGCGTAATTGTAATCGAAAGTATACGACGGTTTTGGTGGGTGTGCTACGGCTGACGGTAGGGTAGCTGGATGTCCATATACGAGTTCGAACGGTGTATATCCCGTAGCTGTATGTGGCGTCGTATTGAACGTAAACATAGCATATGGTATCCATTCGTCCCAGTCCGTTTGATCTTCATAAATATAATGACGAAGGTATTCGGCTAGAGGTCGGTGTGAACGCTCGAGAGCTCCATTGCTTTCGGGGTGATAAGCGGTTGTTTGTATTTTCTCGATTTTTAATAGCTTGCATACGTCTTTAAACATTTCGCTTACAAAATTTTTTCCTTGATCGGTCAATACTTTCTCTGAAATTCCATGTTCAAATACTATTTTTATCACAAATTCCTTGGCAATCGTTGTAGCTTCTTGATTCGATATCGGTATTGCTTTACTGAATTTCGTTAGACAGTCTTGGAATGTTAATATATATTTATTTCCTGCATTCGTTATCGTCAGTGGTCCTACAATATCAAGTGCGCATTTTTCAAAAGGTTTATCGGGCGTGTCTGTCAGTACAAGGGGTACCCTTGGTTTAAGCTTTAATTTATTTTTTTGACAAAAATCACATTTGGCAATATATTTTTCCACGTCTTTAGTTATACCAGGCCAGGTATGATTCATTCGTATTCGCTTTAATGTACGCACTATTCCTTGATGTCCACCAGTTGGAGCATCATGATATTCATAAAGTATTTTTTGTTTTTCATCTTCGCTATAAATTCGTGGATTATTAATTTCTTCATCTTCTTTATTAGTATTTTCCGGAATGCATACAGTTGCTGCAACGTTTCTGCTTAATGCATCGGCATTTACGTTCGTCTTTCCAGACTTGTGGATTATTTCATAATCATATTCTTCGAGTTTCAATCTCCAGCGGATTAATCTTGATCCGGGATCGTTTACGTTAAATAACCATATCAGTGGTTTATGGTCGGTAACTATTTTAAATTTAGTTCCATATAAATATGGTCTGAAATGTTTTACTGCCCATACAATAGCAAGTAATTCTTTTTCAGTTGTATTATAATTTCGTTCGGCTCGCGATAATACGCGGCTAGCATAGGCGATCGGGCGATCTTGACCTACCGTACCTTGAGATAGTATAGCGCCGATGGCGTAATCCGATGCGTCCGTGGTGATAATGAATTCACGAGTGAAGTCGGGGTATCTTAGCACGGGCGCTGTGGTTAATTTATTTTTTAATGTATCAAAAGCGTGTTGTTGTTCAGAGGTCCACATAAATTTTTCATCTTTCTTCGTTAATTTTGTTAGAGGTCTGGCTATTTTGGAAAAATCTTCTATAAATCTTCTATAATATCCAGCTAATCCAATAAATGATTGAATCTATCTTTAACTTTTTGTGGTGTGGGAAATTTTCGTACTGCTTCTAGTTTAAATGAATCGGGTAGGATTCCATCTTCTATTATCACGTGTCCTAAGTAGATTACTTCCTTGCGCAAAAATTCGCATTTGTCGGGTTGCAGTTTCAAATTGCTATCTCGTAATCTTTTTAATACTTCTATTATTCGTTTATTATGTTCTTCTAAACTCGGACCGTAAATTACTATATCGTCAAGATATACTAGGCATTTTAATCCTTGAATGCCTGTTAAAATCGTATTCATGAGTCTTTGGAATGTGGCTGGCGCGTTTTTTAAACCAAAAGGCATTCTATTAAATTCAAAATGACCATGCGGCGTAGAGAAAGCTGTTTTTTGCTTATCGCGTTCGGCCATTGGTATCTGATGATAACCTGAAGCGAGATCTAACGTAGTAAAGTATTTCGCATACCCTAGTTGGTCTAGTATATCGATTATATTTGGTAATGGGAATGAGTCGCATATTGTGAGATTATTTAATCTTCGAAAATCTACTACTATTCGTAATTTTGCTTTGCCAGACGCGTCAGTTTTCTTTGGTACTATCAATAACGGCGCGTTCCACTGGCTGATGCTGGGTCTTATTATTCCGTGATCCAGCATTTCACGTATTTGGCGATTTACTTCTACTTTATGTTTTTCTGGGAGGCGATATGGCCTCACATTCACACTGGATGAATCCGTTCGTGTGGTTATCTGATGCGTGATTCTTTCCGTGCATGTCAGTGGTTCTCCGTCCAGATGAAATACATCGCTGAATTCTTCGCATATATGCATTAAACTTTTCTTTTCTTCTGCATTTAATTGCTCGGTTCTTAGTAGATTTTTTATTTGCGCTTCACGGGAAATTTCTGGTAAAATTTTTTTGCAAGATTTCGTAGTGTTAATGGGTAACTTTTCCGTCATTTCGTCTATTATTATTTCTTCTATTATTACTTGCGGTATTTATTTTTACCGTATCCTCCGTAGTATTTAAGATACTCACGGGGCACGTAAACTCACGTGGTTTGACTAAACAGTTCCCGATAAAAATTCCGGGTGCGGCTTCTTCGGCTTTTGTTACTCCGATTACGTTTCGATTAGTTATTACTTGTACAATTGTTTCGCTGCGCGGTTCTAAGGCTATTTGTTTATACGGATAGAGTTTTAAATTTGTGCCTCCGATTATTACTTCTTTTGATTGATAATCGCATGTAGCCTTGTGTCGCTTAATAAAATCGGCTCCTAGAATTCCATCGTATTCCATGGCGTTATCGTTAATTACGTAAAACGGATGTTTAATTATGCCATTTATTAATGTGACATTTATATATGTCTTTCCGAGGGTAGTGATGGAATGTCCTGTGATTCCAGTCAATTCGATTTTTTCTTCGTAAATTTTCGTTTCTCCTTTTAATGTTTTTAATTTTAAGAATGATATAGTGGCTCCTGTATCAAATAAAAAATTAATTCGCTTTTTCTCGGCTTCTCGAACGGGCAAAGATATTAAATCTAACCCGGTGTCTATTTTGCTTCTTACGTGGGTAATTCGATACTCGGCCGCGGTGCGCGTAGTCTTGGTACTTGCGTCTTCTCCGCTTTCATTATCGCTATCGTGCGTTGCTGAGTTCTTCTTATCATTCCTAGCGCCTTTGTGGTTAGTATGATTATTACGAGTGATTTTATTTATGTTCGTTCCTCGTTGGGTTGAGCCATCCTTGCTTGGTCGTCCGTTCAGCGACCAGCATTCATCCCGCAGGTGTCCGGTCTTTTTGCAATACTTGCAAAATTTACTTACAGTATTAATTCGTGGATGCCCTTCGGCTTTAGGTAAAACAAATTTATTCGTTTGCTGGCTACTACGACATTCACGTTCGTAATGACCTATCTTTCCGCATTTTCGGCATTGCGGGGTTGAACTTTTAAATTGTCTATTTGCAGTTCTTCCGCGATTTTGATAATTATGTCGCGGACTCGATCCCTTAACTTTTTCTTCTGCGCTAGCCCCGGCAATTGCTTCTTGTAGCGTATTGTACTTCTGGGTACGAACTAATAGTCTTATTTCGTCGCTCAATCCTATCTGATAATTTTGTAATGCCTGTCTTTTTATCGTCTCTAGTATAGTACGTTGCTGTTCGAGGGAATGTTCCTCTTCTTCTATCATGGATTCGTATAGTTCCATTGCTAATATATCCACTCGTCGACCGAAATTTTGAGCACTTTCGCCATTTCGCTGTTTGAGCGAGTTAAATTCGACCTGAAGATGAGTAATACTTCGTTTACTTAGATATTCTCTTTCTAGCGCGGTTTTTAATTCTTCATAATTACGGACATCTCTAGTATGAAAATCTAGTAACGCCTTTTCTTTTAATTTAGTACAAACAATTGCTTCTAACAATGTCTGCTCTTCCGTAGGTTTAATATTTTTTATCGCGTAATTGCTCGCGCTTAGAAATTCTCGGATGCGACTTCGCGACGTGCCATCGAACTCTGGTATCATGTCTCTAGCTTCCTTCATTCGTAGATAAACGGTCGATGGTCCAGATTGGTATCGTATGTCATCGCGCGTGCGTCCGTATGTAACGTCCATTGCGTTACCAAGTGATTCGCGATATGATCTGCCTTGTCCTTCGCGATTAAATTCGTGCCGTTCTTCGAGATTATTTATGCGCATTCGCATTTCTCTTAATTCTTGCAGGATTTCGTATAATAACGAGGCTTCTCCTTGCTCTGTGTGGGTGACGATTCCACTAGGTCCGGCTGCTTCGGCGTCTGCCGTTCCGCGATTTCGTGTATTTAAATTCTCGTTTCCTTCTCTGTTCGCTGACATACTTGCGGGAAGGTCAGAGGTATTTTTTGCCATTTCTCTTTGATATTGGTATATTTCCTCGGGATCGAATATACTACTGTCGTAAGATGTAAGAGAGAATTCGCGCCTGAGACTCGCGTGGCTGGGAGTTCGGCTTAGATAATGTCGCGTACGTTCGTCAGTCTGTCGTTGATCGGGTACGTCGAGTGCTAACAAGCTAGTGTCAATTTCTGTGAATGGGAATTCGCGCTCGATTATGACGTTAGTCGGTAATTGCCTATCACTATCTGTTGAGTCGCTTTTTGACAAGACCCTATTCACGTTTGTTAATATCTCTTCGAGAGCTTCGGTCGCGATTTGCACGGGAGATCGCTGGCTTATTTCAAGCGTGCGTTGCGCCGATTCACTTAACAGCCACGATTTATTCGGTTCGCTTTTCGCGTTATTATTATTGGACATTCGCGTCGCTAAATTTTACAAATGGATCGACTTACAGTATCAGAGCGGTTCGCATGGTGACGTACAGCTTTCCGCGCTGGTCCCACGAAGTGTCTCGTTCCGTGCGGGCGATGACTGCTAACTGTCGTCGTGTTGTCCCAATGTTGTCCTGCACGTCGTTTGGTCCGGTGATGACTCGGAGTCCTGTGGTCGTCGGCGATTGGCAGGTATCACGGTCGTTGACTGTGCTGCTGATATGTATCTCGTGCTCCACAATTTGATAACACTGGCTGCTGGGTACTGACCCTCGTTGTAAGGTGATATCTGTCTGTTGTCACCGTCTCCTCTCGGTTGAGAGAGCGAAAGAAAGATATGTTTTTCCTGCCTGTTATCACTGCGCGGTTTCACAGGTCTTCGCTGCTGTTCTCCTGGCGGTGAAGCTCGTTTTATCGGATCTCTCCAGAAATCCTTTCTGTATGCCTTTGGCAAATCAGGCCCTTGGCTAATTTTGCTTCGGTGAATCCCACCGCTGCCACCAATTTTGTTGTGCCTTTCGACGCAACAAGGAATTTTTTGGGATTCGTTTCGCCTTAAGAGTTAGAACTCAAGGAATGCAGATAGGAAATCTTCCAGGTTCAGCAATCAACACGTTAGCTAGATATCACTTACACTTATATTTCGAAGGTTCGTTACAATTTCTTCTTACAGAACGCGTCCGCGTTCGACGATAATTTCCGTGTCGCGATTGACACAGTGATTTTGATTTTGATATTCTTGACAGTTTCGTTGTAGATTTCTTTATTGATTTTCCCGTTAGGGATCTGTTATAAGTTCGTTATAAATTCATCTTAGATTCTCCCGATATGGATCTGTTATTAGCTCGTTAATGATTCTCCCGCGAGTGGCGATTAGGCGGGCGCTTTTATAGTGTCATTTGTCAGGAATTTAGGTGGGGTGATACTTCTTAATAGAACCATATTTGGTTAATGCTGTGTCAGTCGTGCACGGTCTCACGGATTAATTTCTATATCTCAGCAATCTTGCATTTCCGCTCGCCCATGGCGTGATCGTTGCTATGCAGTCAAAAATGCAAGCTTGCACTGTGGTAGCTTCTGAGCTACAACACAGTATTAAAATACATATTAATAAGCAATAATCATAATAATAATATATAACAAAAAATAAAAGACTGAAATATAGCAATACAAATTTGTGATATTCTGTAATGCAAAAATAAATATTCTAAACAAAATGCAAGGTTGTGTATATATAGAATTTATTTTCAATATTTAATTCAATTTACAATTTTTATCGGTAAAGTGTTCATAATTGCTATTCATTTATTCATTTCCCATTAGCCATATTACCACGATTAATTGGTCCAATTTCCTCATTTGCAACGCATACTGCAATTGGCATTGTGTCATCTTTCAAAATGCAAATATTATGTAGAACACAGCATGCAACGATAAATTCCGGAATTTTCTTTACATCTGTTAAAGGCAGACAATCCAATAAAATTCTAAATCGTATTTTCAGTGACCCAATAGCTCGTTCTATTGCCATTCTGGTGGACGAAAGACAATAATTGAAATTTTGTTGCCTGAGTGAAAGATGCCCGTTGTTTCTAAATGGTACTATCACATGAGGATGAATACCATAAGCATCGCCAATAATGTGCGAATTATTTGAAAAATAAACATCCGGCATATCCACAAAACGTGCGACTGGAGAATTCCTAAAAACTCTAGCATCGTGTACAGAGCCTACTTGCCCTGCATAGCAATGTGTGAAAAAGCCACGAGAATCACATACAACTTGTAAATTTATGGATGGAAAGCCTTTCCGATTGATGTACGAAGCAGCGTCTTCTACTGGAGCTCGGATTTTGATGTGAGTCCCATCGATAGCACCAATCACATTTGGAAAGCCACATGATGCTTGAAATTGTTCCATTATTTGTGTGGCAGTATCTCCTTGCGGCCAATTGATGAAACGAGGTGCGATGCAATGAAGGGCATACGTAACTCGTCTCAAGGCTCGAAAAGCAGTGACCTTCCCAAATTTAACACATACGGATCTGAAATAATGTATGTACATCACATAATGTATATACAACTAAAACTTAATCATTTATAGCAGTTATGCATGAACCTAATTATAAGAAGCATATAGAGGAAAGTCACCAATACTGGCGACTTTACTCTAATCGAGTATACAGTATACCTGTAGGAATCAGGAGTTGTCATGAACCATATCGCAATAAGTAGTTGTTTCTCTGCAGAAATTTGTTTTCGACTCGTTGCTTGTAATCCTTCACCAATTAAAGATAACACAGTAGCAATATAAAGCGGGTTCTAATCCGGGAGCTCCGAGGGGGGAGCGGGTCGCGGGGGGCTCCCGTGGCGCGGGGTCGCCAAGCTCGGAGGACGCGGGGTCTGCGGAGAGAGGGGGACGCGTGCGGAATCAGCAGATGACGCGTGCGGGAACCGCGGATGACACATGCGGGATCTGCGGAGAGAGGGGGACGCGGAATCAGCTGATGACCCGTGCGGGAGTGCGAGGGAGAAGCCCTACGATCGCGAAACGTGGGGAGGGGGCGTCGCTCGCGTTATCATCTTCGCTCGCGTCCCCATCTTCATTCGCTCGCGTTCGCGTTCTCTCTCGCGCTCCCGCTCGCGTCCCCATCTTCGTTCTCTCTCGCGCTCGCGTCCCCATCTTCGTTCTCTCTCTCGCATCATCATCATCATCATCGCTCGCGTTCTCTTTCTCGCGCTTCCGCTCACGTCACCATCTTGGCTCACGCTTCCCCCTCGCGCGCTCGTTGGTATTTATCAATCGATTTTTTTTATTATAATAAGAGCTAATGGTTCTAAATTATGAACTATCTCGAAAAAGGCCATTTCACAACATAAAAAGGCATCTTAGCATTTTTTTTATCTCTTACAGCGGCTAAACTGCTAGAGAAAGATAACGCATTCTATTTTTAATGAAATATTAAGACAAACGTGAAACAAAATTAAGAAACGTAAATGTTATATGTGTAATGGGGAGGGAGGAATAAAAAAATCGACGATATATATTTATAGATAATATACGTTTATTTTTTATGTGCGTGCCACCAATTGAACAGCTTGAATACATTTTGCATGGCACAATTGGATACATGTTTATGGCAACGTAAAGTATGTGTAGCATCCATCTTTTTCAGCGATTCCACGTCTTCGTAGTGCTCGTCAAAGCTCTCGATGTAGACATCATCTCTCGCATCGTCCAGGAGCAAATCACGCAGCCATTCTCGTTTCTCGAGTCCCTTTACGTATACGATGGGTGAGTTTTCACTCTCCGTCATATCCCGCAACGCCTTTGTAATCATGTCTCTAGCCGTGAAGTACGGAATCGTTCCGTGATCATCGCGTCAATGTAATCCATGATGTTTCACCTCCAACCAGGATACGTGTTTTCTATCCGCTTTGCTGAGAAAATGCCATGGCTCGGAGCTTCCAAATATATAATGAGTGAGAATAAATCCCTCTCTGAGAGCGGCAAATTCCTTCACGACGAAAGAGTTTCTGCCGACGACGAAACCTTGCAGATCTACGAACGTTGGCGTTGACATGGTTGCAGACATGACTAATTTATGTCAAGGAGCGGACTGCGGGAGGATCGTGGAAAGTTGTACTTTTTATATCGCTCCCCTTCTCCAACATTGCATGATTTTCGGTCTACAGATGATTCGACGTGGTTTGAATTATCAATCACATCTTCGTTGACGACTGGATCTGCCCCGATGCGAATTAGAGGCCCATCAATTACGTCTCTTCCGGGATGAAAAATTGGATGATATATTTTGCCGACGGTGGAACCATGTAGATCCACGACGTAACCTTTCATTAGAGGCCACTCAATTATGCGTTCCCCGCAATGAAAAATTGGATAGTATATTTTGCCGACGATGGAACCTCGTAGATCCACGACGTAACCTTTCAGATCCACGTACGTTGGCGTGGACATGGTTGACGCTGGTGCGGACGTGTCGAGAAGTGGACTGCACGAGAGGCTCATGATACATGAATCTTATATTGGAATATTGCTAACATTGCAATTTACATAATCTTGCGCACTACATTGGACAATGGGCTGTATTCGATGACGCGATCGTGCAAGATGAGACAGTAGGCAGTAGTATTTGCTGGTACATTCTCTTTGCAATCAAATTCTATGCGCACATCTACAGTGGCACTCTTGATAGACTCGTTCTGTCGCGCGCAATCGATGACTACAAAAGGCCCATTCGCTAAAAATGTGCTTACGTTGCAAAGCGTTTCATAGCAGTCGTATCCATAATAAGCTTTACGAAAACGCGCATACATGTCAAAAAGTATAGCGTATCTATTTTTGTTAAAGTCTAAATTCAGGTCGTCATATGGATAAAATTCAGAATTTAGATAAAGTTTCACATTGGTCAAATTACAATCATCGAATATGCTCGCATCTTGAGACATGATATTCTTTCGACCAGTCTGCAGAGCAAAGATAACGTATCGCGGTTTCTCCAACTGAGTCGCAGTTTTGATAGCCCACGAATGCTTGGTCGTGCTCTGCAATAGGGGATACTCGTACAGTTCCCATGATCGGAAACTCATACTCAGATATCGTCCGCTTTCCAAAGCTCGTAACAGGGATAGTTTATTGACCTCATTCAACATAACGTGAGGCATTCGCCACTGTACTTTGAATAGTTCGATTTCTGGTTCCGTCTTCGAATCACCATTGATGCAATTGTTGTCGTTGCGCGCTCGTATCAAAATCAATTCATGGCGGGCGTTAACAACCACATGTTTGTAATCCTCGCAAAAGCCCAAAAGCATATTGAGCGGTACGCAAAAATTAAAGTATCCTTCCGGTATGGTAGATGTAGTGTCCCATCCGACATTCCGCAAGATCAGCGCTTTGTCATACGATAGCGATACATAGTTTTTGATAGTGCTGGTTATTCCAGCGTTTCTGATGCGGTCAATCTCCACGCCGTTGAGTTCGTATCGAATTTCGTCAAACATGAATGTCACGCAATTATTTGCAAGAAAAATCTCCGCATCATCCTTCTTCTCGGCATCATTGTTCTTCTTCTTTTTCTTCAATTTTCCTTCGATGTAGAGTAAGCTTTCACACGGCAACGTATACAAATCCTGCTGTTGTATGGGTATTCTTATCTCATCGCTATGTCCAAACGTCGTATTGGCATACGGATTGTATGTATGAGTTTCAATTTTGACAATGCTATTGTCAAAGATCGGCTCGCGTCCAATATTCAAGATATCAGCCATTTCGTACAATGAAACCTAATGATCTCAAAAATTCAATGTTCGACGCAGTGAGTTTCTTTTTATTGGGCGATGAGATTTGTCTTCCTTTGATAAAACTTTTCACCTGTTCCACTTCGTTCAACACTAGCATTTCCCGTTATCGCTGTCTCCTCCGCACATGTAATCTGACGGTGATCTCTTCTCCGCGAAAATCGAGCAGTTGGCCGTCCTGATCCACGATACGAATCGTCAGATCCGTAATGCTCCGTACGATGATCGGGAGATAAATGATCTGCGCGGGTATTTCCGATATCTTATATCCTGGTGGAACGCTTGGTGAAAACTCGTGTATCGTATGCACGCACTTGTCGTTACTATATGCACCTGCGGTCACATTGCACTCTATGCGAATAATGTTTACGTTAATGATATTTATTGATACATCCGATTCATGCCACTGTCGCGGCTCTAGCACACGATTCGTCGAAAATCCCAACAGCGATCCAATATTGTTAGGTTTTGTAAAATTTATTCTGTGAGCACACTTGATTTCACTTTTCATCGTATTGTTGTTAGCTCGAATCGTCAGTGGGTACTCGTCATCATCTTCCCCGATGTCTTTTTTTCTCACATCTTTGGAACGAGATTGTAAAAGCATGCGTTTCAAATACGTGTCAATGTCACGCAATTCGTATGATCCTTCGGGAATGACAATCTCCTTGTCATCGCCAAAGTAGAATTTATTGTTCGATGAATTTACATTGGGGACCGTGTAATAGGTTTCAAAGTCCGTCAGGCCGAGTTCGTAATCTTCATCGCTCAAATCCACAGCAGGAAAGTAGCTTACCGAGAGAATGCTACTCTTACCGGTGAGTGTAAACGTCAGTGACATGTTTGATACTGCGAGTTCAAATGACGCATCGTTAGTCTTTAAACTGATCATCTGCCTTTTGGAGAAACTGTAAACAAAGTTGTCCACAATTGCTCTGATCGTAACGCTGATAAGGCATGCGATTGTACTCGATTCGTGTCACATCGTTTATTAGATATCGCACCAATTCACTCGGCGGTCGAAGATTACCAAAACTATCGAAATATATGACGCGATCTCCTCTCTTCGCATACGCCACCCAGTGAGTACCCAGCCCCTCGGCATTGTCCAAATTTACGATACCGCTCTCGTTTCGACGCACTCCTCCCGTTGGTAGGCTAGTACGCATAAATATACCTCTAAAATATGGAATGCGCATACGTTTTGCGAGTTGTTGTAATTGTACGTCGGTAGTTGCACCCTTTGGGATTTTTATCGTCTCTTTGACGTTTTTTTTTTTCTTCTCATCGACACTCCACGTCCACGTTTGTACGGAGCGAGATAAATTCCATGACCTTCCATGGCACGATTATGACGTTTCAGTTCTTCCAGCTGACGCTGCGCAACCTTGTTATCATTCACAGCCTTTGCGACTCCCGCCGCTCCACCGACCAATGAACCGATAACTCCCAGTAACGGCAGGATCGGCAGGATACCACCACGTTTCGCTACCGAAAGTATTCGTTTCCTCGTTTTTTTTTTTCTTTGTTTTCAGACCCATACCGAATTTTGTTTTGGCCTTCATAGCCGCCCAAACGGCTGTAGCAGCAGCTCTTTCCCCGAAAGTTGAATCCCTCGCGGTAATACGTTTTCGCGCTTTCGCGGCGAGTATATTGTCAGCAATGTGTCGTTCTGCGATATCGTTGTTATGCGAATAGGCTATATCGTGTTCGCGACACGCTGCATCCAGCGGGTTAATACCTTGATCACCTCTCGCCAAACGTTTTTCCAAATGAGTTCCCGGACCACAAAACTGATAACCGGGAATATGTAATTCAATCGGAAGTGCGTTTATCGCACGATTTAACAAGCCTCTTCCAATCTTCGTTGACATTCGCTGCAATCTTTTTTCAATGGCGGTGGACCGTCGATATGCGTTCGAAGGCACGGTAGATTATAATGCTCCAGGCAACGACGGTACTGCTGAACTTCTGAATCTGTCTTGATATGGTCGGGAAGTCTATCCCACACATAATCTATACAATTATAAAACTTTTGCACAAGAATAATCTTTGGTACATACTTCAACTGCTCGACAGTTAAATCGTATATATCACGGTTATCCAACAGAAGCAGAAACATTTCTGAGCCTTTCGGTGGAATGCTCTGCTATAAATAGGTTTAGCTCTCTCGATACCGTTTCATTTTTTTCGGAGATAACATGCGGTTCGTGCGACAATCGCCGCCAATCGCGGTGACTAATTTCGATGAAAGGTTAGTGTCTGAGAAAGAGATACGCAAACATGGAAACATGCTACCAATTTCTATACGCGGTATTATTTGCGGTCCGTCAAATTGTGGCAAGACAAATGTGGTGATTAGCCTGCTGGAAAGTCCGCACGGTGTACGCTTTGAGAACGTGTACGTGTATTCGAAATCTTTGCAGCAACCGAAATATCAATACCTGGAAAATATATTGACGTCGATAGAAGAAATTGGTTACTTTACATTTTCGAATAACAGTGACGTCATTTCGCCGAGCGATGCACGTTCAAACTCGATCTTTATTTTCGATGACGTGGCATGCGACAAGCAGGATACGATAAGAGAGTACTTTGCAATGGGCAGACACGCAGACGTCGATTGCTTCTATCTTTGTCAGACGTATGCAAAGATACCAAAGCATCTTATACGCGACAACGCGAATCTATTGATTCTGTTCAAACAGGATGGTACCAACCTAAAACACATATACACCGATCATGTAAACACTGACATGTCATATGAAGATTTTTGTAAATTGTGTCATATCTGTTGGCAGCAGAAGTATGGATTTGTAGTGATAGACAAGGATAGCGCGATTTTGAATGGTCGTTACAGGAAAGGATTTAACGACTTTGTGATATCATAATGCAATCAGTTGTCGTCGATACGTCAATTAGACAATATGGATAGCAGCAAGGAGATTAGAGATCGCGAGAAGTTGGCAAAACAGATTGCGAAAACGAGTGATTCGATTCGCAAAAAATATCGCGCGTTGAAAACTGGTAAGATGGAGGAAGATATGGCATTGGAGAGACACTTTAAACCCGTTGTCGAACCTCTAAAGCAAATTGTCGAAAATACGGTTGGCGAAGAATCTAATTTCATCAAGAATGAAACATTATCTTCGAGAGAGAAAGAGTATGCGGAACCTAAACTTAAACGAAAACAATCAAACGCATCGTTTGAAACATTATCCTCGGGAGAAGAAGAGGAAGACGTGAAACCAAATCTTAAACGAAAATCAAGCACTTCGTTTAGCAATTCTCTCATGGCTTCAACACCAATAAAAACAATATTGAAACGTTCGAGCACCGTTCCAGCTACTTTAAATGAAACAACCAAAATTTTACAGCCGCGCGAATCATCGTACGAACACCCGCACGCACTCTCCGTCGAAGAAGTTTTTGAAATCGCTAACGAACCTCTTGCGACGTCTGTTCGCGACCTGTTGCACACGTCCGAGGGGCAAAAAATTTTAGAAACAAACTATGGTCCGTTGGGAGTAAAGTATTTAGGAGCTGTCTTAAGCGGCGAAAAAACGGTCAATATAGATAAAGTTTATGGAGTTTACTTCAACAGCGGCAGAACGATGATTGGTAACAAACGTGTCGACTTGAGCAAGAACGATGACATATTCATAGATGGAAAAAGGTATCCAGGTACACGAGGTCTTTACGAATTGATTTTCAAAAAATATCCGGAGGAAAATAGTTACACGGATACTGATAAACGTAACTACAAAAGTATACTCTTGGCAACAAACGCACATAGGCGTGATCACAACGTGCATAATCCTATAAAGAGTAACAAAGGATACAAGTATAAAAATATAATTGCACCCTTGCTAGTAGGTGTTGGAGAAGGTATGCCATGTGTCATGACATTAAACAACAACAAGATTGATTACGTTCATTGGGATGATCCCAACGAGCTTGTAGATCGTTTTCGATTGCTCGAGGCCTCACGTCAAGCGGGTCACAATGCTCACGATAACGAAATCATGTCAATCATCGAGGAACTCCGCGAGGCTGGACTTATTATAAATTAAACTGCGCGTGAGTGATTCAGCCAATCGATATCGAAATGCCGATCAGCAAGTTTGGAATATCGCTCGGAAGAAGCGGAACAAATCCGTACTATCAATATAGTGGATTAATCAGAAACTACGTTCGCGATAACGCTCTTTGTGTGGTTGCCGCAGATTTTGACGCAAAGTCACGCAAGATTCGACGTGTAGCACCGCCTGTGGATGATGGCGATGCTGTCAACAAACGGTACGTTCAACAGAACATACAAATTTTGAAAGATCGGCAGGATGAAATGGAGAGGATGATATTAACGTACCAAAATAGCGTACAGATTATGATAAATGACCTTCACGAAATGATTCAGCATATGGTTCAGCGCACTGAGTAAAATCTCTCACGTTACGTGAACGTGACACCGCTGCGTTCTCGGTCGACGAACGCGCGTTCCCGTTCCGTTCCCGATCGATTTCCGTTCAGTTCCCGTTCGACATACGTTACACGAACGTGCGTTCCCGTTCGACGAACATACGTTCCCGTTCCGTTCCCGTTGCGTTCCCGATCGACATACGTTACACGAACGTGCGTTTCCGTTCAACGAACGTGCGTTCCCGTTGCGTTCCCGATCGATTTCCGTTCAGTTCCCTTTCGACATATGTTACACGAACGTGCGTTCCCGTTCGACGAACGTGTGTTCCCGTTGCGTTCCCGTTCCGTTCCCGATCAACATACGTTACACGAACGTGCGTTCCCGTTCGACGAACGTGTGTTCCCGTTGCGTTCCCGTTCCATTCCCGATCGACATACGTTACACGAACGTGCGTTCCCGTTCGACGAACGTGTGTTCCCGTTGCGTTCCCGTTGCGTTCCCATTCCATTAATGTCATAAATTCATTCGCTCATGGCTGAGAAGAAAACCTCTGAGAAGCGACAGTTGGTGAAGGAACTGCACGCTCCAGCGAGAAGAAATTTTCCACGAAGGCGTGTCATAGTGCGTGGATACGACGACCTGTGGCAAGCTGATGTTGTCGAGATGCGTCCTTACACGCGATTCAACAGAGGCAATCACTACATACTTACTGTTATCGATGTGCTGAGCAAGCATGCATGGGCTCTGCCGCTCAAGGCCAAGAGCGGATGTGAAGTTGCTGCGGCAATCGCAAAGATAATTCGAATCGATGGACGATGTCCGAAAAATTTACAAACCGACATGGGAAAGGAATTTTACAATGCGAACGTGCAAAAACTCTTGAAAAAACACAATATTAACCATTATTCTACCTATTCCGTGATGAAGGCATCGGTCGTCGAACGATTCAATCGCACGCTAAAGAATGAAATGTGGAAACTGTTTACGCTCAACGGAAACTATAAATGGATCGACGCGCTGCCGCGTCTCGTATCAGATTACAACGCGCGAAAGCATCGAACTATCGGCATGCGACCCGTCGATGTTACGCCCACGATCGCTGATAAACTCTTAACAACGGTGTACAGCGCGATAAAGATTGCTGCACCTGCACGATTCAGATTGGGTGACCCCGTACGCGTGAGTAAATACAAGACAGTCTTTGAAAAAGGTTATACACCAAATTGGTCGACGGAGGTATTTAAAATCGTCAAAGTGCAAAAAACTAATCCCGTAACGTATATACTGGAGGATTCCAGTGGAAAACCTATCGCTGGAGGATTCTATGAACATGAGCTGCATCGCGTAGCTAATCCCGATGTGTATCTCGTTGAGAAAGTATTACGGAAAAGAGGAAATGAGGTTTATGTGAAATGGTTGGGACTCGATAAATCACACAATTCGTGGATACGTAAAGACAATGTTTTGTAAACATACATTTTATTATGTGTCTGTTGATTGCATGTCATACAAATAAAATTAATTTATAAAAATATTTACAATGGTATCTTATAATGTCCCCATGGCAGCGTTTCAGTAGAATCGGGTACAATGTATCGCTTATCATCGTACGGACTCAGAGCGATTTTCTTTTCGGCTATAATATACACCTCGTGCAGCCTTGATCTTATACAAGTCTGTTGTCGCGTCATTTCAATCTCATCGTTGAGACACCGCGTGTAATCGTCAAACGTTATCGTTCGCGCTACCACGTTACTCTTTACACCCTTCACCTTTTTAGTGTCCCTCTTACCGTTTACCCTCAACGCATACATCTTCGCTCTGAGCCCAACAAATTCAGTCATTATTGCACCATTATTTTCATCCTTCATCAAGCCCGGAACCTTTTTATTAACAAGCGGAATATTGTACATGTTATCGACAGGATAATCGTGTCGAATCTGTTAATATCACGTTTCATCGTTTCATACACATCCTCGCACTCAATGTGATATATAAGACTATCGGTGTCAGTGTACATTACTTTACATTTGTCGTGAAATAACGGTAGCATATACTCATGATGAAATTCGTACAAACGCGTCTTGGATATATCGAGAATACACATACCCACATAAATCGGTTTGTTAAATATCACCTCGAGTTTACGCATTTCGATACCAGATTTTCTGAAAAGACGCTTCGACTGTGAAAGTTTGGTCTCGCAATCATTGCTTCCGCACCGTATCTGCCTTCCCATTGTGTTATAAGTCGCACGTCAACATGATTACGCACGTTCTCCATGGTTTTACCAAATACCGCGTTATTCATCAATTTGTACAAATTTTTCTCGAAATCATTCTTGGCGAGCGCTCTAAATTTCGTATTCAGTTCAATATAACCGCGGAGCCATGGAGACTGTGAGAATTGCAATATGCGATGAGTCTTTGTGACGCGAAGGCCGTGACGAATACATTGCTGTAGGTTACCATAATGTATGACGTAACGGTTCTTGTTGTATAACGTTGCGAGTAGCTTATCTTGCCGCTTACCGGGCGGCTTATCACGTGTCGGGCAGAAAGGTAGGTCAGTGTGCGCATCGTGAAGATGATGCGGGTACTCCAAGTCGACCTCGAGAATGTAGCCTACAGGCGAGTCTAGCGCTACGGAGGTCACATCGAAATCATTGTCAACCCATTGAAAATTAGCGTAAGGCAATGGCTGGCACATTGCCCAACCATACAAGTTGTTTACATCAAAATACATCATATACGATGATGGTTTCGATGAATCGTACAACTGCATGTACTTGTTATTGGCTTGCGCATATCTGCTGGAGCATTGACTCAGACCACCGCGTATACCACGTTCGATAAACATGACCATATCAATGTCCGTGAGCAATTCGAATTTTATACACGTATGCTTCAACATGGCATCCCACGTAAAACCGGGTAGAGTGTAATAATACGCGGGATCGAGACCGTAACTCTCGACGCATTTGTCGCGGAAATTTTCAAAAATGTCGGCTAATAGCAAGACATCCGTTTTTAGATACAAATCGCTGTACTCGCCGAGCGTTCGAATGGAGAACCGCTGCCAGACGTTGACCGCGTGCGCGTAATCGCTCTCGGATACGGTGTCGTTTGTCAAGGAACTGTAAAATGATTCGCGCGGTGGTAAACATAGGTCCTCCAATTTTTCGACACAGTCAACGTACTCGTACGGAAAGACACCTTTTCGCGTCAGTAAATCGAAATTTTCTGTAGAAAGTTTACAAAATTCCTGTCGTAAGATTTGAAGTTTATCTTTAGTGAGAAAAGATGTCAATTTGTCGAGACTGGTATTGAGAAATTTAAAGGAATCGATGAACCGTAATTTCATATAAGATTTCTGATCATTTACGTTGACAGTGACATTTTTTGTAAACGAGATATATTTTTCCTTTGTTATAGGAAGCAATTCTACGGTTCCTTCATACGCTGTAGCTATTTCCATGATGATAAAATGCGAATCGTAACCGGATAAATTGTGAAAGACCACAGGAATAAAATGCGAATCTTTGTAATTTAAATTGCAATTTGAATGCGCAGGACCTCTATACCGCCCAGTCAAATGGCAATGATCGCGTACCCGAGTATCGTCCAACGCGAACGGTTTTTCACATATGTGACAATTCTGGGCGCTATTAAATCTTTTCCATTCGTCCCGTGTTAAATCTGTCATGGGTATATTAGTGGATAAAATAGACTTTACGCTATGCGCCAAACTTTTCAGTTCCTTGGCAAACCATGCAATGCAGTCCTTATCGCGACGAAACTGATACATCGATAACGAGTCATCGTAGGAACAACGCACATAATATCCTATGCTAAATACTTCGTGACGCTGGTACGCGTATGTGGATGTTATCGAATCCTTATCCATCTTCTCCAGTGTACACTCCAGATCAGCGTAAACGACAAACGGTACTCGTTCCTTCCTGGGATAATTTTGGAATGTCAGCCACTTGTAGTCTTCGCTCGGTAATCGGATCGCACAGTCATTTATCTGCTGGCAGTCGATACTGTGAGCCTCTAATTTTTCACTGGAACTGAAGTAGTGCAAGCATCTGAAAAAAAATAATTTTTATGATAATCATTCATAAGCATAAATTGTTGCGCAATTTCATTATAAAAAAAATTTATACATACCGATCGCAAAAGTATTTTTTGTTCTTCTTCTTGCTCAATTGAGAGCTCACGAGACGGGACATATTTTTAATCCACATGAAATGCCCTATGTCGTTGTCATCTTGCATGTATAACAAATTGACATGCTTTTCCCTCTTCCGGGCGGTAAGTTGTATCGGCAGGATTTCCATATTTTCAATGCAATATACATTGATTGAGATATCGTTTGAAGATTCAAACTTTTTAATCTGATTAAGTGTCACAGGAAACTCAATATTTTGTACATTTAGTACCGTCGTGTAGTGTGGATACGACGATTCTCGTTCTGCGTGTCTTTCAACCGGATGCAGAGCAGCCACCACAGACCATGCGAAACATGCATTGTCCATAGATTGAATATTGATAATCGCTCTCTTAATTTTGATCTCCTGCGGTAACTCGATGTAACATCCCGCGTGCAGTGGATTATATTTGTTTACGTTGATGATCAAATTGAGTATACGCGACAACGCCCACCCGCTGTCGCGTTCCTGAAACTCTTCGAGGGATGTAAGGGTAGGCTCGATGACACGTTGCTCATACCACTCGTGCAAATCTGACGTACGAAAAAGTTCGCAGTTTCGTGTGTTGATACTTTTGTTCGCACGTTTTTCACCCGTTACAAATTCGCCGTTGAATACGGTGTTTACTTTTACGCTGTTGCGTCTTCTTAGAACGTCTTGCACTTGCTCGAGCACTACATTACAAGCGTCTTCCAAAAATTGTCGCGGCTCGATATAGTTTGTGTTAATCACCACACCGGTCAAAATACGATTATCGAACGCGGTATCGATCTCTCGCCAAACGAGTCTCTCCACGCCACAGCCCGCATAGCCGCCGCCGATATGTATAAAACGTCTTTCCAATAGAGTCTTTGCACTCACAAGTCGCGCGATGCTCGACACCACAGATTGTCTATGTCCGATCGAGAGCCGCGGACGCTTGATTTGGCTACGCTCTTCGAGTCGTTGCACGCATTCATCGCATCGCTTCACCCACGCGAAATATTCGCCTAAGGTAGCGACTCGCCTGGATTGCTCCAGCAGGTCGCGTTCGATTTGTTCCATGTCTTTTCTTATACTACTGTGTAACACTCTTCTATGAGACACTTGCACGTGATTCGTTTGCATGATTTACAATAACGTTCATCATCCTGAACGACATAATGCCCCTCCCTAAGATTGCGATAACTAAAACAAACACCTTTATAATTTCTTTGCAATTCCCACTCTTCATCGGAACTGCCGAGACTCTGTGTTAAAACGTTCGAATCTTGCCGACGATTGAAATCTGAATAATGAAAATTGTCTATTACGATTAGCTCGACACACCTGCCGATACCTGCAGAAATCGTGATGTACACAACATGATAACGTTTAAGTATTTCATAGATTTTCTCCATGTATTTAAATTTCAATTTAATGTTCTCTCCTTTATAGTGCTGGACATAACAAATTTTAGTCAGCTCCCGTCTAAACACTTGTCGCTTCGCGGAATATGTCCAAAGCTCTCCACATGGAGGTCCACTTTCGATTTTGACTCTTTGTTTTACGAAATGGTTACTAGTTCCGCGTATGCCGAGTTCTCGATCGCGTAAAAATTGTACCGGCGAAATCTGTTTCACACGCGTTGATGTTTCTCTTCCTTTGAGAACGTCATAAAGGCATTTCAAATACCAACATTTATCTATATTATCCATACTTCTCACTGTTTCTAATGTGTGCAGAAAAGCCATTATATTCTCATTGTCTCTGACACTTTGAATGTTTTGTTATCATTCAGTTCACAATTGTTTGTAAATCATTTCGTGCAAATTGGGCATAGATTACACGACATTATTTGATACAATGGATTTCTACATTCCGAACAGCAATACCCATCGAGAAATACATATGAGTCTGTGTTATGCTTTCGAACAGCGCGAAGATGTGAGAATAAATCGGATAAATTTACGATGCACGATGAACAAAACTTTACACGATAGTCCGTGTAATAAAACTCTATAATACACATCTTTTTCAACGTATCTAAAGTATTAATTTCAGCTCGGTTTAAAAGTCGATATGTTTCTTCTTCAAGCTCATCCCTCATATCGCTGTTGTAACAAGAATCATCTGAAAGAATTGCATCCGAGTCTGACATTTCTTCTTCTATCACGTCATTGATGTCTATTTCAAAGTCATCTTCCTCGTTGTCTATTTCAAAATCATTTTCTTCATTGATGTCTATTTCAAAGTCACCTTCCTCGTTGTCTATTTCAAAATCATTTTCTTCATTGACTTCTACATCTATCACTTCATCTTCTTGAAGTGCGATGTCTATCTCCATGTCTCCGTTTGTCGCTCTGCATTTTGTGCAAGACTACTGATTGAGTGTATCTCAAATTTTTCTCCTTATATAACCTCCTAATGCTGCATCGTTTGGTACACGCAGCGTTTTTTTCACATATGTTGCATTTTTTTTTTGACACGTGCATAATGATTTCATCGCGATTCTTCAAAATGCAATTGACTTATACATAATGAATTTTGCACGACAACAATTGTACGCTGTACGAAAATTGCTGGATTTACATTTTGACGCGTGTTTGATAACAGCAGCTGTACATCGGTGCTATGCAAGATTTGCATTTTTACACGTGTTCAAAGAGATGATTTCACGGTTATGAGAAACAGTAATTGTAGCAGCCGTACATCGGCGCTATGCAAGGTTTGCATTTTTTTGACATGTCTGATGATTTCACGATTATGAGTAATTATAGCAGCCGTACATCGGCGCTATGCAAGGTTTGCATTTTTGACACATGCCTGATGATTTCATCGCGATTCTTCAAAATGCCATTGACTTATACATAATGAATTTTGCGCAGCAACAATCATACATCGACGTTACATGAAAATTGCAAGATTTAGATTTTTGACACTCGATGAGACAATGTTATCCCGAGTGTCTTTGAGAAATATGATATAATAAACTTTGCCACCGCAGCTATTTAAAAAAATGTAAGATTTGCATTTTTTTTACGTGTTCAATGATTTCATCATAGAAAAAAGTGGGAGGTATCTGTATTTAAACGAGATCTGACATGTAAAATGTATCAGTCGCTTGCCATTAATTATAAGCACCGTTGGTACTAGCAAGATGAATTACTACGTTGCTAATGAGCAAAATGAAGCATGCAAGAAGCAGTGTACTAAGTAAGTATTAACAAATCTTTTATATGTTTTATACTTAATTTTTTCTATAGTTATTTGTATTTTTTTCTAGTACTGCTAAACCTCGTTATACGCCTCGCATCCTGGGACGGAGATTTGCGTTGACAGCAACCGCCTATAAATATTTGTTTATTGGAATCAGCGTGGGATTGATATCTCATGCGGAAATCATTCTTGGCGATAACCGAGGAAACCAAATATTATTGCCTCATGCAACGTGGACAGCGTTCATCGAAAAACGCGAGGTTGTGAAGCGATTTCTACAGTCGAGTATCGCCTCATCGCTGTCGATTCGTGAATTAATGATCGAGCGTGTTAAGATGTATGACGCCGACATTGTAAAATTAATATTTCACGATACATGTATGTATCTGCAACCGCAAACTTTATTGTTCTTATTTGAAATTGAAACATGTGTAGAGCATGTATATTTCCAGTTATGTCAGAATACGCAAAACGTTAGTGACAATATAAAAATTTCATAAATATTATAAAATCTAATTGTATTACTGATAAATGCGATGCAACTGAAATCTTGCATAAAGTTTCAGACAAAACTTCGCTCATTGATTGCGAATTATTAGCATATGCGATAAATAATATTTTATATGATGCGTTAACATAATGAAAAAAAAAATTTTTAATCCATAGCGAATTATTAGCTCTTGCGATGATATTATATATGTTAACATAATATACATATACAAAAATATATTTGTTCATGAAAAATTTTGTCTTTTAATATCTCAATCCTCTCCCACACTTTAAAAATAATTTTAAATTATGAATAATAAAACTATAAAAAGAATGCGATTGTGAGAGAGCGGGCTGGTGGGGAAAAGAGAGACATAGAACATGAGATGTAAATTTGAATGGTTGAGAGCGTGAATGTGAGATGCAAAGGCGGGTGAATGAAGGAGTGGAAGAGAGAGAATGCGAATGAGTGGAAGCGCGAGATGAAGATGATAACACGTGTGGATCTAACAATAAGATATGAAAATGATTAGTGTCATTCTTTGAATTCACAAAGTTTTTCGCGGTACCTTTTTTCGAAATCGAGGTAGAGTCACGTACATTGTACTATATAAGAAGCTGTCACAGATCTGTCGCGTAAAATTTTCGTGAGCTTTTAACGAGGCACATCGCTGTACAACGTGAATCTCGTAGGAATCTCAGCGAGTAAAGTAAGTATTTCTAAATATTTTTATATTTCATACCTTAAACTATGGATATTAAACCATGTTTTTTTGTTTCTTAGATGGAAGCAGATTTAAAATTGTTCGATGGAGTGCTGCCAGCTGATTACCCGGATATTTATCACGGGCTGCTGAACGCGACATGTATTAAGTCGCAACACGTGTTATACGCGCAGCCGGGTGCGCAGAAAAAAAAGCTGTGCGTGCCCTGTTACAATCGCCGTAACTTCGGAGGACGATATCTGTTCCGATTATACAACGGGTGGCACTCAGTGACCACATTTAGGGGGAGGGCCCTGCAGGAGATTATCGAGTGTGCGGAGTGCGGCTTGATACTTGCGACGACGGGGTCCACTGCCGAATGCCGCCCCTGTATATCGACATTTGTCCTCTACGAACAGATATTCAACAGGTTCCGGTACGGATATGAATGGGATTGTAATCGCGTAAGTTTTGTTTTATTTTTTAAATAACAAATAAAAATTAAAAAAATAATAATACTAATACTAATACTAATAATAATAATTCTATTTTAGTTAGAGTCAGAATGAGACGATGGCTTCTGCTGAGATGTTGGCTTCTGCTGAGGGATGGATTTATATTTTTATATTTTTTATATTTTTATATTTTATATTTTAGTGAATAGTATAAGATAATTGTAATTGAAATTTTAATTGTAATTTAATGTAAATCAGGCTAGGAGAAAAAATGTATGTAAAACGCGTTCAGGATGCAAAGTGGTGTAAGAAATTAAGACAGTAAAAATTATGAGGAATGGATATGAAAGGTATGGATGGATGAAAGGATAAGAAAATTGTAAACCAAGTCCCACTTCTTGGCTGTAAAAGTTGAAGTGAATAAATGTATATATAAATTTTAAAAAAATGCTAGTTTTACAAAATATTTTTTTCTAGCCATTTCTTGACCTTTTTCCCTATTCCTAAATTTAATTCTAAGCTTCAAATAAGTTAAATAATAATAAAAAAAATCAATTTAATAACCCTTCATTCTTATTCTAAATAATATTATAGAAAAATTTATTAAATTTCTCTCTTTGATAGTTCATAATTTAGAACCATTAGCTCTTATTATAATAATAAAAAATCGATTGATAAATACCAACGAGCGCGCGAGGGGGAAGCGTGAGCCAAGATGGTGACGTGAGCGGAAGCGCGAGAAAGAGAACGTGAGCGATGATGATGATGATGATGCGAGAGAGAGAACGAAGATGGGGACGCGAGCGCGAGAGAGAACGAAGATGGGGACGCGAGCGGGAGCGCGAGAGAGAACGCGAACGCGAGCGAACGAAGATGGGGACGCGAGCGAAGATGATAACGCGAGCGACGCCCCCTCCCCACGTTTCGCGATCGTAGGGCTTCTCCCTCGCACTCCCGCACGGGTCATCAGCTGATTCCGCGTCCCCCTCTCTCCGCAGATCCCGCATGTGTCATCCGCGGTTCCCGCACGCGTCATCTGCTGATTCCGCACGCGTCCCCCTCTCTCCGCAGACCCCGCGTCCTCCGAGCTTGGCGACCCCGCGCCGCGGGAGCCCCCCGCGACCCGCTCCCCCCTCGGAGCTCCCGGATTAGAACCCGCCTTATATTGCTACTTAACACCATCTCAAAAGTTTCGGGGAACATTCTAAAATATGATTATAAATAACTTATATGACATTTAAATGCAAAAACTGAAAGTAATATTTAATGCATAAAAAACTAAATCACGCATAGTGCGCACATGCTGTATTCACCGAAAGTGTTCTTTAAATATCAATCTAGAGTAATTAGGAATTACGCGTTCAACATAGTCCGTAATTTTGACAGTAGCAATAACTTTTCCGCGTGTTGTGCTCAATTTAAGTAAGCTATATAATATTTGAGTCTTTCAAAGAAATATCTTCATTGTCATCGTCACTATCACTGAATTCACTGCTGTCACTATCAACATTATTATTTTTCTTCATTATTAAAGAAGAAATTAATATCGGCATTACTTCCATTGTTTCGCTGCAATGAATGGCATCTGCGGCGTTCATACGTTAGTGAGACGTGCGTCAGGCGCATTAAGAAGCGTTCCAATTTAATGCGTGCGAAGACTCGCATCGTACGCATCAACAAAACGGAACGATTTCAATGTGCTCCGCATTACTCATGTAGTCTATGCACTTCATGCGCGATTCGGAACGGACCCTAAGTTTACACAGCTTTCGCATACCGCTTCTTCTTTAACGGATACTAACGAGATATCGAACGCGATCCGCGTCAGCGAGGCTTTCGAGAAGGATCACCTCGTCGATTGCGAGCTGTTGGCTCTAATTTTTAGTATGTAAGAGAAAAGAATATGTATGAGAAAAGAACAAATAAGAAAAATTAAGTTTATAATTTATAATGTGATTTTTTTTCTTCACATTCGCTCCGTTTCCTTTGTCATACGTTCCATTTTATCTATCGCTCACTCGTAGCAATAGTAGCTCGCGCCATCTTGAGGTACATGCGGAGCGCGCGCGATCGCCTTTGTAGCGACTCTCGCCACTAGATTGTAAGTCCCTAGAACGCGGATCATTCACAGCCGATTCCCTGCACGCGCGCGTGTCTCCCGCGTACGGATTTTCATCATTTTCGTTCTTCTCGATATTCGCCCTTCCGAATCTTCCGGGACTTTTAGCGCGTGAACCGCTGAGTCGTTCAGACGTGTCTCGGAGAATGCGTGAGTGCAGTCGGGCATTGTAATATTCTAACGGCTTATTGTAACGATCGCTCTTGCTGTAACGAAATTGTGTATCCGCGAAGACCTGTGTTATGTGCTTAAGGACAAATAAATATGATTATCGTTAAAAATCGTGTTACATGACTTTGGTCGTGCAAAAAACCTTTACGATGTTGGCGTTCCTATCCTTCCTATCGCCACACCTTAGTAGTAGCTCACGCCATCTTGCGGTACATATAAAGCAGCTCGCGAAATATCGCCGCGAAAATGAAAATCATCGCGTACGCATGCGTAATGCCTCCTATTATTTGTATAGTTCAACACACGCATGCATACACGCTCACATGCATGCACACACGCTTACACGCATGCATACACGCATGCATACACGCATGCACACACGCTCACACACGCACACACACGCATGCACACATACACGCACGCTCATACGCATGTACGCACGCACACACATAATTATTAAATATGTTAAGAACTGTTGAATTAAGTGTCCGTTTTTAGGTCAATACATTTAAGTACTTTACCCGGGTCTTGGACTTTATATTGATTAATCTACTCCAAAAAGATAACGCATACGATAAAAACGATACGATAAATCTTGAAACAAGGGTTTTTCTTATTTATGTTCTCAAAATTTGGATAATCAATTTCAAAATCAATTTGGATTAGCTTGTATGTTGAAGATTTAAATTCGATTGGAATTAATTTATATGGTTTAATTATTTGAATCTTTTGATTATTGGTTTAATTATTTGAATCTATTGATTTTGGCCTCTAATTCTTTTAACTTTAGTATTAATGGGAAAGGATCTTGAGTTGATTGGAATGCTTTTTTAATTTGAAATTTAATATGTTTTAGTTGAACAGGAGTTCCATCCCTTTTTAATTTTTTAGTTGACATGGAAAACAGTTGTCAAGGAAATTAATTGTTGCAACACTCTTTGGATGTAACAATCCTGATTAGTGATTGTAGGAAAACACCGTTGCAACTCTCCTTGGATGCAACGATGCAACGATTGCAATTAGGAAGAATACCGTTGCAACACTCTTTGGATGCAACGATAAAGGATTTATGATTCAGTCGCAACACTTTTCGGTTGCGACAAAAGATCCCAATGAATATCAAATTTAAAAGTACCTTTATTTACTTTGACAAACGCGATTTAAAGATTCGGACGAAAGATTATAAATTCTGCTCCGCTTTTATCCGTCGCTTATTTATACCTTAATCATCTATACCCCTACTCTTAGATTTTACATTTTTAAATGGAGGAGGAAGGTTCTGTTTCAAATGTAATCTTATTTCGTCCGGCTCATGTCTTACCGATGATACCGTTCAGTAATCGGATAAATAATCAATATTATAGTGATAGCATTAAGTGATCGATATTAAGACAGCATTCTTTTGAATCAATTTCATCTTTTAAATTTAGTTTCGTAATACGTAACACCTCCCCCCTTTAAGTCATACGTGGTATATCGCACTTCCACGTATGAGTTATAATCTTAAAAGTATATACTAGAGAAATAAGCATGTATGATTGCAATATTTTAAGTACTCTGTTATAATCTTTTTTTATATTTCTAATGGTACATTATTGATTACTACATACTACATGTTTACCATACATAATTTTGTTAATAGTGTGGTTATACATTGTTTTATTTTATTTTATTTATTTTATCTTTTTATATAATATTGTTAGTAATACGGTTGTATATCTTTAGAGATACATTATTGAATACTATATACTACGTGTTTACATAATTTTGTTAATAGTGTGATTATACATTGTTTTATTTATTTTATCATTTTATATAATATTGTTAGTAATACGTTTATGGCTTGATTCAGTCGTATGCAGATGATGCTCTTCAGTAGAATCCGAATTGTCCTTGGGTAGTCCATTGCCCGAATTTCTTCTATTGATCCCTTATATTGGTCAGATCCATTTTCTTCTTTCTTCATTTTTTCGTTTCCTTATTCTTTTAATATCTATTTTATTGTACTTTCTTAATTCTTAATTTATTTAATTATTTATTTTTACTTTATTATTAATTTCTTTTACAATTTCCTAATGCTTACATGTCTGACTGGTTTTTTATTTAGTTTTCTTTTAACTTAATATTCTTCTTAACTTAATATAATTCTTCTTCTTAATATAATAAGCTATTTTGCTCGCTTCTTACAATTGTGGATATATATTTTGAGATTCCTTGTTGATGCTCACTTTTTTAATATTTTCTGTTTTTTTATTTATTGAATTCGGATTCGAAAAATATGTGTGTGATGTATTTGTTGTTGTAAAATTTGCGTGTGATGTGTTTGTTATTTCTTCTTCTTGTTGGTTTCTTGGTTGTGAAGATGGTTCCTGATTCTCTTCCTTCGGTTGATTGGTTTCTTTTTTATTTATTCCTTTTGCCAGATGAAATAGCAGATTTGTTACAGAGTCCCATAATGCTCCAATTAGATGAATTGACCATCCGTATATTGTATGAAGTGCATACCCATGTATGATGGTATCTATTATTAATTTTATTGTTCTTACGCAGAAATATATTCCTATTAATCCTGCGCTTGCATTTCCAATAGATAAAAATGTTCCCCAAATTCTCTTCCAAGCACTTTCTGTAATTTTCCTTAAAGAATTCTCATCCAGAAAGTTGGATATAGATATTCCTTGTGGTAACGTTGCTTCTCCACTGATACTCCGTGCCACTGTGTTTAATATCCCATTTTTTCCGCCGGAAACATTATGTGATCTCTTAAATTTTCAAGTTCATTATTGCTGTAGATGCCGCTGATTGCTAGAGATCCTGGATTTTTATAGTGCCATGTGGGTTTAGTTAATGGTTTCATTGTTGTAGGTGGTTTGCTGTATTCCAAGTTTGGTGTTATTTGATACCATCCGTCGTTTAGAAGATACATTGTTGGAATAATCCGTTTGCATGAAATCTGTGTTCCAGTTTTAAATAGTATATGCGTTCGTGGAGCTAAAAAATATGTTTCGTTTCCTTTAAGTACCGATATTTGCTGATAACATTCTTGCGTTCGCTGAATTTTTACTTCTACTGCAGTACATTTAATTATATGGTCAACTTCTCCTGAAATTACCGCCATATATTCTGGTCCTTTCATGATTTGATAAGCGAAGTCGTCTGGCGAGTGAATTGCTAATAGTGTGTTCTTTATCACTTGTCGCTCCAATTCACAGCGTTGTTTTAGTACGTCCGTGTATAGATGTGTCATTTGTGTGCGAATGTGTTTTTTTACGTAAACAAATTTTGAATTTACGTATGCAAAAATGTCTAAATTTTCTATTGATATTCTGCGCTTATGTGCAAAAGTTTCCCCTCTTTTAGTTTCTAAAATTACTAATTTTGGATGCTCTGTTTTAATTAGTTTATATCCACAAAGAATCTCTTCACCTATCTGAGTTAATGCGAAAGTTATATCTCTTGTTGACAAGGAATAAACAATTTCCAATTTTTCATTTATATTAATAATCATTTTATTTGCTTTTCCTTCATATAATATATAATAATGATTAAATTTACAATTATCATCTGGTATTGTTTTCCAGAAACTATATTTTCCTTCTATATCTATGCAATTACCATCTGAGTATTGACATATTGTTCCTGTTTTTAAATATATCTGATTAGTTTCAATATTAATTGTTGCTTGATATGCATTTAGGCTTATTGTAATTATTCCTTGTACAACTACATTTTGCAGAGTTCCATAAGGATCTGAATATTGTGTTCCTAAACATTGTCCATCTGTTGTTATTGATCCGGCAAAAGTGATGGGCCGACTTGTTGTATAATTTAAATAGTATAGCTAGGCCGGTTCTAATCCAGGTCCTCCGAGGGGGGAGCGGGGCGGGGGGTATTCCGCGGGCGAGGGGGGTATGACGTCACGCGGGAAGGGGTTGCTCGGTCATAAACCGGCGATACATGATCCAGCCGCTATCGGCGATACAATCCCTGGCGATTGTCGCACCCCCACCCCCTCACCCTCAATTTCCAGGAAGACTTTTGATAAGACTGAAACATAATTCTACCCCTAATGATAAGATTAAACAAATCCGCGACACTGAAACATGATTCTTTTGAGCGCCGATATCTGGCTGCTATGACGCGATAAGATATCTAACATACCCCCAATTTCCAGGAAGACTTTTGATATAACTGAAACATAATTCTACCCCTAATAATAAGACAAATCCGCGACTCTGAAACATGATTCTTTTGAGCGCCGATATCTGGCTGTTATGACGCGATAAGATATCTAACATACCCCCAATTTCCAGGAAGACTTTTGATATGACTGAAACATAATTCTACCCCTAAGATTAAACAAATTTGACTGAAACAAAATATCTGATTCTACCCCTTTCGAGCGCCGATATCTGGCCGCTAATGTTATGATATCGGGGTTGACTTGCATAGACCTGCAAGCTATCCTTTGATAAGTAGCGGCAACTTTGAAACACGTTTTAATTTTCATGTTTTCTTTTAATTAAATGTTTAGTAAATTGTATGCACAAAGCATCAGGGAGGGGAAGGGGGAGGAGGGGGGGAGGAGGAGGAGGAGGAGGAGGAGGAGGAGGAGGTGATGCGAAAGAAGATGATCACCCCTTATCGACTGATAGCGGCGGTGGCAGTGATACGAGTGACGACAGTGAGAATCCTGGACAAAGAATTGAAAAACTATTATCTGGACCGCAAATAAACGCGCTTAGTGATCGCATGAAATATTGTGTTATATACTCATATTATAGGATGAGTGGTAATTACGTGTCATGTGTGACGTGCGCGATCGAATTCGCAAACTTTACCGATGGACCAATGTGGACTATTCGCCAACACGAGATCGGACCACATGGTGCAATTGGTTCCCTGCAATGTAGCAATTGCAGAGGTAGAGTGTATGCCATATTTCCATGCAACATGTGCCCAATATGCACACGTTGAATGGTAATATAAAGTGCGGACAATGACATTCTTAGTCAGTTTAATATCCGGACTGAGGGATAAAAGTTCTTTCGCTCAATTTGTTGCAAGAGAGTTAATATGGACAGCATAAAGGATTATGTATGTTCACCGAAAATCGGTCGAGCGTCAAGAATATCGTCCTCTGACTCCACCGAATTCAGCGCCATCGTCGTCAACGTCGCGACCATGGGAAAGAATGCGAGATGTATCAACGAACCTCTTCGCACAACATAAAGAAAGAATTCAAGATTTCGTTCAGCGAAAGAAGGAAGGA
Source organism: Tetramorium bicarinatum (assembly GCA_928718305.1). Lineage (NCBI taxonomy): Eukaryota > Metazoa > Arthropoda > Insecta > Hymenoptera > Formicidae > Tetramorium > Tetramorium bicarinatum. Next base: position 15,047,604 of record OV788326.1, on the reverse strand, counting down.
ATTCAAGATTACACAGGCCCACAAAAAAAATTTATTTTCTGCGCCATGAATGCCACAATCATTTTCCTATGTATTTTTTGCAGCTGAACCCGAATCCGCAGCCCGTTTAACCCCTAGTCGTCAGGATTTTTTCCTAACCTCAAAAAACATCGTAAAATCCACCGAAGCCATTAAATAACATTACACAGCCCCACAAAAAAAAGTTTCTGACCTCGGGGTCTCAAAATTCTTGCTATATGTTTTTGGGGTCGCTCAGACCCGATGGAGCTATTTAGAACTCAGATTCGAATTCAGCGACCCCCAAAACATAGTGCACCTACTTTTTTCCTCAGACCAGTGCAAACATTTTTTAATGCTTTCAGTAGCCTATATAAGAAGGTTTTTGAGGTTATGACTAAACACACTCCCGATGGAGCTATTTAGACTCAGATTCGAATTCAGCGACCCCAAAAACATATAGTAAGAATTTTGAGACCCCGAGGTCAGAAACTTTTTTTTTGTGGGGCTGTGTAATGTTATTTAATGACTTCGGTGGATTTTACGGTGTTTTTTGAGGTTAGGAAAAAATCCTGACGACTAGGGGTTAAACGGGCTGCGGATTCGGGTTCAGCGGCAAAAAATACATAGGAAAATGATTGTGGCATTCATGGCGCAGAAAAAAAATTTTTTTTGTGGGCCTGTGTAATCTTCCAATGTTAATAAAATAATATCTATAATTGGATCTGAACTAAAATTTATTAAATCCTATTTATAGAGTTCATAAGTGAAAACCAAAAGCGTCCACGCGAGAATAAATGATAGTCGACACGTAATTGACATTAAAATTTCCGCAAATAACTGATTTACTTTTATAGTATAGCGAAAATATTAATGCAGACAACATCGTTAATTTGAATTAAAATCACCTTTTTTAATAACATTTTTCTTAATTTTTTATTTTCTGGAAATCAAGAGACGCGGTAGCATCTCCCGCGAAATATGTTTTACAAATCAAAAGTTTATTCTCGATGAAATACATTTTATAAATATGGCTATTGTTTGTTAGTTTTGCTTATCGATTACATAATGTGAAACGCGTTCGTGTATAAAATATGTACGAGAAATGAATTTTAATATACGTGTATGCGAGTGAAAGTTACTCTTCTATTAATAATATTACAAATAAATAGGCCTTTGTCTTTCAACGCAGCCCGCGAAATTACTCTTAACCTGTTAAAAAAGAATGCCGCATAAACGATCCTTCTTACTAAAGAAGCTCTACGCGCTCGTTCGATAATTCGATTCTATTATATTAAATATTAAACGTCAAAAAAGTATACTAGTTAGGATACAATCTTAGATATCATAATTGGAATACAAAACTCAATGTTAGAGAATATCAGGGTTTCCAGCGTCTCATGTCCGCTTGTAATACTAACACATGCTTTCTGTTTTATTTTATCCTAATTATTGTATCAAAGAATATTTAATTTATAGAGAGTAGTGTACTTATACAACGCTCACTAACAACATTTTTTTCCTGTGGTGTTTTGTGTTAAGTTGACTATCTCATTAGTCTGTATAACTTGCCGCTCCTTACGCTCTTTTTTGGTCCACACTTGCCGCGTTATTGCCATGAACATTTGTAAATAACATATTACTGTTAATTTGCAGTAAAGTGTACAAAATATATATTAATTTAGTTAAAAAAAAATGGAAACCTTAAACTATTTTACAATTGTTTCTTTGTTATACTGACAATAAAATCATTTTATGGAAGTTGAAAAATGATCTTATTGTCAGTATAACAAAGAAACAATTGTGAAATAGTTTAAAGTTTGTAATTTTATTTTAGTTTTATAAATTAATAATAAAAAGAAACCGACGTGACACATACCTCTTCGACATTGATGTTGTCCTTGGCGGAAGTTTCAAATAACTGGATCCCTATTTGAGGGGATCTTCCGTTAACACTATCTTCTGATTAGGTGCGTCAATTCGATTTCATGCAACCATCGTTTAACATTTGCAAACGTATTACCGCTGGTTCATTTCCAACGTTCTTGACGTACAGCTTCTTCAAGAACTCGATTATTTTCTCAACATATTCTCCGAATCCGCGCATTCCAAGAAACGCAAGCTGAGTTTGAATTTAGCTCGAACACGCACGGCGTTGTGCCTCAAGCTTTGACATGGAGGTTATGTCACTTTGTTCTTCTCTTTCTTCCTCTACGACATTTACACCGACGCCTATAATTATCCACTGTCGCAATAACCACATCAGAATTCCGGAAACGTTCTTGTCTAGCGGTATCCCAAATTTATTATCGCAATAACCACATTACACTTCTGTTCGATTACCGCTAGTCACATCGTACACAACGCCATACGTTCCCCTATAGTAAGTTGAAGTTATTGTCCGAAAACGTTCTTGTCTAGCGGTATCCCAAACTTGCAGCTTTACTCGCTCATCTCCTATCTACCTCCACAATTTGTATCTGTTAATATCGAACTGAAAATTACTCAAGTTACATCTATCGCTTATATAAGTACACTGCCCGTCAATCATTCGCTGGGTCTTGCAGTAGTCCTGATTTATCGATTTCTGATTTACCCGCAAGATCAATAAACGCACACGCATATAGTTCATCATAGTTGACTGATCCTGCGGGTAAATCAGATCGATAAAGTAGGACTACTGCAAAATGAATCATAGACAAGCAGTGTACAACCACTCGATATAATTGATGTATAGAATCCACCACGATTATATCACACTTGGCACTTTAATAATTCCATCGTAGAGACTTCATAGCGGGAGTTTGTTCGGCAAAAATTGCGATTGCGCGTCAGCCGGCGACTAAGAGAACGACAATACATCAAACGCAGCCGGGAAAAACTACGCCGCGCGAATATGATTTGTTGTCGCATTCTCTACTGATCTCAAACCTCAAACTAAAAATAGAACAACACAAAATATCATTTGGAAAATATTAAGAATAATTATTTTTAAGAATAATTTATAAAACTTATCTGATTCTTATTCTTATTCTTTTTCTGCTATTCCGATATAACGCAATGATAACCAAATTTGCAGCTTTATTACTCGCTCACCGTTTAGCTCCACAATTTGTATCTTGAAGTTAAATTAAAATAACAAAGTATCCTCTCTTAAAAAGGAGATGTTAAATCGAATAGAATTTATTGTTGCCGCTTTTCCGCGATGTTGATTGGTTCTCTCGCTTGGCTCACTTCGTATTGCGAGAACAGCTGTCAGCGCGGAGATGTGTGTATTGTGTGACAGTTTTGATAGTTCAAGTTAATGTGACCGATTTGACAGTTCAGGTTAACGAATCTCTTTCCCGTTTTGAGATATAACGAGTATAGTTTTAATAATGATTACGGATGCCTCGGGGTTGTTTGCAATATTTTGTGTTAGAGAAGCTGGATGTATGTTTATTGAAAAATTATCCAAGTTGTAGAAAATTCTGATCAGAATTATCCTATCATTTTTCCTTTGAGTACGTACTTATTAAACGATGTACATACTTATTAAAAGCTTAAGCAAATTGTAGAAAGTTCCGATCAGAATTATTTTGTCATTTTTTTCTATCATCAATTTAAAAAATGTATCCTCTCTAAAATACTCTCTAAAATATTCTTTTTAGAACTTTAATGTTAAATGGTTACATTCAAGCTATGTATAAGAGAAAATGCTAAGAAATAAAAAAACGAGAAAGAAAAGAAAGAGAAAATCAGAAGAAATGGATTTCTATATGACAAAAAATAATTGGTGCAACGAGGAAAAATAATTTATAAAGAAATACATAAAAGGTAAAAAAGAATATTCTTAATTTTATTGTAATAATATTGGGACACATAAAATTCTCTTTCTTTCTCTATCTTTCTTTCACCTGCGTCTATCATACTTTCCCGTTCTTTCTAATCTTTCTCAGTTGCTTTTTTTAGCTCTCTTTCAAAGGAAAGAAAGGGATTGAGAGTAAAAGAATGAAAGAAGAGTGAGAGCAATATTGAGGTAAAGAATATATGGAAATGCCAAGAAATAAAGAATGATAGAAAAAGAAAGGGAGAGAAGGATAGAGAGGACGATAGAGAAATAGAAAGAGAAAGGAGAAATGAAAAGAAAAAGGAGAGAAGAGAAATAAACAGAAAGAAAGTAAGAGTTAGAACGAGAAAAAAGTGTGAAAAATATGAATGTGAGAGAGAGAGAGAGAAGAGAGGAGAGAGAGAGAGAGGGAGGAGGGAGGAAGGGGGGAGAAAGAGAGAGTGTGTGTGCGCGTGCGTGAGAGATGAGAATGTAAAAGGGACAGGAAAAGTGAGAGATAAAGAATGGGAGCAAGAATGAAAGAAAAAATGAGAGAAAGTTAGAGCAGAGAGCGAAGTTAGAGAGAGTACGCGAGAAACAGAGAAAGAGAAAAACAGAGAGTTAAAGAGAAAATATTAGAATAAAATTAAAAAAGAAAACGAAAAAGCAAAAGAGAAAGATGCGGGGAGAGAGAGAGAAAGATCGCAGAAATAAGAGCAAGTTTCGAGCGAAAGAATGAAGGAAAAGGTGTGAAAAGAATGTAAGAGACAGAGAAAATGTGAGAGAGGCAAAATGGTAGGAAAATTGAAGTGAGAATGTGAGGAAGTTAGGGCAGAGAGCGAAGTTAAAGAGAGTACGTGAACAAGAACGAGAGAAAGAGAAAAACGAAAAGAGAATTAAAAAGAAAGTGACAGCATGGAAAATGACAAGTAGAATAAGAATAAAGATGAAAAAGGGAAATAGAATGGCAGAAAGATAGCACGCCAAAGAGAACGCAGAAACAACAACAAGAGAGAAGAAATAAAAAAGAGGATGTAAAGAGAATGTAAGAGACATAAAAAGTAAGAAAAAATAAGGAAAAATGAAAAAGAGAATGAGAGGATGTTAAAATAGAGAGCGAAATAGGAGAGAGCATGCGAATGAAGAAAAGAGAGAGAAAAACAGAATAAGAATTAAAGAAGTGAAAAAGCAAGAATAAGAGATAGAATAAAGCAAAAAATGTAAAAGAAAGAAAAAGAAAGAGAGAGAGTGTGACAAAGAGAACGCAGAAACAAGATCAAGAGCAAAGGAATAAGAGAAAGGATGTGAAGAGAATGTAAAAGACATAAGAAATAAGAGAGAAAGAATAAGGAAAAATGAAAAGGAAACGAGAGAATGTTAGATTAGAAAGCGAAATAGGAGAGAGAGCATGCAAATGAAGAAAAGAGAAAAAGAAAAATAGAATAAGAATTAAAGGAGAAGTAAAAACGCAAGAATGAGAAGTAGAACAAGGAAAAAATGAAAAAGAAAGAGAGAGAGTGTGACAAAGAGAGCGCAGAAACAAGATCAAGAGCAAAGGAATAAGAGAAAGGACGTGAAGAGAATGTAAGAGACATAAAAAGTAAGAGAGAAAGAATAAGGAAAAATGGAAAAAAGAATGAGAGGATGTTAGAGTAAAGAGTGAAATAGGAGAGAGCATGCGAATGAAGAAAAGAGAAAGAGAAAAACAGAATAAGAATTAAAGGAGAAGTGAAAACGCAAGAATGAGAGGTAGAATAATGGAGAAAATATAAAAGAAAGAAAAAGAAAGAGAGCGAGTGTGACAAAGAGAGCGCAGAAACAAGATCAAGAGCAAAAAAATAAGAGAAAGGATGTGAAGAAAATGTAAGAGACAGAGGAAAAGTGAGAAAGACAGAATAAATGAAAGAGAGAATGAGAGGATGTTAGAGTAGAGAGTGAAATAGGAGAGAGCATGCGAATAAAGACAAGAGAAAGAGAAGAACAGAATAAGAATTAAAGGAGAAGTAAAAACGCAAGAATGAGAGGTAGAATAAGAGAGAAAATGTAGAAGAAAGAGAGAGAGAGTATGTCAAAGAGAGCGCAAGAACAAAATCAAGAACAAAGGAATAAAAGAGATGATATGAAAAAAATGTAAGACAGAAAAAAAGTGAGAAAGAAAGAATAAGGAAAAATGAAAAAGGGAATGAGAGGATGTTAGATTAGAGAGAGAAATAGGAGAGAGCATGCGAATGAAGAAAAGAGAAAGAGAAAAATAGAATAAGAATTAAAGGAGAAATAAAAACGCAAGAATGAGAAGTAGAACAAGGGAAAAAATGTAAAAGAAAGAAAAAGAAGAAAGTGAGTGTGACAAAGAGAGCGCAAAAACAAGATCAAGAGCAAAGAAATAAGAGAGGATGTGAAGAGAATGTAAGAGATATAAAAAGTAAGAGAGAAAGAATAAGGAAAAATGAAAAAGGAATGAGAGGATGTTAGAGTAAAGAGCGAAATAGGAGAGAGCATGCGAATGAAGAAAAGAGAAAAAGAAAAATAGAATAAGAATTAAAGAAGTAAAAACGCAAGAATGAGAAGTAGAACAAGGAAAAAAATGAAAAAGAAAGAGAGTGGGACAAAGAGAGCGCAGAAACAAGATCAAGAGCAAAGGAATAAGAGAAAGGATGTGAAGAGAATGTAAGAGACATAAAAAGTAAGAGAGGAAGAATAAGGAAAAATGAAAAAGAGAATGAGAGGATGTTAGAGTAAAGAGTGAAATAGGAGAGAGAGCATGCGAATGAAGAAAAGAGAAAGAGAAAAACAGAATAAGAATTAAAGGAGAAGTAAAAACGCAAGAATGAGAAGTAGAACAAGGAAAAAATGAAAAAGAAAGAGAGAGAGTGTGACAAAGAGAGCGCAGAAACAAGATCAAGAGCAAAGGAATAAGAGAAAGGATGTAAAGAGAATGTAAGAGACATAAAAAGTAAGAGAGAAAGAATAAGGAAAAATGAAAAAGAGAATGAGAGGATGTTAGAGTAAAGAGTAAAATAGGAGAGCATGCGAATGAAGAAAAGAGAAAGAGAAAAACAGAATAAGAATTAGAGGAGAAGTGAAAACGCAAGAATGAGAGGTAGAATAAGGGAGAAAATGTAAAAAAAAGAAAGAGAGAGAGAGTGTGACAAAGAGAGCGCAGAAACAAGATCAAGAGCAAAGGAATAAGAGAAAGGATGTAAAGAGAATGTAAGAGACATAAAAAGTAAGAGAGAAAGAATAAGGAAAAATGAAAAAGAGAATGAGAGGATGTTAGAGTAAAGAGTAAAATAGGAGAGAGCATGCGAATGAAGAAAAGAGAAAGAGAAAAACAGAATAAGAATTAGAGAAGTGAAAACGCAAGAATGAGAGGTAGAATAAGGGAGAAAATGTAAAAAAAAGAAAGAGAGAGAGTGTGACAAAGAGAGCGCAGAAACAAGATCAAGAGCAAAGGAATAAGAGAGGATGTGAAGAAAATGTGAGAGACAGAATAAGAAAAAATGAAAGAGAGAATGATAGGATATTAGAGTAGAGAGTGGAATAGGATAGAGCATGCGAATGAAAAAAAGAGCAAGAGAAAAACAGAATAAGAATTAAAGGAGAAATAAAAACGCAAGAATGAGAAGTAGAATAAGGGTAGAATAGAATAAGGGAGAAAATGTAGAAGAAAGAGAGAGAGTATGTCAAAGAGAGCGCAGGAACAAAATCAAGAGCAAAGGAATAAAAGAGAGGATGTGAAGAAAATGTAAGACAGAAGAAAAGTGAGAGAGAAAGAATAAGGAAAAATGAAAAAGAGAATGAAAGGATGTTAGAGTGAAATAGGAGAGAACATGCAAAATGAAGAAAAGAGAAAGAGAAAAAAGAATAAGAATTAAAGGAAAAGTGAAAACGCAAGAATGAGAGGTAGAATAAGGAAAGAAAATATAAAAGAAAAAAAGAAAGGAAAGAGAGAGGGTGTATCAAAGAGAGCGTAGAAACAAGATCAAGAACAAAGGAATAAAGAGAGGATGTGAAGAAAATATAAGAGATAGAGGAAAGGTAAGAGAGAAAGAATAAGAGGAAAAATAAAAGAGAGAATAAGAGGAAGTTAGAGTAGATCAAAGTTAAAGAGAATAAGCGAACAAGAAAAAGAGAAAAAGAAAAACGAAGAGAGAGTTAAAAAGAAAATGAGAGAACGTAAGAATGAGAGGTAGAATAAGAAAGAGAAAAGGATGAGAGAGAAAGAGGAGTACATTTTATACCTTTTTCTTTCTTGGAAAGAGAATATAAATATATTAATATCTGAAATAATAAATGGCACGCGCGTAGCGCGCGCAATGTTTGTTCTAGTATAATAAAAATTATAACTATAAATATTAACTTATCTGACACTTGATAATTATTCACTGTCGCAATAATCTGAACCATCAGAACTGTCAAAGAATATACACATCTCCGCCGCGCTACTCTCGCAATGCGATGTGAGCCAAGCGAGAGGACCAATCAGCATCACGGAAAAACGGCAACAATAAATTCGATTCGATTTAACATCTCCTTTTTAAGAGAGAATAACGCAAGATTGAAGTGATATCGAGATACTCTAAAGTTGGGCGCCAGGCACGGTACCCCTTGTTACGCAATAAGAATCCGACAATTCCGCTAATTATCGCGTCGCGTTCGACCCTCCGCGACCCGCTCTAGGGTGATTCGCCTCCCGGATGCGGGATCAGGGATTTAGGAAAGAGGTAGTGGGTCATAAACAACAATCCAGCCGTAGCAATTAACAAAGAAATGATTAAGTATATTTAGTACGTTACGACATACAAATTATGAGTCGTTCAGTCGGTTCAGTCGTTAATGAGATCCGATAATCGAAGGATTTCTCAATACGACGTTTCGCATAAAAGAGGCACGGCTGTGTCTCGGCGCCTCGCTGCGCGTAACTTGGAGCGCGAGACACTACCGTGCCTCTTAATGTGCTAAAAATACGAACGCCTCCTCTCCTGAAAATCCGTTCTTTCGTCGAACCGCTGTCTCCGCGAGTTAATCGGGATGTCAATGATTGAAGCCTTCCGTAATTATTGAGTTTCGTGGCGCGAATACTCGTGCCTGGCGCCCAATTTTAATGCGAATATTATACTTGTCGTTATTAACGCCCTTGGTGAATACTTTAACGTTGTCGTTCCCGTTCGCGCAGTAATTCTGGCGTGTTCCGTCGGTCCTCGACGTAATCAGCGGAAAACATCGTCGTATCATATAAAGTAATAATCATAGCGAAATGGAGTCCCGCCGACCGACTCTAGCGCGGAATCTCTTCGAGCCTGCCACGTGGCTCGCTATCCTTCGCGGGCGCCAGACCCCCGGCCCTTTGATCGCGGTACACTGCCCGACAATAATTCGTTCCTATCATCTCGCGGACGTAACATTTTAGTCCCCAAAATTATTAACGAATTGAGATATATCAAACGCGTGTGCTATGCAATTGATACCAGCCAACTGCAAAATAAATTCAACTGACGGTGCCATGAATATATTCTTATGTTCCCCTTGTCTCGCGAGAGGGGTCTAGGAACAAATTATTGTCGGACAGTGTACAAGGAATTTACAACACGACTATACAACGACGAATAAACGATCTGAAACTGACAATGACGAATATACGATTGGAAGCTTACAATAACGAGCATACAACCAGAAACCGACAATGACGAATAACGGCGACTGCCGGTGAGACGCGCGATCGACGAGAGAATCCCCCATTAACACCCGCTCTCGACGAGCCCGGGGCAGCGAGCCTCCTCGCAAAACTCTACTGACGGCTTTCGGTCCAGTGACCTTGGCCGCCGTACTTTACGGCTCTGAATCCATTCCCGCAGACTCTACGGAGAGGCTGCCGCGTTCGGTCTCGGTAATGCACGCGACACGCTGTAGTAGGTGGTCTTACAGTTGCCTCTCAGTGTGATGTCGACGGGTCGTCGGGTCGGCGAGGGTGATGCGTCACTTCGGTTCGAACCCACTCTGCATCCCACACGACAGTGACTTTGGGACTTCCGTAGCGCCGCATCGGGCCCTCCCTTTGCTTCCGCGCCATCCAGCGCCTAGCAGATTATACCCTCGGATCCCGGGCGGTCGATAACTACTTTACGTCGTTCTGTTGATTCGCCCGCACACGCCCGTGCGTCCCGCTTGCCGCTCGTCAGGCGCGTTTCCCTGTGCGATCTCCCCGACTGGTCGGGCCAGAGCTCGTCACTCAGATGCCGCCTTTCTTAACGGCGGGCTTGCTCCCAGTCAGTGGGGCCGGTCCGGAGCGTCCTCCGGCATGCGGCCCTCCACTCGCCATCGATCCGGGATCTTCGAGATATAGCTAGTCTCGCAGCTAGCTAGACTTCCGCTCCGCGCTTCGTCCCGTACTCCTTCGCTCTCTCTCGCCTCGCCGACTCCGCTGCTGCTCCGCTCTGCCTCTCCCACGTCTCAAGCTATAATCAAGCGTTCGCGAGATCCACCACTCCAGCCGTCCTACGCCCTCTCGTGGAGTTGTAAAATAATAAGCTCTCTATTTTTTGATACGTGATCGGGACCAAAACAAATGACACCCGCGGACTACGCGCCGCAACGCGACCGATTCAACGTAATAAGGGGAATCGCCGCTCTCCCGCCCCGCGGGAGCGACTCCGATCCCTATCGGATCCCGCTCGGTCAGGCGAGCTCTTGTGACGGACCCTGTCACGTCATATGTCCTGTCACGTCAATGTATCTAAGTATTACTTTATTTACAATTTCAGGCGATTCGAGTGTATTTTCAAGTGCGGTACAGCGCAAGTTAAGGGTGAGCATATTTTTTTCCTTGTACTTCGCGAGTTGTTTCGGACATCGGACATTCTCTTCCTTGTTCGTTGTGATGTATTACTTTTTTTTACTTTTGTGTTATGTTTTGTTTTCAGATGTCTTGTTGCGAGGAGCGGCAGGAGGGAAGACGGAGTCGGAGTCGGCCGCGCTCTTGATGTCGATACGGCGTGCAAAGAGCATCTGGCAGTTTCATCTCATATCCTTGTTTCAACATTGTCCGTCATGTTGCTACTTTATTTCGCAGGTGTGCATCGGGGAGGGGGGGGGAGTATGAATCATTCCCCCAGCACATATCTCGTTATTTCGCGGTTTCGTTCGACACAGGGGATCCTTTCTTCGATTCAATTGACGGCGGGAAGGAGGACAAGAAGCATCTCCCTCTGAGATGTCAGCAACAAGGAAGAAGCGGATGGAGGAGAAAGAGAAAACGATACATTCGCGCATGGATGGTAAGTTGATGTCAGTTTCATTTCATCTTCATCTTCCAACGTTGTCCCTGTCATCTTGCTACTTGCTTTCGCAGAGGAGGAGTCGATGAGAAAAGCGGGTCCTTCCTGGGCGCGGGATCCTTGGCCCGTGCAGGCAAAAAAACGTGAAGGAGGAGGAGCAAGAGGAAGACGACGAAGATGACGACAACAACGACGACGACGATGCAGTCGGCGGAGAGCCGGCTCCAAAAAAAGTGATCTGAGTAAGTGAATAAGGAAGAAATATGTCGCTCTTGATATCACTATTGAGCTTATTTTTGCAAAACGATGAGCGATAATTGTATTTTTTTTTCTTTTCAGGCGCGAGTGAGAGACAAGCATGATGCATCTCATATATCCTTATTTAAGGGGATGCTGGATACCGACATTTATCGCTTTTGCACTAATCTTCGAAATGGCTTAACAGAATTGAAAATCGTTTATCATGGTTAAAGTAGACACACTAACAAACACTGTAGAGGGTAGTTTTGTGTTAAAAGTGAAAAAAGTTAATAATTAACATTAACATTTTGTAATTATTTAACTAATATATACAAAATAAACGCACAATAGTGTTTTATACTCACAAACAAACAATACGTTATCTTTAGAATTGAGTTCAGAAGTCTAAACAAAAAGATTAGTGTCAAAAGAGATTATGCATAAATACTTCTGTATGTCATATGAGATTCAAATACAAATGGGTAAAACAGAGCACTAATTTAGTTCCAGTATTTTCTAATAGATGGTACTGCAATCGTGACAAGGATAGACAATCCTATTATCCTTGTCTCACTGTCATGATATAAAACATACATAAATATAAATATAAATTTTTAACTTTTTCTCATTTTTGGCATAAAATCATCTTCTATACTATTTGTTAGTGTGTCTACTTTAATCATATAAAACAATTTGCAATTCTGTAAAGCCATTTCGAGAATAAACGATAAAAATGCCGTTGTCTCGGTTTTGCATGAACATAACGAGAAGGCATAAAATTGTACCATATATATACATATACATATACACACACACGCACGCACGCACGCACGCACGCACGCACGCACGCACGCACGCACGCACACACACACACACACACACATATGTAGAAACGTCCTTGTCGCGAGGATCGCGACACAAAGGTGCGCCACGGGAATCAACGGGTTCGGCGGCACCGGGGCACGCGTAAAGAACGTACCAGGCGACTCCCGTCAACCGGGATGTCCGGGTCGCGAACATCGTGACACAGAGGTGCGCTCCGAGAACCAACGGGTTCGGCGACACCGGGGCAAGCGTATGGACCGTGCCAGGCGATTCCGTCAACCGGGATGTCCGGGTCGCGAACATCGCGACACAGAGGTGCGCTCCGAGAACCAACGGGTTCGGCGGCACCGGGGCACGCGTAAGGACCGTGCCAGGCGATTCCCGTCAACCGGGATGTCCGGGTCGCGAACATCGCGACACAGAGGTGTGCTCCGAGAACCAACGGGTTCGGCGGCACCGGGGCACGCGTAAGGACCGTGCCAGGCGACTCCCGTCAACCGGGATGTCCTGGTAAGATAAATTTGTAAAAATTAATGTAATTTATTTCAATGTATTTTTAATAAATTATAAATATTTGTAATGAACTTTGATATTTCGAAAAAATACAATTTTTATAATATAATTTGTTTTAAATTTAATTTTTATTTATTTCTTCTCATTTTTTTACGTTGAATAATAATAGAAAAATAATTAAAATAAAAAAATAGTAAAAAAAAGAAATATGCAAAAGCCACGAATCGAACCACAGACCCAGCGCTTCGCGCGCTAGCGCCTTACAACAAGCAATGCTCGGTTCGTGATTTTTATGATATTCGAAGTCCTTATAATGACTTCGCGAAATTAAAAAAATTTTTTTTTCGTAAACGCTTGAGAGTTGCATCGTCTCCGTTTACTATTTGTCGTTTCTATATCGCGATACTACATTCCCAAAAATTCATCAAAATCAGTAACCTCGAAGGTGTGGGCTTTCCTTGTTAGTCTCTTCTATTTTACTATGAAAGATGGCACAACTAAAATTCACCCTGTATATATGTATATATATATATACATATATAGTGTAATATGTATAAAGATATATTATATATATATATATATATATATATATATATATATATATATATATATATATATATATACATATATAGTGTATAAAGACCGGATCGCGGTGCCGTTTCCCCCAGTCCATGCGTGTGCTAGCGGCCGAGCACTGCAAGAAGTAATATCGTGTATGTGCGACGCGCCAATCTAGCGAAGGGGGCACTAATCAGTAAAATGTCAAAATTTTTAAATGTATATATATATAAACAGTACGTGTAATAAATTATGTACTCGATATATAATAGTAATAAAATATTGAGATAAATTATTATATAATACTGGTGTGGCATATATACATGGTACTGCTTCTTGCGGCGCTCGGCCGCTAGCACGCGCGTGGAGAAAACGGCACCGCGAATCGGTCTCTGTATATGCACACGCACACGCACGCGCACGCACGCACGCACGCACGCACGCACGCACGCACGCACGCACGCACGCACGCACGCACGCACGCACGCACGCACACTATATGTACTAATTCGTTCAATTTATGTATGACAATACAATAAGGAATAAGGAATAAGGACAATAAAATGTATCACAAAATATATTTTATATTTTTATTTAATATTTTTATACATATATCATAGAAATAAAATTCTCCAATGTCACTCGAGTTTCGTATATAAAATAATCACACTGAACAATTCACTATACACATTATCTTAAAAGAATAATATACAAAGAAACAAAATGTAACACTGCCAAAATACAATAATGATATAATTATAATAGGATCAGACTTGGAGAGTATCGATATTAAAAAGCCAAAAATCTATTATATACATATTATATAACTGCGATGGATTATATATATAATAATATATATATAATAAATATAACATGAAATGAAAAATATATATATTTCTATGCTTATATTTTATTTGTCTGTGATTTCTTATAATTAATTTAGTGATCCCTTAGTAATCAAAGGATGTCGTTTTCGTGCATCGAAAAAAATTACAGACAAATAAAATGTAAGCATAGAAATATATATTTTTTATTTCATGTTATATATTCATAGAAATTATTAAACTGAAACGTGTACCTTTCAAAAAGCATAGTTTCATTTTCTCGTGAATGTTATTGAATTAATAAAATGCAGACCGCGTAAAATAAAAAAAAATGATATAGAAAAGATATAGATAAAAAAGATTTAGATTAACATTTACTTTTTTTTTTTTAATATGCAGGCATGTATGCTTGTGTGGGTGGTACGGGCACATATCCTTGTGCAGACGGTGTGGGCACAAATCCTTGTGCAGGTTGTACGGATACATATCCTTGGGCAGACGGTGTGGGCACATATCCTTGTGCAGGTTGTACAGGCACATATCCTTGGGCAGGTGGTATGGGCACATATCCTTGTGCAGACGGTGTGCGCACATATCCTTGTGCAGACGATCTGGGCGCTGGTTGCGTGTTTCTGCGCTTTCGGCGCTCCTTTTGTAGTGCCCTATGCACCGCTTGGTTTATTTGCTGCAAATAAATATTTTATATTAAAATGTCAGTATATTCAGTTCTTAATTAAAATTCTTTAGTTTGATTTGATTTGATTTTTAATCAGAACCTTGATAACAATGTTGCCTACAAGTTTTTCGAAATGTATCATTCAGCAATATAAAAGACGTAATATCCATATATATGTAATATACATACGTACATACATACATACATACATACATTAAAATATTAATATTTTTATTCAACATTGTAATATTAATATTTCAGAATGTATAAAAAGGTAGGTATGTGTGTGTGTATGTATGTATGTATGTACATTTCGAAAAACTTATAGGCAACGTATTATTAAGGTTTAAAATCAAATCAAATTCAACTAAGCATACTGGGTTAAGTAATACAGCTAGGTGTTCATGCGAATATTATATCTAATATTAAATATAATATTAAAATAAAACCCCTATTTTAATTAAAAAAATTTATTTGTTGAAAACTTACCTTTTTTATACTGCCTTGCTGCAGAGCCAGTGAAGGCAGATATGCTTCAGGCGGTACATATCCTTGAGCAGGTGGTACGGGCGCATATCCTTGAGCAGGTGGTACGGGCGCATATCCTTGAGCAGGTGGTACGGGCGCATATCCTTGAGCAGGTGCAGACGCTTTGAGCATGTGGTATGGGCGTATCCCGAGGCAGTTGTATGCACGCATATCCTGGCAGATGGCAAGCGCTCCTTATGGTGGTACGGTGCATATCCTACAGATGGTACGGGTGCATATCCTTGAGCAGGTGGTACGGGTGCATATCTTTGAGCAGGTGGTACGGGCACATATCCTTGTGTAGGTGCGGACACGTAACCATGTGTAGGTGCGGGCATATATACCTGCGTAGAAGGTACTGTCATATTATTTCCTTGTGTAGGAGGTGCGGGTACACATCCTTGTGTAGGTGCGGACACATATTCCTGTGTAGGAGGTGCGGGTGCATATCCTTGTGTAGGTGCGGACACATATTCCTGTGTAGGAGGCGCGGATACATTTCTCTGTGTAGGAGGCGCGGCTACATTTCCCTGTGTAGGTGCGGACACATATTCCTGTGTTGGAGGTGCAGACACATGTCTTTTTGTAGACGGGGCGGGCCCGTTTTCAGGGGTAGACGGGGCGGAGCCAATTTCTTGTGCTGGCGATACGAGCGCGTTTTTTTTAACGGGCGATGCGGAAGCACTTGATTTTTTTATTCCGGTCATCCTGGCCGTCTCAGATGGGATAGCACCCTCGGTTTTGGCTGTAATATATAAATAAAAGATTGTATTATACAAAAGAAAGGGAAGTGGAACAGGTTATGTAGAATTTGATTTTATTATATACAATTCTGTATCATAGGACGAATATATATATATTTATTGTATGATATGGAATTCTATATAATCATTACAATAAAATTTATTTGTACTTACATCTGCGTCCTGTCATTCTTCTGGTGATCACGTCTGGTGTGCATCCGTCCAGCGGGCAACGGGAAGACATATTGGTAAACGGACGGACGAATCACCGAGTGCCACGTCAATATGTCATTTGCGCCAGGCCTCGATTGGCTTGATTAACTATTACTACACTCATGGATTTATACTGCATCGACAAGAATGTCAATGTAAATGTGCCATACGTATATGCATACTTTTTCTTAGTATGAGTGTATTATCTGAACTATCTGTACCAGTCATACGAATAAGCCGTTTGTGGCAACATAACCCATTTAAAGTTCTCAATTATTATTATTTAAGTGTGTGTGTATATATATATATATATATATATATATATATATATATATACTGAAATACGTATACTAGAAATAAATCTATATATACATATAACAGATCAAATAAATATATTGTTTATACATATTTTTTTTCTGTGAATACTTATAATGGGATTAAAATATCGTGACGTTATCCCATATCTGTCTAGCCGTAGACTTTCTCGAAAGAAAGGCTGGCTTAAAAGGTATGTTTTTTTCCTTTAATATCTTTTATAATTTGTGAGTAACAAGAAATTATTTTAATGTCTATTCTTCTTATATTATGTATCTATTCTTTTTATGTGTATTCTTGTGTTTATTCTTCTTATATGTATTCTTAATTAATTAAGTTGAAATGTTTATCTTTATTTTATCTCATATTATGTTAGAATAAGTTTCTAATAACTTCAATATGCCTAAGTTATTTTGAATAAATCTTTTAATAATTCTGAAAAAAAATCTTTGAATAAAGAGCAGTCCTCTTTTTATGTATAATATAATACTTTATTATTAATTAGATTTACATATGTACGTATCTTTTTAATACTACCAGAGGCGTTAATCGTGTGCTGGCTAGATTAAATAAAAAACCAGAGGCGTTAATCGTGTGCTGGTTAGATTAAATAAAAAACCAGAGGCGTTAATCGTGTGCTGGCTAGTTAATAAAAAACCAGAGGCGTTAATCGTGTGCTACAAAACCAGAGGTTAACGTGCTGGCTAATAAAACTAGAGAAAGACCGTGCTGGCTAGTTAATGTGTAAAAAAAAAAACCAGAGGCGTTAATCGTGTGCTGGTTAGATTAAATAAAAAACCAGAGGCGTTAATCGTGTGCTGGCTAGAATAAATAAAAAACCAGAGGCGTCAATCGTGTGCTGGTTATATAAAATAAAATAAACAAGAAACGTTTTTTATTACGTTATTACTTATTTATACATGATTAATTATTTTAGGATATATAATTAGTATATATAGATTTTTAATTAGTCGAATTTTTAGTTTATTTTTAATTAAAATAGAAAAAAGAGAGGACTGTAAGATATATTTACTTCTTTCAGAATTATTATAAAGTATATTATTATTATTATTAATACATTATATTTTTAAGTCTAATTAAGAATAATCATCTGCAATATTTTATTAATTTCAATACTTTTTTTAGGCGACAGATCTTGAAGAAGACTCAAGATTTAACTTGTACTGATGATGACTCCATTAAACAGCCAGAAGTAGAATCACAGTTTGGCGAAACGGATTTGAAAGGCAGTACCAAAGAAGTACAATGCCTAGAGTCAGTACAGGGAAATGAAGGTATGTACAAAAATGTCGACTCTTGCGAGGATAACAATTTTGTTATCGAAAAGAGCCTTCCGGATACAAATCGTATCCAAGCATGCAAGTCTGAAGGCCGTCGCATTGTCGACTTTGGTTTTTTAAAGTCCAAATTGCCTAGTACTGGCGACGAATCCGTGAAATGTCCGACATCAGTATCACCACTGATCGGGACAACGAATTTGGAGGTCAGTACTGAGAAGGAAGTACAATGTTTGGAGTTCATAAAAGCAAGTACGTACAAAAATGTCGATGATTGCGAAGATAGCAATCTTGTAATCGAAAAGAGCCTTCCCTATACAAATCGTATTCAAGAACGCAAGCCCGAAGGCCGTCGCATTGTCGATCTTGCTTTTGTGTGGGACGAGATCCACAGAACATATAATAATCACATACGAGGAATAGAATGCCAATTTAGAGATTGGAAACTCATAAATTCTCATCGCCGTGGGTTACTCACGCAGTTGTTCTTCAAATGCCAAATGTGCAATTATGAAGACAACATATGGTCTGAATCGTTAAAACCTGAAACTGTAGATGTAAATAAAGCTGCAGTAATTACAACCATAACAGTTGGAAATGGCTATGCCCAACTGGAAGAGACCTGTGCGGGTTTAAATATTCCTTGTATGTCTGAAAAGACTTACATAAAACATCGAAGTGATGTTATCGATGAGTTTGAGAAAACAGCCTTGGAAAATATGAAAATGGCAGGCGAACTTGAGAAGCAACTCGCTCTCGAGAGGAATGAAACTATAAATGGCATTCCATATATAACGGTCGTAGCGGATGGTAGTTGGATGAAGAGGTCGTATGGCCACGCCTACGATTCACTTTCCGGTGTTGGTGCCATAATTGGTTACCGCACAAGGAAAGTCCTCTTTGTTGGAATCCGCAACAAATTTTGTACAGTGTGTGACATGGCGGAACGAAAAAGTACGGAGCCAAAAAGTCACAAATGTTACAAAAATTTTGATAGCTCGGCCAGCTCCACAAAGATGGAAAGTGATGCAATTGTAGAAGGTTTTAAAAATAGCCTTGAAATGCATGGATTGATATATAAAACAGTTATTGCTGATGGCGATAGCAGTGTATATCAATCCATTAAGAATAACGCACCGTATAGCGAACAAATGGTGACTGTCAAAAAAATAGAATGCACGAATCATTTGCTTCGGAATTTTTGCAAAAAATTAAAAGCCGTGGCAGAGACAGTTCAGCCCAAAGAGAATAGAAAACGTGGCTTTGTACAGCTAAGAAATCTTGTAAAAAGCAACATTTTAAAAATGCGGAAAGAAGTGTTGGAAGCAGCGGCCTTACGGAAAGACAAAAGCCAATGTAATCAGAATAAGGCAACGGAATTGCAAAAAGATATCTTAAACATTCCTAGTCATATTTTTGGTGAGCATAAGAGATGCAAAGAATGTGGTCGTAAATGCGAAGAAAATCATGAGAAAATAAGAAATCATGTGCCGTATTTGAAGTTGCACGGTTTATATCAAAAAATTGAAAGTGCTATCATGCACTTGAGCGCTTATTCCGATAGTTTGTTATTAAATTTAACGAACAATCCAGCAGAATCATTTAATTCAATTATCTGCAAGGAAATAGGTGGAAAGCGCATTAATTTTGGTCTACGAGGTTCGTACAATGCAAGAATTGCGGCAGCTGTTGTGCAGCATAATACGCAACAAGTTCTAACACAAGTGCACGAAAACATGTGTAAAGTTGTTCCTCCAGTTATCAAGAATTTAGAACAACGTCGACAAAATAAAGTTGCAAGAACTAGAGAATCTCGACAAATACATGGCAAGCCAAAGAAATTAAAACGAGAGTCTGGAACAGATTGCCATTACGGTCCAGAATCACAACAATCAGATATGTCGGATCGCGCATATCTAGTAGTTAAAGAAGAATTAATTGAAAAGTTGGTAAACAATGCAAAAAATAGGGATCAAATTGAACGGCAGACAAGAGACCAAAATAAATATGGACAGTGGCAATCATATAGAAGTAAAATGTTAACGGCATCCAATTTTGGAACCGTATGTCGTATGAAACTAACAACGTCTTGTGCAGCGTCTGTAAAAAGCATTTTATATCCTCCATTTGAAAATGCAGCCATGAGATATGGTCGCAATAGCGAGGAAGTCGCTAGAAAAGAGTTAGCTCTAAAGCTAAATAAAGAAATTAAACCATGTGGATTATTCATTGATTATGAAAATCCATTTTTGGGAGCTTCTCCTGATGGACTTATCGATGAAGACGGTCTAGTAGAAATAAAATGTCCTTTGTCAGCTCAAAATTATACAGTTGATGAAGCTATAACAAAATTACCTCAAATAAGAGGTATATTTGATAAAAAAAATGTAGATAAAATGAATCGGAATCACCGATTCTTTTATCAAGTTCAAGGTCAGTTGAACATAACGCAACGAGAATATTGCGTTTTCACTGTGTGGACGCCAAAAAGTTTAAAAATGGTGTATTTAGAAAAAGACAATGCTTTTTGGCAAAAAGAAATGGTGCCTTTACTAACACGTTTCTATTATGAATGCATGCTTCCAGAAATTTTGGACAGTCGCCATAACAGACGCATGCCAATTAGAGAGCCAGAATATATAATAAAAGCTAAAGAAGCTAAAAATGCATCTAAACAAGAAAACAGTCGACAAATTGAGCGACAAAATATAAAAAGTGAAAATTTGGAAGAATCTGTTCCAAAGAGAAAACATATAGAATGTAACATTTCTTCGGAAATATCATCTGCTGCTGTTTCAAATATTGAGCAAGATGATGATTGTATGATAATCAGTTGTTATAAGAAACAAAAATTAACTGAAGATGAAAAGGTAAAACGCAAAAAAGTTTTAGATGAAACTATTGTTTCTCTTTCTGTAGTAAAGAAGAATGTTTTATCTAAATATAGTCAATTAAGTGACGAATCGCTAGATCAATTCTTACGTGTAGTAAGAGAAACTTCTTGTTTTGAAACGCAAAGCGTTCAGTACTTACAATACCCTGAGCTGATTACAGCTAGTGACAGTAACAAAAGCTTACAAATTATTGGAGGCAATTGTACTAATCACTGGCGATGTATTTATTTTGATGGCTCCAAACTTCATGTATTTGATAGCATACCAGGCTGTACATACAAAAGCTTGGTACAAGAGGAGAAAAATTATATTCACAAACGTTTTCCAAAATTAAACGTAAGTGAAATAATATTTGAAAAGGTCCACAGACAACCAGATAGTACAAGTTGTGGAATTTATGCTGCTGCTTTCGCCACAACTATAGTCTTGGGAGGAAGTCCTTGTAATGAAAAATATTCCAATGATGTCGAGCTAATGAGACATCATTTTATAAATATTATAGACAAGGAGGAATTATCACCGTTTCCTAGACAATAAATAATTTCAACATACCATTAAAAGACCAAAATAATAATGTAATTTTCAAATGGCATTTACTTTTTATATGTTAATATTGTGTAGAAATGATAGTAAAAAAATACATTTACTACGTGTGCATCAGTAGTAAACACTACTTTCAAAATACTTCTTAAAAAACAAATGCGTTACTGCGCACACATCTCGAAAAATCAGATGGCATGCAAAATCGGAGAGACGGAGAAAATTTATTGGTTGCGTTCTCACGGGAATGGGCGTTGGAGGGGCCCATTCTGTATTCTCAATAGGATTATGTATATAATAACATAATAAAAGCAGAAAATACAAATATTTATAATAATAATAGTAATAATAGTATTAGTAGTGCTAATTGTCAGAGGCGTTTATCGTGGGCTGGCTACTTGCAAGAAAATGCCAGAGGCGTCTATCGTGGGCTGGCTTCTTGCAAGAAAATACCAGAGGCGTTTATCATGGGCTGACTTCTTGCAAGTATAAGACTGAATAATTTTTATCTCTTTTACTACATTTTATTAATAAAAAGAGATAGAATAAATATGTATGTGCAATGTATTAATATATGCTGGCACATGTAACGTCTTGACCTAAAATAGTGTTGAACATAAGGGAAAGTGACTATTACACGAACCATCTTATGTCCCCCTTCAAGCCATACAATTTTTATCAGAAACATTTTTCTTTATAATGCTTCGTTTCCGAGATATGAGTCTGTAACAGACTCACCCGATGTATATAAATATGTGTGTGTATATATATATATACATATATATATATATATATATGTACATATTACAATACATTACATATCTGGAAAACATACATCTCGGTAAAAAATGTTGCATATAAAAAAATATATGTAATTATGTATCATAAATAAGTATGTCCACACATGTTCATGTATTTCTTTTCTTTTGTAAAATCTTAGCATATATAGAAAAAATTAAAAAATAATTTTAAAAATCATTTTTGCATTTCTTTTTTATAGAAAAGAAAGTTTGAAGAAATAAGAAAAGATTGTGTATATAAAATGTATATATAATCCTGTATAAATGTAATTTATATATAATTATACATATAATTGCCATTGTTACATTTATACGTAATTATATACAAACAATTTTGTCTCATTTCTCCCATTCAAACTACCTTTTCTATAAAAAAGAAATACGAAAATGATTTTTTAAATTATTTTTTAATTCTTTTTATTCTTCCTACCCGAGAAAAAATGAGTTTTATGATCAGATATAAATATATATAATTAGATATGAAAAGATTTTATTAAATATATGATGTATATAATAATATTCGAAATTTGATATGATTTTAGCTTTATATTATTATATATTATCAGATAAAATTACATATGTCATCGGATCTTTATATTTAATTCTATATGGCCAATTTTATATATATATATATATATATATATATATATGATCTTATATAATTACATAAGAAGTAATAACGAGTATACCCGAGAAAAGCTCAACTTATGTAATTATAAAAGATCATGTATAATTGGCCATATATAATTAAATCCAAAAAGATCTTAGAACATGTGTAATTTCATCTGATAATATATCTGATAATAATATAAAGATAAATTATATCGTGCCACCAGATATAAAAAATATATGATCAAATATAGATTGCATTTTATTTTACACATCGAAATTAGTTGTTCTGTGTGCAGTACATCTGCAAGAGCCCAGATACATACCGAATTTGCAAGAGTTATAACTATCAGGTTTGATCTTTCATGTACAGTTAATGTACGATTTTTTTTCACGGAGTTATGACGTTTTGAAGTTACCCATACATTTTTGTGCACCGCCAGCATTAGCATTACCCGATGCGCACCACGAGGAGGTTGCTGGTCGGATTTGGCGCATCGTGTGTGTGTGTGTGTGTGTGTGTGTGTGTGTGTGTGTGTGTATGTGTGTGTGCGTGTGCGTGTGCGTGTGTGTGTGTGTGTGCGTGTGCGTGTGAGATTGCATTTAAAAATGCGTGTTCCACCCTCGTCTTTGAATGACTTCTTGTAGACGGTTACGCATATTAATGCAGGCTTTAATTGTGGCTTGAGGAATTTCATGCCATATTTGTTGTAGCGCTGTCTCCAGTTGCCGAAGATTGGTTGGCGGTCTCTCCAAATTTTGTAATCTTCTACCCATTATATCCCACACATGTTCAATGGGATTTAAATCTGGACTGTTCGGTGGATGTGGCAGCAGCTCAATATTGTTGTCCATAAAAAAATTGAGGACTGTTCTAGCAGTGTGTGGGCGAGCGTTGTCCTTTTTAAATCCCATTGAACATGTGTGGGATATAATGGGTAGAAGATTACAAAAATTGGAGAGACCGCCAACCAATCTTCGGCAACTGGAGACAGCGCTACAACAAATATGGCATGAAATTCCTCAAGCCACAATTAGAGCCTGCATTAATATGCGTAACCGTCTACAAGAAATCATTCAAAGACGAGGGTGGAACACGCATTTTTAAATGCAATCTCACACGCACACGCACACACACACACACACACGCACACGCGCGCGCGCGCGCACACACACACACACACACACACACACACACACACACACGCGCACGCACGCGCACACACGCACACGCGCACACGCGCGCACGCGCGCACACGCGCACACGCGCACACGCGCACACGCGCACACGCGCACACACACACACACACACACACACACACACACACACACACACACACACACACACACACACGATGCGCCAAATCCGACCAGCAACCTCCTCGTGGTGTGCATCGGGTAATGCTAATGCTGGCGGTAATGCACAAAAATGTATGGGTAACTTCAAAACGTCATAACTCCGTGAAAAAAAATCGTACGACATTCAATTTTTTTTTAATTTACGCAGAAAAGTCCAAATTTTTCGATAGTTGTAATAACATTTGCGAAAAAAATTTATTCGAGCCCGTGGAGTGCGTCAAACCATGCAAATTTTTGAAAATAAAACACGTCCTTACTTATGAAGAGATGCCTCGAAGGGAGAAAGATAAAGTCAAAAGATCTTAACTGCTTTTTAAAGTAGAGACTTTAAGCTTCAAAACAAAAAAAAAATTTTTAGGATACGACCATTTTTGACGGAGTTACGTTTATTTGAAATCATGCAAAATTTTGGCATGGAATTACCTATGCGTTAATTTTGATCGCCAGTGTATAATCATATATTATATATAATATCTTTTCACATCTAATTATATATATTTACTCATCTGATCATATCTATTTGTTCTCGTATATATACGAAAAAAGATTATACAAAAAAAGAAAACATATATGAGCACATATGGACATATTCGATACATAATTACATATATTTATATATGTTCTTGTCTAAATAATTTTTTACCGGGATATATATGTTTAGAAGAAATAATTCTACACATATATATTGTATATACATATGTTGTAACATTCGCTATGTTATCAATACGCAAGGACGCTCATAAGTAAGCGGACGCTATTTGAGTGGGGACCACAATTCGTATGGGCGGCCCTGCACTGCGTATTGAAACGAAATTCAGACGCTCGAGCCATCTCGGATCGTCGAGAATCATACAATAAGAGCGAGAAGGACAGAACAACAAAGCATCTGTCCTCTTCTACTCTAAAAATAGCGAGGCGGCGAGCGCACACGCACACGGCGTGCGCCCGCCGTCTCTTTAGTGTGAGTTCCACACACACCTTCTCGCTCCTGAGATAAATCGTAGACAGAACGCGGAATTAGAAATGTCGATAATACCGACATTTTCTCGCGCCTACATTATCGACCTCGATCAAGTTCGAGCGTCGCTCCAGCATCCCCTTAATCTTGATATATGTAAGATTCTGATTATTAAAAGAGATAATGTTTCAACAGTCGTTTCATTCTCGTTTTACTAGGGTAACTCAAAAAGAATGAATCACTCATCTCCTCATCCTTGTCAATGAATGTCTCTGACATCCTTTGACCGGTATTCATAGTCAGTTATTATCACAAGATAACGCCTCAAGTACGGTCTTCAGAGTCATAGTTGAAAAAGAAGGCGGGATTAAATTAATAAACTTAATATAAAACAAATCATTGCGATGGCCCTCGCGGGTGTTGACGCAATGTGATTTCTGCCCAGTGCTCTGAATGTCAACGTGAAGAAATTCAAGCAAGCACGGATAAACGGCGGGAGTAACTGTGACTCTCTTAAGGACTCTTAAGAGATTCTCACAGCACGAGAGGCATACACAACTGAAAATCAGAAACGCTGTACGGGCGGCTGAGGCGGAAAAACCAGCCGGAAGAGCCACGAACAGGCTAAATGTGTGAACCGAAGAAGAGCTGGTGGAACTTGAGAGACGGAGCCTGGAGATGAGTGGAGAGCGAAACATCAATATTAAATTGATGAAATATTTTCCTGGCAAGACCAACAAGCAAATTAGCGACGCAAGGCGTCGCTTTAAACCAAAAGCCGGGACGTCACTATCACCTTCCGAAATGGCTCTCCAAGAGCAGGTAACACAGGCCTTTAACGAAATTTCGTTGTCGGAACGAAGACAAGCCACACAGGAGTGCAATTGGAAAGCAGCTGTAAGAGGAACTTCAGAAGACCTATGACGTGCCGAACAAGTGGGTAGTCCTGGCGATATCACTAACGAGAACATCGAGATGGATGGAATAGACACAATATATGGCGATCTAGCGGCGGAACTAACGAAAGACAATAAGCATAATAGGAGAGATAAGGCCAGTACACGCAGAGGAGAAAGGAGGAAGGATAAAACTAGACCTCCTAAAAGAAGCGAGCAAAGGCGTCATGCCTTCGCCAGATGCCAGGAGCTGATGATGAACAAGTGCCCAAGAAAGTTGGCGGATGCCGTCGCCGCCATCGACTTGTCGCTGTTACAGATCCGACAGGAGCCAAATATGATTGAAACCAGGAACCTATACGTCAATCTATGGGGCATATTCGGCCCACGACAAAAGCCGACGGGACATAGTGCAACCGCTGTGCAGAACAGCGAATTATTGCTTTCCCATAACATTATTATTATCCCATAACACCTACAGAAGTAATGGGCAAAATAGAACGAATAGCTAATTCATCGACGACGGCTGGTCTGAATGACATTACCAAAGGCGCCTTACGAGGCAACGGAACATGCGTTGTTCTTTCGAAACTCTACAACCTCCTTCTCCTCCACAAAGCATATCCACAAGCGTGGAAGTTGAATCGAATTACCTTGATCTCCAAGGCAGGCAAGAACCTGTTAGAGATTAAAAATTGGAGACCTATTACAATCTCTTCCATGCTCGGAAGAATCTTCTCTTCACTGTTGGACAGTCGGTTGAGGTGAATGGGCCAAACCGAACGGCAAGAGGGACTCACTAGCGAGAATGGGTGCTTTGCCAATACCCGACTATTAAACTATGCCATAGGCGATGCCAAGAACAGAGATGGCATATTCATTGTACTAGATATATCGAAGGCATTCGATACCGTCCCTCACGAAGCCATCCGCTTCGCGTTAGAGTATAAGGGGATTTCGACAGAAATCGCCGAATACATCAATATGTACAATGGATGCAGAATAGTTATCAGAATCAAAACGAGCAAAGTGCCAATTGAGCTTTAAAGGGATGTCAAACAAGGAGACCCCCTTTCATCACTACTATTCAACCAGTAGTCGAGCCGATAATCGAGGCGATTCAGAATAGCTCTCAAGGCATCAGCATAGAGAGTCGCAATCTATCGGTCATGGCTTTCGCAGATGATATAATCCTTTCGGCAAGCGACCAAGAAACAGCTATTGGTCAGTTCAAGTTTATGCACCAAGAACTGAGAAGCAGAAGAATGGCCCTGTCAGTCGAAAAAAGCTTCGTCTTTGAGTATATACCAAGAAACAAAACTTGGTACGTAAGAGATCCGGAATTGACGGTTGGGGAAGTCCCGGTCCCATATGGTGAACCCGAGAATTCTTGGCCACGCCGTGGAGGGGCTTCATTTCGGGCATGGAACTGGAGGTCCTTCAAGAGATCCTAGAATGGGTAAAAGCTCTCCCGCTCAAGCCTATGCAAAAGATAGACCTATTGCATAAGTATCTGCTCCCAAGATACACATATGGATTGGTTATATGCGACCACCATCTAAAGTCGTACTAGATAACATCGTCTCAGCTATCAGAGCAGAAGTCAAGAAAATATTACATCTACACGAGACCACGCGTAGCGCCTTTCTATACACATCTAGGAGGGAGGATGGCTTGGGCCTCTGTGAGGTCAGCAAAATGGTCCTTTTGGCGTCACTCAGGTGCGCGTCTAAAGCCGCCAGGTCTGCGGACATTATGATCCGTGATACTGTAGCGGATGAGAGATCCGCCAAGCTCTACGGAGCTTATGCTGCTGCGTTGCGGTTACCATGGCCAGCGACCAGCAAACAAATAGAAACGGCAAATTAAAAGAACATACAAAACTGAATGGTCCCGCCTAATAGCACAAGGACAGGGCGTCGACGAATTTGCCCAAGAATCACTCAGCAATGCATGGCTTAGTCGCAAAGGATTACTGAAAGCGTCGCGTATCACCGACGCAATCAAATTACGCACAAACACAGTCTTCACAAGAACAGTAATGAGGAGGGTGTACGGTGGCGCCAATACCACCTGCCGAGTATGTGGTCGAACAAACGAGACATTAAGGCACATTTTGGGTCAATGCATAGCTACTAAGGCCAAGCACATAAGAAGGCATAATGAAATAGTCGACTTGCTCAAAGAGAGACTTGCTAAGCACAATTCGGTACTAGTTGAACCGACCATTGAAATTAATGGAGAACGACTCAAGCCTGATCTCGTCGTAAAGAATAAGATGGAGATCCTCGTACTCGATGTCACAGTTCGGTACGAGAGTAAAGATTACCTGGTTGGAACGGCTAAGAAGAAGATCGAAAAGAACGACGCAGTATCTCAAAAACTCAAAAGGGACTTAAACGTCCGTAGAACGAAGGTAGTGCCCATGGTCGGCTCTAGGAGAGCTCTTCCGTTAATAACAACGAAGGAGTTAGTTTGCTAGGAATAAGCAAATCGGACTGGTTAACTATAAGTCTGATAGCTCTCAGGAGCACGATCGAGATGGTAAACGCCTTCATGGACGAATGAAGAGAAAGTAGAACTGGCTCACCAACAGCTTAAACATAAATTAAGCGTTCATCGAGGCTCGGAGTGAGCCGGCTCTGCAGCGGGGGAGAAGCGGAGGTGATTCCTTTCTGTTATTTCTCTCTTTTTTCTTCTCTGGTTTCTTTCTTATATGGTGCTTTCGTAAAGAAATACTATACATTTTAATTTTACCTCTAAAATCTTTGCATAGATATAGATTTGAAAATTAGAAAAATCTATGTATTACTTCTTCTGGAAGATAAGATCAGATTATCAGCTAATAAAAATATTCGTTTCAGAATATGTAGATTAATAAAATATATATCTTTGTAAAATATAACTTACATTCAGTCTTAAAGTAATTTAAAATTGCGAGAAAGACGCGCGACTTCGTAACAACAGATAATTTAGGGGATTTCTTGTTTTCTTTTCTTCGGGTCGTATTGTCAATCGCATATTGTTTCTCATATATACAAGACGTATAGAAACACGTTTAAAGTGCGGACGCTTTAACGGAGGCATACATGAAATGAGAATCGGATTCCATTAAATACAAGTTAACCTCTCACATCCACTCACTCTAAATTTTAAATTAAAAATAAATTATCAGTTTATTAATTTGTGCATTCGTATAATTGAACTTGCCTTCCGTTTTTAATAATTCGGTGTTCGTTATAATTAAATATAAATTGATTAACAGACAGGTAAGATATACAAATTAATATTTATCATTAACATTCTTCGTAAAATTTCGTAAAATACTTAATGTTTGTGCATTGTCTTTAGTATATATGTGCTATCGTCATTATATATTGACGTTTATATATTCGCAATATTACGACGAGTAAAGATTCTTTACTCGTTACGTGAACCGTCACGAAAATAATTATGAAAATGGAGTCAATATATAATGACAATGTAGAAAAGCACACATATATTCTAGAGTAATTTTGTTTAATAAAACATTTTTCTGTCAATAGCACATTATAATGACTATGTTACAATCGATCTTGTTGTGCATATTCATGGTCATAATTTCCATTTTGGGTTAGGTATGTAAACATGAATATTTATACATACACTGGCGCAAAAAAAAAGAAACAAATTCTGACCGAATTTTTAGACAATTTTCAAAGTGACAGAACTTTGCAGAAAATCATCCAAATTGCATGAATTTTTTTTTTAAATTAAAGATTAAAATTTCAGCTTTAAAATGTTGTATATATTTTTTTTATTAAGGACATTGATGCAACAGAAAACCCTTAATTAAAGAGTATGTTTAAGATTTTAAAATTAGCCAAGTTTGGAAGTGTGCACAGACTTGGATAATTTTTTTTCGAGCATGTGATATACATCAAATGAAAGCGTAATTCTTCCCCTTTAATTTGAGTGGTTGCTGATCGCTGTGCGACTTTTTTTGACCGAGTTATCAAGATTTGAAGAAGAAATGGTCATTTTGACTTTGATCGCAGATCTAACTTAAATTGTTGAAAATTAAGAGAATCGATCTGCTTTACAATAGTAAATGAATAAAGAACGACTCAAGAAATTGACGCCTTGCATTATGTAGAATCTCTTCATTAACGTATTCGATAAACGTGTGATATTCTCTTCATCCACGCTTTTCCTCAGTCATTTCTTTTCTCGTTTTCCTTTTTTCTCTTATTATTCCAAATTTCATGCGGACTTGACCTTCCCACTTTCGTCGTCTCGCGTTCTCATTAGGACGGGACCGGCTTTTCGCTTTACGGCAATCGATCGATTGATTCGTAAACATATTTTGTCGTCCTACCGCACCATCGTGAAGAATACGAACTCGAAGATAGTGGAAACAGGCCACTACTGGTTGGTTTAGAAACCTCGGTTTAAAATAGCACAATTTTGTAATATGTTTGGGAAATTCTCTCTCTGCTTTAATTGCTTTTTTTCTATCGTCTATTTTTGTCTCCGATAAAGGAATAAAAGTCGCATAAATTAATAAAATAATTTAAAAAATTTAATGTAATAAAATAATTTTAAAAAATAATAATAAAACTTTTTTTAGAAATCATATATCGATGCAATTTTCATTCAAAAAATGACAATTCTTCATAATCTATCCAAAAGAAATAATCTAAAATATTTCATCTTCAAAACTACTCCCTTTTCCCCCAATGCATTATCTATGGCACGAAAACAGGCGCAATCATTCGTGCGGCAAGCGCAATTTTCAAGCGAACAGGATGAGATCGAGAGATTTGCATGTAATCCCGAAGAAAGGAGGCTCCTACGCGTTACGGCAGCTCCTTCATCGCTGACAGTTATAGGACGTCTCGTTTGTAACTGTCGACACGACAGAATCGGGGTTAAAGCCGGTAACCGAGCGAAGAAAACAATTGACAAAAGGCGAGCGACCATAGACGAAAATCAATTGTTTTGGCTATATTCGTGAACATGACGTATTTTTTTACAGTACTCGAAAAGTGATAGACCGCGACGATGAATTTTATGACACAAGAATACACGGGCATGATTATAGCCTACGGGCTAGCCGGTGAAAATGCGTTTGTTGCGACTCAAGTATGTGCAGAACGATTTCCCGGGCGTGCACATTACCAATCACGTCGAATTATTTTTCGAGTTGTGCAAAAACTGCGCGAAACAGGGTGTCTCGTGCATAATAAGAGATATACCAGTGTGTCGACGAGTACAAGAGGAAGAAATAATTCTCGTCTCATTTGCTGATGATCCGGGAAACAGCATGCGTCGTGCAGCAAATGAACTTATTCTTTCACAGTACAAGGTGCATTGCGTTTTACGTGAAAACCGATTGCATCCGTATCACAACTAGCGAGTACAGCAACTTTTGCCAAGAGTTTGGAACAACGAATATATTTCTGTGAAGGTACTGTTATTAACTTCTTATATTCGCGGTAATATAAAAGTATAATAATCGCCAAAACATACGTAGAGTTCCTCACGCAATGTCGGTGAAATTTCTTTTTCCCCGATAATATCCTGTGGACCGACGAAGCGACGTTCACATCAAACGGCGTGTTTAACTCGAAGAATTTTTTGTATCAGTCCGACGAAAACCCGCACGTTGAGGGAGCATTGCAGTATCGTAGGTCCATAAACGTATGGGCGGGAATAATCGGAAATCAAGTGGTAAGTGTAAGTAGAAAGAAAATAATTTTTTCCTGTTAAGTGAAATTTTTTCCTTCATTATTTCCAGATCGGTTCACATTTCTTCCCACCACATTTAACTGGGAATATTTATAGACGGTTTCTTGAAAATGAATTGCCAGTGCTTCTCGTGGATGTGCTTCTTAACGTGCAAGCGCAATTAATTTTTCAGCACGACGGAGCACCGGCTCCTTTTTGTCGCGAAGTCCGCGAGGTGCTAGACGCGCGCGTTTTCCAGATAGGTGGATGGGTCGTAGTGGCCAGCGCAGTCGCCAGATTTAAATGTATTAGATTTTTTTATATGGGTACATGTAAAAAGTCTAATCAAGCATCAGCGTAATGGTAAAGAAAACGAGGTACGTGAAGCTATTGTTGCGGCCTTCGATACCATTACGCCGGACATGGCGTACCGTCTGACGCGCGAAACAAGAATTCAATTATTGCAACCAAAATCACTTGAATTCTTAACTACAATTAGTAAACATTTCTTAAAACCAAAATTTTAACGTAATTTAAATAATAATTTTGATTTTTCAAATAAGAAAAATAAAAAAATCCTTAAATAAAGTACATTTAGAAACTGAATGCGAAAAATTTCTCAATGAATTGAATATAAAAGAACACGTAGATGTAGTTATAAATATTCGAGAGAATTGTTTGCAATTTTACGTCACTGTTGCTCAAGAAATTTGCAAAAGATTACCAATATATGATAAATTTTTATCTAAATTAATAGTTTTTGAACCGGGTACAGCTTTACGCGATAACAATAGAGAAACTTCATTTAATGATGTTTCTTTTATCGCTCAAACCATCAGCGGATTTGACTGTAAGGAATTAAAAAAAAGAATGATTTGCTTTACATCAAGATTGTACAGAAGTCGAAAAAGATAATCTTGAAATATTAGATTTTGATGATACGTGGAAACAATTTTTCCAACGTCATCAATACTCCAATTTGAAATCCCTCTTAAATACTATTAGATCGTTACCAAATTCAAATGCCGACTCAGAATCTTCTCCTTTTTACCCGATTTAAAAACAAAAAACGAAATAAACTTTCGTACATAAATGTCAATGCTTCTTGTGTGGTAAAGTCAGCATTAAAAGCTAGAAAAGAAACTGTTTTGACCATGCAAATTACTGAAAAGCATTTATCTTTAATTACAAATCTTTAACAACAGAAATATTATATTCTGCATGTCCCAGAAAACAAAAAAGTCATTTAAGACTATATGCTTCTGATATTGATGGAACTGCTACTCCTCCCTCATCTAATATGTAAGACAATAATTTTTTAAATAAATGTCTTATGGACGGTATTATTATTATTACAAATATGATAATGTATCAAAATGTATTTATCATGTTTTTACATTTATAAATGTATTGAAAGTTGTCGGACACTGTGTGTTGGATATCACATCTATAAATAATAATAGATGTGTTAAATAATTGTCGGTCACTCTGTGTGTTGGACATCACATCTATGAATAATAGATGTAAAAAATATAGAAATAAAATTATAAAATGTTGCGTCACACACGCCACTCACGAGACCGCGCACACGGAAAGGAAACACTCGAGACTCTTTTGCAAAACAGGAACTTTATTAAGAACCAGAAAGCGTAAAACACAGCGTAAACACGCGTACAGGAAAAAGTTCGGGAAACTGCGCGACACTTCAACTCGAGAAGACGCCTTCTCCAAATCTGTCACATTCTTCTCATTTATTTTCATCGCTAAGCGGCGACTCCTCTTGCCAGCTGACTGTCAAACGAATATCGATTTTTCGCGATCAGCTGTTAATATATCAGGCGGAAGATTCAGCTCGAGACGAGGACTGCGTTAACGCGAGCGTAACAATATAGACATACATAAAAAATGTGGTATAATAGGGCTACAGATGAAGCTCCACGTTAAAAACCTAACGCACTATTAGTGGTACCTCACAGGTAATGCGGAAAATCACTTATAATAATTAATAGTTAATTTATATTTAATACGAAAATATTCCAATTTCTGACCAGAAAATGGACTAATTTGCAATAACAGTTATTTATCAAACTACGCTGTCATTATAATATAATGTTGTAATATACTTCTATAATGTTATTAAGCATTTTCATATGTATATTATTAATGTGTCTGAATAACGTATAAGTTAATGACAAAAATAAACTTTTAAAATATTTGAAGATATATATATGTTTAATGTATATTTTTTATTAATTTATGTTTATTATCTTATTTTTTATGTGTAAATGTTGCAGTATTTAAGTCATATTGCAACAACGATTAATTATTGCGAAGACATTTATATTAAATATATAAAAAAGTTAGTAGAAAAGCATTTAATGTATTTAAGATACATTTAGCAACTAACGAGAATTATGAGAAAATAAAAATTTATAAAATCTACATATCAAAAGGCATTCAACGCATAACAAAAACGCGGAATGCGTCGCGTGTCGCATTCGTGGCTAAATAAGAGGAAAGGAGACGGAACGTAATACGTCATAATACATTTGGTAGTCTCTAATTGTAAGACTCAAAGCAGAATCGAGTGCGAAGCGCACACGGACACGGCGCGCGCTTGTAGTGGTGTGGTGCTAGCGGCTCGAAACTTGCACCACTGGGCATCGATTATGTAATTTTTCACAAAACTTTTCACTTTTCGCTCAGTCTCATTCCACGTGAACTTTTTCATGAAGAAAAATACGATTATATAGCTAAATGCAGGAAAAGTGAAATCACTAAATGCGGATTACGTACAGTTCCAATTCCATTTTATTGGTTCTAAACGTAAGATCAGAATCTCGTTTTAACTTTATATAATAATTGGTCCGTTTTTTCTTGTGCATGGGATTGTACTTGATTATAACCTTGATAAGTGGGAATCATTAAACTCGGAAAAAAATTATTAACATTTATAAATCGCGAATTGATACAAACTAATGGATGCAATATAAAGATAAGAAGCAAAAGGAAATGTTACTGATATTGTTAAAGAAGAATCCTGAATTGATAAGAGGTCGAGTAGATAGAAAAACAGAAAGTCGACAAAAATTAGTAAGTTGAAGAAGAATATTATATAGAAAAGATAGAAAATTAACATAATAATAACATAACTTTTAGGTTGAATATTGGGAGAACATAGCTAATATAATTAATGCAGTTGCAGAAGAACCACGAAAAAATGGAATAGAATGGGCAAAGGTATATGTTTTATTATACTTATTTAATTTTTAACATTAAATTCAAGTTAATCTATTTTAACTTAATGAAAATAAAATGAAATTAATAATATTCCATATGATCTTGTAGACATGGAAAGATGTAAAGACTTATATATTAAAAAAAGGAATCAAAAAGACGTACCCATACGCAAAGAACAGGAAGTGGTCCTCCTTGTAAAATATTTTTCTCAAACTTTGAGGAAGAAGTTTTAGAAATTTTGACGCCTGAAGCAGATGGTTTAATAAACATCCCTGAAGGTGGCATAGATATTGAAACACCTTGATTTCAAAATAATCTTCAGAATCATGATATTATTGAAGATTCCAATTGTTCATTAAATATTCCTGGAAATATGAATATTGAAGAATCTAATACATTAAACGAATGTGAAAGAGACATATCAAATAAGAACTCAAATAATTGAACCACGTGTTGAAAATTGAAACGTATTATTCTTTATGTACACTGCTCAAAAGAATTATAGCATTAAAAAATTTGTCAAAAATTACCGACATTTAACAGATCATAACTCTGCGAGAAATAATCGTAGAGCAATAAACTTTTTTTTAAATTAAAGGTTAAAATCTCAGCTTTAAAATGGTATACATATTTTTTTTATTAGGGACATTTATGCAACAGAAACCCCTTAAATTAGAGGGCATGTTTGATATTTTAAAATTAGCCTAATTTGAAAGCGTGCACGGACTTGGATATTTTTTTTTTCGAGCATGTGATATACATCAAATGAAAGCCTAATTCTTCCCCTTTAATTTGAGTGGTTGCTGATCGCTGTGCGATTTTTTTTTGACCGAGTTATCAAGGTTTGAAGAAGAAATGGTAATTTTAACTTTAATCGCAGATCTAACTTAAATTGAAAATTAAAAAACTTGATCTGCTTTACCATAGTAAATGAAGAAAGAACGGCTTAAGAAATTAAACATGCATTTTTCAAGTTTAAAATTTTAACTTTAACGGAATATCGCTAGTTTTTAGTTTTTAGCAATTTAGACAATTTCCAGAACGATTGACACATGGAGTAAAAATGTTTTAGCTAATAAATGTTATTGTTTTTTATTATGGTATACTTGAACTACGAAACTTTGCTTTGGTGATTTGATTAGATCTTTTTTCATGACAATATATCGAATTAAAGAAGAAACGTAAAATGTGATTTTTTACATGACATTTGAACTTTATTTTTGGTTAGAAAAAGTAAGGCTAAGAAGAAAAAAATAACAGCGTTTGAAAGAGCTGACTTTCAACTTTTTAATGCTTTGTCGCGGAGTACTGTATGTTGATTTGTTTACGAGTAATAAGTGATCAAAGACAAAATGACCATTTCTTCTTCAAACCTGATAACTCGGTCAAAAAAAATCAGCGATCAGCAACCACTCAAATTAAAGGGGAAGAATTAGGCTTTCATTTGATGTATATCACATGCTCGAAAAAAAAAATATCCAAGTCCGTGCACGCTTTCAAATTAGGCTAATTTTAAAATATCAAACATGCTCTCTAATTTAAGGGGTTTCTGTTGCATAAATGTCCCTAATAAAAAAAATATGTACACCATTTTAAAGCTGAGATTTTAACTTTTAATTAAAAAAAAAATTTATTGCTCTACGATTATTTCTCGCAGAGTTATGATCTGTTAAACTTCGGTAATTTTTGGCATAAATTTTTTAATGCCATAATTCTTTTGAGCAGTGTATATTTTAAGATTTCATCTCGTTAACTATACATATATATATATATATATATATATATATATATAACTGTGTGATGTTTACTGTGATAGCCTTCAATAAACCCCCTGCTTATTTATTTTAATTTAAAGTTTAAATGTGTCATATTATTTATAATGTTTCATTATTTTTATGTTTAGAATTATAAAGTAGAAACACAATTATACTTACATTAATAACATAATTATGATTGTAATTGTGGACTAGATTTTCTCTTTACTTACCGATATAACGCAAAAATTGTAATTCCTGTATTTCAAAAAGATTACTTGTATCCCGTAACATTTTTCTTGTAATCCTTAATTTTTCCGATTTCTCATCCTTTCTAATTACAACACCCACCATATTGCAGTCATTATTAAAGTGAACAATTTTGTAAAAATAATTAATTTTTTTTTAATTATTTATAAATATATTTGCAAAAATTTAATTACAATATATCAAAACTTACATATATCTGTTCTTTTTTTTTTGCTGAGTTTAACGTGCTGTCAGACCATTTTCTTCTATATATTTCCTTCCTTCTCTGCTATGAGTTAATATATCATAGCTATATTTAATTAACAATATTACTACTAGACTACTAACATTACTAGAATTGCACTAAATTTCCGCCTTTTCGCCAGCAAATTTAATGGCGAAAAGGTTCACGTGAAACGTTTCACATTTTGGTGGCTTAAAAAGTTATATAATCATTAAAGAAGTTAAATTCACGTGGAACTTTTCATGTATTCGCCCCTAGGGAAAAATTACATGATCGAACCCCTGAAGACGACGTGAAAACTATTTAACAAATTATATCTCTCCTGAAAGAACCCACCGACTACACCGAACTCAACATATTTCGATATTATAACACATTCAAATACATCTCATGTGAATAAAAAATCAAATAAAGTATCATTGCAAACCACTCAGCAATATACAAAATAAATTTCCTGTGGGGAAAAAAGAACCCTTCATAAACATAAATTTACGTAAAACTAAAATCCAAACAACGACCATCCAATAATCATGATACACAATATCAGCACAAATAGTGCGATGAAAGAGTAAGCGGTTGCGCTTACATTCCTACTATGATGAATTTTACTTACGAGTACGTCTAGAGCCTCCTAGCCCTCTAGTGGATAGTCCGAGAAGCTTCTTATGTGAACTCGTAAGCGCTCGTGAGAAATCGGATATTTGGCATTTACAAAATAATCGTTAATATTTATTGCAAAAATATACGACAAAACTTTATTAATGTTTAGAAAATACCACAAATATTGCACAAATGACGTAAATTATATCTTTAAAATGTCAATAAATTGCACAAATGATATTTACACACATGTTCTTACAACTAAAACATTATAACTAATAAACATAATTCGTTTAGATCAATTTAATAATAAGAAGCCACGGTCGATGCTGGATCTCTTTGCAATAATTTCTTCGAGTACTTTTATTCTTTTTTGCTCGGTTAACTACGCGCTGAATTGGTTTTATGGTCTTAAAACGCAGTCTCGCGCTAGAATCATACTGTCACAAATGAAAATTTGATCTTTAATCACGATATTAATATGTATAATTAAAACTGTAGAGGATAGTGCGAGTTGCAAAAAAATATTACCTCAGTCAGGGTTTGAATTTGGAGCCTCCCAATTATCCGGGGTGGGTGTGTCTTAACCAATTCGACCACTGGGGCATGTGATAATATTTACAAAAGAGATCCAGCATCGACCGTAAATGACTTCCTATTATTATTAAATTGATTTAATCAGAAAACGATCAAAATTAATTTATTATTAACAATTCATTAGTATTTACATTTAAACATATTTAGCTAAATAGAGGTTTTCAACGTTCAACGCATAATGATTAAACAAATATTTTTTTTATACATTCGTTTCAATTATTTCGTGTATATCGCGTTATACAATTATCACTAATATATTTCTATAATACATGTATATTGTTTGATTAAAATTGGTTTTGATTAATTATTAAATTAAATTGGATTAAAATTATGATTTAGTATAAAATAAACTAAGTTTGAAACATAATTATTATTAAATTTGACTTTGATTACACAAGTATAATTTATTTTGACTTGGCCAATTAAATTAGAATTGATTTTTGTTTTGTTAAACTGGCTTAGCTAAAATTATTTTCGAGTTTGATTATTAAAATAATATTATATTAGATTAAAATTGAGTTTATTTTGAATCATTAAATTAAACTGATTTATTGTTAATTTAAGATAAAGATTGATTTATCTTCATATTAAATTTGACTGAATTATTTTATTAAAATTTGATGTAGATGATAGAATTGTAATTGATTTTTACTTTGATTGCTGAAATAAAGTTTGCTTTGTTTGTTGATTTTAAAGTGGCTCTGTTAAATTGAAATTAATTTTGGATATTAAACTGAAATTGGTTTGAATTGTTTGATTTTGATTTTTGGACTAAATTTATGCTGATTATTTGAAAAAAATTTATTTTTATTTGGACGGTTGAATTGTAATTGATTTTTACATCGATTTGATGGTTTGGGCCATCCGCGTCCAGTCATATGAATCAAATAAAATTAAACAGATAACAATGGTAAAATTAAAAAAAATTAAGTATTTTAAGTTTAATGAATTAAAATTGATTTTTTTTTTCAAAATAATCATTTTTTTAAATAACCGATGATGCTCATCATTACAGTTGACTAGTTCTCGATATACTAAAAAATTTTATATTTAACATTTTCCTCCAAAACATGTTGCCTATGAAATACTTTAAAGTCATGGTATTTTTTCTGAATTCTGGAGGGGAAACTTGCCCAAGTTGTACCTCTTTAAAATATTTGCCTACAACTTAACAAAAAATTAAGAAAAAGAAACGATATTTATGAAAATAAACTCTTTATTAATAAAATCAACAATTTTACAATCAAACAGGAATGAAAAATAAATTACTTTTAAAATATGATTTGTTTAAAACATAGAAAATCTTTTTAAATCAAGTAAAAATCTTACTGAAAAACACTCAAAAAGTTCACTTTCTTAATAATTTTCTATGAAGTGGCAGTACAATGACCCGACTTGTTTAGAAGCGCTTGGAAGACTATTGTTAATTTTTTCTGCCGTTAGAGGCACTTATTACTATCACGGCTTACGAGAAACAGTAATTGATTTAAGCGAAGGTACGAATTAACCAAGTTTACCCTACATGACACACGTAAACTGTTCACAGTTACGTAAAATATTTTTTTAATTGAAAATATATTAATGATTAATAGATAATAATAAATATTAATGCTATAAATTAAAAATGAAAGAATAATAAGAAAAATAGTCCTTGAGAGTCAAATGTGATTAATTGCGTGAGTTAATGTTATGTAATTTTTAATTAATAAATTAATATAAATTTCAAAACGTACTTTTTCACTCTGTTTTAAGTCATCTTCACTGATGTATTGATAAAATAACAGATAAAATAACTAATTTTACAGTCTCCACCAAGTATAAGTGAGTATTTAAAAATCGAATGTACATACAGAGTGTAATTTTTAAAACAAAATACTGGAAAAAATTTGCGAATTATTTAGATTAGAAATAAAAATGGAAACAAATTGGCAAAATAAAATAAAATAAACTTATCAAGTCCAAAGTACATAAGATTAGTAAATTGAACCCTTGGGAAAGACATTAAAAACTAATAATGTCGTTTAAAATAATTTTTAAACGACAGTAGTTGATATTATCAAAACAATAAGATTAAAAATTAGATTGACAGATAGATGAATTACTTTTTATTGGAAGAAGTCCGTTTTTTTAATATATCAATTTATCAAACATTTCCTTTCAAAAATTACATCATCGTTGCAATTCAATTTTAAAATACTTACGTTCCACGAAATACGTGAGATTATTTATCTGTCGCATAATTTATCTATCTTCGCTTCAATAAAAATGGCTCAAAATAAAATCAAAATTATACAATTTGCGATTTAAATTACGATTTAAAAGTTACATAAAGATAACTGTAAGTTAATGTATGGCTAACCGAGTATATCATACTTATATTAAAATAATATATTAATAATTTAAGATAAAAATTGTATGATTTTTAGAAGATATCATTTGGTTTACAAGATATCAAAGCTTCAAATTATTTTCCAATTTTTTTAAAAATATGTATTAAATAATTTATTAATAATATGAAATAATAGTTATTATATAATTTTGTTAATATACATTTTAGTATTATTCTTATAGTAAAATCATTGGTTATGTAGACGGTACTGAATCACCAAAGATTGTGGGTAATAAACAACAATACAAAGTGTTCAAATTTTATATCAATAACGCGAATGAAAAACGAATTCAAGTTGTTGCTTGGAATGACGAAATAGAAAAATATAATACATCACATAATACCCAACCATGTAAATATTCTTTTTTAATCATGTTAATTAATTTTTCTTTACAGTAATAAATTATGTAATATAAATTTTATTATTTTATTACGTTAAACTATTTTATTTTACTATTGAAAAGAAAATCATATTTATATAATTTTCTTTACTTTTCAAAAATTATTATTAAAAATTCTTATTAGTATACAATTGTCAATAATATATATTTTATAAAAATAATTTTGATTTAGATCATTCATTTTGATGGTGTTCAAGACCAAAAATTGCAAATTCCAACAATGGAAACGTGCCTTTTGAATTATTGATACGTAGCAATACAATAGTTTCAAATTTAGGAAAATATGAACCCGTATAAACTGAAAGAAAACTCAATAGAACTGCATAATGTATTAAATAGTACTGAACGCGTTAGTACGTTCCTACATAGATTATTGTATATTTATATACATATATACCAGTGATGTAAGTGGTAACAATCTGGCTCTCTAGCACCAACGGTGCTCGTGGAGTGAGGGAACGCCACTACAAGCGCGCGCCGTGTCCGTGTGCGCTCTGCGCTCGGCTCTGCTTCGAGTCTTAGAGACGAGCAGACGTACTATGACGTATTATGTTTCGTCTCTTTTCCACGAAGGCAGCCACGAGGCGACGCGCGACGCGTTCCGCGTTTCTGTTACGTTGCTCGTAATGCTCTTTCAAATTCTAGATTTTGTAGATGTATTTTTCAATAACTCTCGCCAGTCACTAAATGTATCTCAAATATATTAAAATAATACTTTTTTAACTTCTTCATATGCTTAATATTAATGTCTTCCCAATAATTCCCAATAGTCGCAGACTCGTATATAATTATTACATTACACATGTATAAAATATTTTTCCCGTATAAAATACGAGAATAAATATAATTTAACAAATAATATACATATGTTCCAAGATTTATTTTGGTCATAGTTAACTTACGTTAATATAAGTTTACTATGTAATAATACTGTACATATTATTATATCATACATATTGATGATATACACAAATGAATAATATTAAAGTACATATACATATACATATACTATTATTACAATATAATATGATAATATGTCTTTAATATTATTCATTTCTGTACGTCATTAATATATATGATATAATAATATATATCATATTATTACATAGTAAACTTATATTAATGTAAGTTAACTACGACCAAAATAAATCTTAGAATATATGTATACTATTTGTTAAATTATATTTATTCTCGTACTTTATACAGGAATAATATTTTATACATGTGTAATGTAATAATTATATACGAGTCTGCGACTATTGGTAATTATTGGGAAGACATCAATATTAAACATATAAAGAAGTTAGAAAAGTATTATTTTAATATATTTGAGATACATTTAGCGACTGGCGAGAGTTGTGACGACACCGTAAAGTGTCGTCACTAAATCCCCCGGGCCGACCATCCGCCCAACACGGGGACACGGCATGTGCGAAACCCACGAGGATATGCGATCCCACCACGGACCGACGCATGGAAGGGGTCGCCGAACCGGTATATAAGCCGGCTCGCGCAGAGAACCGGCACCAGTTCCTGACCCGAGATCCTTCCCGATACTGGCCTCAGGGCAACCGAGGACTCCTAGCAGATCCTACACCAGTTCCTGATTCCCGTAGCCGACAGAGACGGTGCGGCCTCTCCGCAGCTTGGTCTCGGCCAGCATTCGACATCCCGATTCCCGTAGTCGACGGAGACGATACGGCCTCTCCGCAGCTTGGTTACGGCCAGCGTTCGACTTTCAGCCGCCGGCCTGAACGGCGTAAATTTCGCGACACTAGATGACCGCGAATCCGACCATCCGAAGAACCGCGCCCCACGTATACCGCCCGGGGGCACGTATAGCAGGCTCACCCGCCGCGTTCCCAAACCCTAGGTTCCGACGAGCCCATCCGCGGCAAGCAAGAATCACGGAACGTTACATGGCGCCCGAATAGTGAATCATCCGCAGAGCTCTGCTACTGCTACCCGAATTCCTGGATCAACCGGCTATCCAAGAAGGAGGCAATAGCACTCGTAAACCAGTACGGGATTGACCCGACCGCACACCTACACCTGCTCAGAAGGAGACTCCGTGAATACGTGGCCGCTCACTCGGAAGCCAGAAAGGGAGAGGAGCCACCGGAACAGGAGGCCGGCCACGAAAGACAAGAATCCGAACACACTAGCTCGACCAGAACACCGACCGCTCTCAGTACTATGGAGAGAATCAAGCTAATCAATCAAATGCGCAAATGGGGTCTCCACTTTGATGGCACAGACCTCCTGACTTTCCTGGAAAGAATCGAGGAGCTCCGAGCAGGATACGGCCTCGATCACAACCAACTACTGCTGGTGGGGCTGTCGGAGTGCCTGCAACGCTCTACTATGGTACCGAAACAACCAAACAAGATCGGTCGCATGGAGCGACTTTGATGAAGATATACGGACCCATTTCCTGCCTCCAGGGTACCAGAATCACCTGCGCCGAGAGATACAAGCCCGCAGCCAACGGTAGGGGGAAGCCTTTCAGGCATACTCCACGAAGATCCCAACCATGATACGGGGAGCGAGGGGGGGGTACTCTGAAAGAGAACAAGTCAAGCAGGTCTATGAGAACATGGACCCGGACTATCAGCTGTACATCCCCTTAGCCGAGGACACAACGATGGCCAAATTAATAAAAAAAGCGGCCCATTACGAAAAAATCTCATGCCGCCGAAAAAACCGCGCGGGCAGTGCCAAGCCAGACTCGAAGCCGATAGTAGCCGCCACAGCATATAACCGGGACGAATGCTGCTGGCGATGCAAACAAAGAGGCCACACGAGACGGGATTGTAAACGACCGCCAAAGAAATTCTGCTCGTGATGTGGCAAAGATGGCGTACTGACACGAGACTGCCATCCACCGGCGGGAAACGCCAAACAGACCGGGGACGTTGCGGCCGCCGTCTAGCCCAGCCCTGAATAAAATATATACCGCGCCCGCATATACAAGTCCGAATACAAGGACACGCGCTACAGGCCCTGCTCGACTCCGGCTCAGAGTTATCGTTCCTCAACGAGGAAACGGCCCAGTTATTCTATCCAAAGTTACGACGAACCACACCCACCGGAGAATACATACACCTAGCGGAGGGAACAAGGGTCCCGATTACGGAGACCATATGCTTGCCCCTCCGTCGGGGGCCGAACATACAGACACCGTTTTACTGTCCTCCCACAGCTAGAAAGCAAGGTGATGATCGGAGCAGACCTTTGGGCCAAGCTACGAATTCCGTTGCTACCACCACCACGCGGAGCCACAAAAATACTCGGATCTTATAAAGGGTGCATCCAAGGTCTCTCCCAGCGATCAACCAACGAAGCCGCCCGACTCCGGGAGTTTCTCGCAACCGAGTTGCCGCGGTTCGAGCCAATACGCGGACCGACCGACCGCGCACAACATCATATCAGGCTTAAAACCGGCACACCTATTAAACAACGGTACCGCTTCAGAAACCCGGCCATGCAAGTAATAATCGACCAAGAAGTCGAGAAAATGCTCGAGGATGGCGTCATTGAACCGTCAAAGAGCCCGTGGAGCTCACCAGTGCTCATAGTACGGAAAAAAGACGAAAAGTACCGGTTCTGCGTTGACTTTCGCCGGCTCAACGCGGCCTCGGAAAAGGGTACATATCAGTTGCCCCACATAGCGGGCAC
Source organism: Tetramorium bicarinatum (assembly GCA_928718305.1). Lineage (NCBI taxonomy): Eukaryota > Metazoa > Arthropoda > Insecta > Hymenoptera > Formicidae > Tetramorium > Tetramorium bicarinatum. Next base: position 15,002,875 of record OV788326.1, on the reverse strand, counting down.
ACTGGACAAATTACGCGGAGCCAAATATTTGTCCACCCTCGATTTAAAAAGCGGGTATTGGCAGGTCCCACTCACCACCGACAGCCGATCGGCGACCGCATTCACCGTACCCGGAAAAGGATTGTACCAGTTTACAGTCATGCCGTTCGGGTTGCACTCCGCACCCGCGACCTTCCAGAGACTGCTGAATTCAGTTCTGGGACCATAACTAGAGCCCAACATACTAGTCTATCTAGACGACATTGTCGTGGCCAGCCGCACCTTCGACGAGCACCTCCAACACCTGGGTGAGGTATTCCGGCGATTGAGAGAAGCCAAGCTACGGCTAAATCCAGAGAAGTGCCACTTCTGCCGATCAAGTCTCCGATACCTTGGCCATATAATCGACCAACAGAGCATACACACAAACCTAGAGAAAATCAGCGCGATCACGGAGTGGCCGATACCAAACACGGTGCGCCGAGTCAGACAATTCCTGGGCGTAGCCTTATGGTAAAGGAGATTCATACCGAACTTCTCTGCCATAGCAGCCCCACTAACCGCACTCACAACAAAAAGCGCACGGTGGAAATGGGAGGACAAAGAGCAAAGTGCGTTCAACCAACTCAAGCAAGCTCTGACATCGGCACCTGTCTTGGCCTGCCCCGATTTCGAACGGCCATTCGTGCTACAAACCGATGCTAGCCAGGACGGCTTAGGAACCGTACTAACCCAGGACACGGGACAATGGGAAAGAGTCATTACCTACGCGAGCCGGACCCTAGAAAAAGCGGAACGAAATTACAGCGCAACGAAACTAGAGTGCCTCGCGGTCGTTTGGGGGATACGTCGGATGCGCGGTTATCTTGAAGGGTACCACTTTACCGTCCTCACCGACCACCAGGACCTAAAATGGCTACAACACCCCGATGGGCAGATTGGGAAGGTGGCTGTTCGAACTGCAACAATTTGATTTCAACATCCAGTACCGTCGGGAAAGACAGAACCAAGTGGCACGCGCCCTGTTCCGAGAACCCAGGGTCGGTGCCATTACCAACTGCCCATGGTACACACGTATGACCGAGCGAGCAAAGACCTAGCCGGAAACAACACCGGACTACACAGTAAGAGACAGCATTATACCGCCACGTACTCCACGAATTAGACTTCCGGGACACCCCGCCCGAGGAGCAGTGGAAGAAATGTGTCCTGCAGGATGAGCGGAAAAAAGTGCTGCAGAGATTACACGACGCCCCGCCAGCGGGCCACCTGGGGGTCGCCAAGACGATAGCACGGATAGCCCGGCTATATTACTAGCCACGGATGTTTAAAGACCGGTATGTGCGCCAATGCCCCTCTTGTCTCGCACACAAGGTGTCACAACAACGACAGCGGGACACATGCACGCCACACCGACAAATGCACCGTGGCAACAAGTATCGATAGACCTGATCGGCCCTCTACCGAGGTCAACGCGCAGCCACACTTGGCTGCTCACGGCCCAGGACCGTTTCAGTAAATGGGTGGAGATGGTGTCCCTCCGCCGGGCCACAATTCTCGCCAAAGTAGTAGTGAAAAGAATCATCTTCCGGCACGGATGCCCCGCCCAGCTGATATCGGATAACGGCACCCAATTCACGTCTCACCAATTCCGGCAACTCCTCGCGTCGTTCGGAATCGACCATCGAACCTCGCCTGTATACACACCTTGGTGCAACCTTGTGAAAAGGGCAAATCGAACCATCAAGACCATGGTCGCACAATACGTGGGGGACCGACGCAAGGACTGGGACGAGCAACTAGAGATGCTGCAATTTGCCATAAATACGGCACAGCACGCATCAACCGGGTACACGCCCGCCTTTTTAGTACACGGGCGAGAGCTGGCGCGCCCCGATCCCGAAGATAGACGGCCCGACGTCCCCACTACGCCGGATGAGCGTCACCGCCGGCTCAAGGAAGCCTATGAAGTGGCACGCATTCACCTGGCTCGGGCCTTCCAGAAGCAGGAAAGGCACTATAACTCCGACGGCGGGAATGGAGACTGCGAGTAGGAGACGTGGTACGGAAAAGGGACCGTCCGCTGTCAAACAAGGAAAAAGCGTTCAACGCTAAATTAACCCCGAAATACATCGGCCCCATGACGGTGCGGAGGATCATCTCACCCGTCATCGTCGACCTACGAGACGAGCAGGGGAAATGGCATCGCCACGTATACATCCGCGACCTAAAGTCCGATACCGCGGACACCGGCAAGGACGAAAACGAGGGCAAGCGCCCGACGCCGGACGAATAAAAGGAGAACCAGATATCAGGGACACCCGGTGGACAACGGCCCACCCCACCCTAAGCAGCCGCCCCACCACGGCACTACCCCACCACCGGACACACCCCACCATACCAGCCGCATAGGCGGGTATATAAAGCGCAGCGTTACGCGGAGCAGGCAATACGGTTTCTACCATGGACTCCCGTAAGGACGCGGTAAAAGCGCTGTTCGGGGTAATCTCGAGCTCATCAAGCGAGGCAGACGACGGGTGCTGGAAGCGCCGACCACCATTCACGGCCGCACCCACACCGCCTCCAGGACGGAGCACAGTGTCCTGGGCACTTCTATACAACGGTCGGACGCAGACCAGCGCCGACGAGCGATCTGGCTCGCCACGCCACCGCCACCACCATCCCGGCACCAAATGCGGCCAGGAGAGAAGGTCCGACCACCACGCCCCCGTGTCAACCAGACACGAGGGGCCGAGAGACGGAGACAATGGCCCACGGACCTCGAAGAGACCCCGCGCCGCTACCCTCGCGGCCTGTGACGCAACCGGGGGCGCAAGGAAATGCCCCAGCCAACCGAGCAGCTGCCCTCGCACGACTAGGACCGACTGTCCGACTAGGGCCGACGGCCACCCGGACAGATCCGGCGAACAAACACCTACAACCAGTCCTGGCAGCCATGACGCACAGGCGGCCACATGACCGGTTCGACGCTCGCCGGGTAATACCGACCGCGCACATCGCGCCCAGTACGAGGTCGGAGCCACCGAGACCAGGCTTCACCACCGGACACCACCCCCATCCCGGAGGACCACCGGCTCAGACGATGGCCCGGGCACCGCCACCCGCACCACCACCGAGAGGCACCATCCCGGCTAACGTGGAAGACACGCCACCAGTGCAGGTGCAGGTAGGGGACGGGACGATGGTGGAGGTCCCGTTCCACGCCGCCTGCATAAGGCGGAAGTACTACGCCACTTCCGCAACCGGCCGGTGGATCATCCGGTTCGATAGTCGGGGGAAACCGCGAGCCGTGAGACGGTTCCCGCCGCGCGTCATCCCTAACGGGGGGGGGGAGTGATGTGAGGACACCGTAAAGTGTCGTCACTAAATCCCCCGGGCCGACCATCCGCCCAACTCGGGGACACGGCGTGCGCGAAACCCCCGAGGATATGCGACTCCACCACAGACCGACGCATGGAAGGGGTCGCCGAACCGGTATATAAGCCGGCTCGCGCAGAGAGCCGGCACCAGTTCTCGAGATCCTTCCCGATACCGGCCTCAGGGCAACTGAGGACTTCTAGCAGATCCTACACCAGTTCCCGATTCTCGTAGCCGACGGAGACGGTGCGACTTCTCCGCAGCTTGGTCTCGGCCAGCATTCGGTATCCCGATTCCCGTAGCCGACGGAGACGGTGCGGCCTCTCCGCCGCTTGGTCTCGGTCAGCATTCGGCATCCCGATTCTCATAGCCGACGGAGACGGTGCGACCTCTTCGCAGCTTGGTCTCGGCCAGCATTCGGCATCCCGATTCCCGTAGCCGACGGAGACGGTGCGGCCTCTCCGCAGCTTGGTCTCGGCCAGCATTCGGCATCCCGATTCCCGTAGCCGACGGAGACGGTGCGGCCTCTCCGCAGCTTGGTCTCGGCCAGCATTCGACATCCCGATTCCCGTAGCCGACGGAGACGATGCGGCCTCTCCGCAGCTTGGCCTCGGCCAGCATTCGGCATCCCGATTCCTGTAGTCGACGGAGACGGTGCGGCCTCTCCGCAGTTTGGTGTCGGCCAGCATTCGGCATCCCGATTCCCGTAGTCGACGGAGACGGTACGGCCTCTCCGCAGCTTCGTTACGGCCAGCATTCGACTTTCAGCCGCCGACTTGAACGGCGTAGATTTCACGACACTAGACGACCGCGAATCCGACCATCCGAAGAAACCGCGTCCCACGTATACCGCCCGGGAGCACGTATAGCAGACTCACCCGCTGTGTTCCCGAATCCTGGGTTCCGACGAGCCCATCCGCGGCAAGCAAGAATCACGGAACGTTACAGAGTTATTGAAAAATACATCTGTAAAATCTAGAATTTGAAACATATATGTATATGTTTGACAAATAATTGCTATTGCAAATTTAAAAAAATGTATTTTCTGTTGTGTAATTAGAATTTGCGTGTTATTTGTGTATATTAAATATAACATATCATTTATTAATTAAAAGTGGTCTTCCACACTACCTATGAGGTGCCACTAATAGCGCATTAGGTTTTTTAACGTGGACCTTCGCCTGTAGCCCTATAATACCACATTTTCATATATTTAAAATTTTATTACTTGTATGCTGCTAAAGAAGACACACACGCACGCACGCACATAATTACTGTTGCAATTAAATTGTTATCATGATCATGAGCAAAAATTGGATAATCTGAAAAACGGATTATAAATAATGCATGTGTGCATTCTATGATAAATTATCGTGTCAATTTCTTTCATATATTCTGCGACGAAGAAACAATGCATATCAAATTCGACAGTTTTAAAATTCGCGATTTAAGAGTCTTTCCAAAGGGATTAAATGATTTGACAAATTAGTAGAATTCATGCGATAATTTTATTCCAATCAGAAAATAAGCACATCTGATGTGTTAGCAACGCTCCCATTGCTAATAAGCAAGAATTGAGTTACTTTTTATTGTTTTATGATAGGATATTATACTAGGATATGATACATCAATAAATGGATCTTAATATTACTATATTTCACTCAATACACTCAAGTCTTCTCATTTGTTGAAATGCTATAAATATCTCAGGCTTGATCAACAAGTGCAAAATTTAAAAATTACGTTTAGTATTACGTAACGTTTTTAATTATTATATTTTATTAATTCATAATAAAGTTTATTTATCGCGAGCTACGCGCGTCTCGCGCGTGAAAAATCTTTGTTGGTTACTATTACTACTACACTTGGGGCGAGACATTACCGTGTCTCTTGATACTATAATATAGCTTGATAATAGACAGAAACGTTGAAATATAATAATTACTTATGGGACGAATTGCCTGCTTCCATGTTCCCTTTTTGCATGTCGAAACCAAAATAATTGAAATCGCTCGTGGCCCACGCCGCGCCGTTACGCGTAAACAATCGAGTATCACCAGACAAATAGTTGACAATCTTATTGTTAGAGATACATTGTTAGAGATACGCATCAGAAAGAAAGTCTTTTCGTGTGCGCTCGAAGCATTCGTGACAAGTCTTCACTTCGATATAGTGTCAATTCGATATAGTGTAATAAATCACGCTTATTGAATTGAAATCTTGCAATCTATATTGCAAGGAAGCTGAAACAGACTGTGAGTTTTCATATATAATATATATTTTATATACACACATATATATATATATATATATATATATATATATATATATACATACATTGAGATTAAAATGTGCGATTTATTAAAAAAAATATATAAGAGAAGCTTTAAAGAAGCTTGGCTTAACGATGATAGATATAAAAGTTGGATACGGAAAGTTCCGCTTAACGATAGTTTTTTTCATTGCATAATATGTAAGAAAGATTTTTCTTGCAACACGCGTATTGCAAGACATGCGGATTCTGCATGTCACATAAATAATATTAAAAAATTCACGCTTGAGGTATCAAATAATAATATTCTAACTGATAAAACTAACTCGAAAAGAAACACTTTTGATATACGAAAATTTCGACAACAATGGTTAGAAGTTGAGCAATTTCAACCATGGTTGCGTGAGGCATCACATGATGAAAAATTATGTTTTTGCTCTTTTTGTGAAAAATATATAATTGCAAAATTGTTTCATATCTATCGTTATGCAGAATCCGTTACGCATTCAACAACTGCTACACAAGAAATGAAGGAAGAAAAAGTGACGAAAATAGTGTAATTAATGAATCACTTTTGTCGCACGAGAAACAAAAAAAAGTGGCAGAAATTAAATATGCTGCATTTATTACTGAAAAAAACCTTCCGTATCAAACTGCACAACAAAATCTCACATTTTTTCAAAAAATAATAAAAGATTCAAAAATGTTGCGAGACATGACAATGAGTCGGACTAAATGTCAAAAAATTATTTCTAATGTGTTGTGTCCAATTGAAACGGATCGTATTGTTAATATTATTCAAAATACAAAATTTTGTACTTTTATTGATGAAACGTCAGACATTTCTAATCAGAAATGGACGTTTCTTGTTCGATATGTCGAGTCTAAAACATTAAATACTCGGTCACAATTGGTTAAATTAATTGATATCGATGCAAAAAATAGTAGCGCGGAAAAATTATTTGAAGCATTTAACAATGAAATGTTGAAATTACAAATTCCATATTCAAATATTGTAGCTTTGTCAAGCGACAATGCATCCGTAATGTTGGGCAAATATGTATCCTTTAAAAAAAAACTTGAAGAAAAGTGTACAAAATTATTAACATTACCATGCCCATGCCATTCCGCTGCGTTAATTACACATACTGCATGTAGTAAAATTCCAGAGTACTGTGAGGAATTTATAAAAAAAATAGCAAATTATATTAGCAGTAGTCCAAAATGATCAGCTATTTTTGAAGAATTTATTGAATGTTTTCAGAAAAAAAACCGTAAAATTTTAAAGTTGTCAGATACACGATGGCTTTCTCGCCATTCATGTTTACAGAGAGTTCTTGAATTTTGGAGTACTATTGAGCTTTTTTAAACAGAAATAGTAACGAGTGAAAAGACAAAGTCTGGCGAATATTTATTATCTGTAATGCAAAATCTTGATGTTAAAGCATATTTATTATTTTTAAAATATATTTTAAATTTTTTAAATTCCTTTAATGCATTCTTCCAAAGTCACGAAACAAGAATTCAACTATTACAACCAAAATCTTCAGTTCCTAATTATAAACTTCAGTTCCTAATTATAATCTGTAAACATTTTATAAAATCAAGCGTTTTAAATAATATAAATAATAATTTCAATTTTTGTAACAAAGAAAATCAAAAATCCTTAAACGAAATAAATTTAGGACCTGAATGTGAAAACTATCTTAATCAAATAGTCATACAAGGGCATATAGATGTAGTTGCAAATGTTCGGGAAAATTGTTTCAAATTTTACGTAACTACTGCCGAAAATATTTACAAAAGATTACCAATTAACGACTGTTGCGTAATGCATCAGTCCGTTCCCGCTCCAAACGAATGCGCCTTCGGGCAGATACTCGCTTCAGATACGGGCTGAAAAACCGCTTCCGCCTACGGGCAAAAGACTGGCCAGCATACTGGCTGGAAACCGCTCACGCCTACGGGCCGATACTTGGATGCCGAAAGGGCACTCCAATAACCGCGCCTACCTACGGCATAATGGCCGTTCGAGACGTCGAACGGATGCATAAGGTCGCGACGAGCTTCTACGCTCAGAGTTGCACCATTTTTACCCTGCAGAACCATTCGAGGGCAACGGTATTGCCGTGCGACTCCGCGCGGTAACGCCTTAGCACGCCGTGTACACCCATCCGCCGCCGCCATCGCGGGCCGCCGCGCTCGCCACCGCGCGCGGGAGTAGTGCGACACGCCGCCGCTAGGCGGCGCGTACCACCTACGCTAACTCGACTGCAAATATCGACACGCACTAGGATAAGTAGGGGACCCCCAGCGGAGCTATTCAATTGCTTCTCTGCGATTATCGTAATTAATACGAGAAGTCACAGAGTGGGAGTGTGCTTTCGGGCCTTCCAAGAGTGTTGTAATTAGGAAGCGTGCTTTCGGGCCTTCCACCAGGTAAGCGTCTTTTGATCCCTACCAGCCTTACCTTTTTGGGGAGGAAGAGTGCTGAAAAACCTTCCTCCGTAACACAGCTCAAACAAGAAGCGTGCTCCCCGAACCTTCTTACTAACAAATAGGAAGCGTGCTTTCCAGGCCTTCCTTCATATAACCAAGGAGAGATACACCGCCGCCCTGCCGCGAAGGACGTTCCAGCGACGTCCGCGGGACGCGCCAAAGGAAGCCCAGCTTCCTACAGCCGTCATTCCACCGCGAACCATAACACCTACGGTCAAACCGCTGGACCAGGTTATATCCCTAGCACCCTGGGTGCTACAGCGAGTTTCATTTGGAGCAGACAAGGGAACTCAAACTGAATCCCTGATCTGCTCTCACACGCTGTCACGCAGACCACCGTCAACGAGTGTCATCGACAAGAGTCAGGAACCCAGACCAAGGCACCTGATTTCACCCAGGAGCGGCCCACTGATCGACCCGAAGAACACCGGGAAACGTCACCACCATCGACCACTCCACCCAAGCCGGTCACACCCGGACGGAACATCGAGTCACTACCACCAACTCTGAGAAAGCCGCCGAAACGACTCAGCCGCACTAAAAAGCTGCTTATGGAGCTGTACGGACCCGCCTTCCTAGCAGAATTCTAGGAAAAGAAGACCAAATCTGCCCTTTTAAGGGCACCTAAAAAATCACTCCGGTGAAATATCTCTTGGCCTAAGCGTCACATCAACGCAAGATTCTTAATAAAATTCATAGAAATCCCTACCCTACTCCTTTCCCAAACAACGACAAATTTTTATCAAAATTAAAAGTTTTCGAACCCGAGACAGCTTTACGCGATGTTAACAGAGAAACTTCGTTTAATGATGTCTCTTTTTTGCTCAAACCATTAGTGAATTTGATGACGGTTTAAAGAAAGAATGGTTTGCTTTACATCAAGATATTACAGAAATAAAAAAAGATAATCTTGCAAGACTAAATTTTGATGACATGTGGAAACAAATTTTTCAATGTTCTCATCAGTATCCCAAATTGAAGTCTCTTTTAAATGCAGTTAGATCGATGCCAAATTCAAATGCCGAGGCAGAAAGAGTATTTTCAATTTTGCCAGATTTAAAAACAAAAAACGAAATAAACTTTTGTCTGCTAGTGTCAATGCTTCTTGTGTTGTTAAATCAGCATTGAAAGCGAGAAACGAAACTGCTGCAGACATAACAATTACTGAAAAACATTTATCTTTAATGTCAGCGGACAAATTATATTCTGCAAATCCCAGAAAACGAAAAAGTAATTTAACATTATATGCTGCAAAGGAAAATGAAATTACTAGTCCCTGCTCGTCTACTGCATGATAGACTATAACACAATGCCTTAAAATATAATTTATTATATAGGCATTATTATTTATACGTTATTATAGGGATGATATTCACTACATCTATAAATAATAGATGTTTTAAAAATCTGTTCAACACTGTCTATTAAACAGTTTATAGCAATTACATAACATAAATGTAAATGTTGCATGCAACGTAACTATTATATCTATGTATGTGCTACATTTATGTTTACTGGGCATGTCGGACATCATGTCTATAAAAAATAGATGTGTTAAAAAGCTGTCGGACACACCCTGTGTGTCGGACATCACGTCTATAAAAAAATAGATGTGTTAAAAAGCTGTCGGACACACCCTGTGTATCGGACATCACGTCTATAAAAAATAGATGTGTTAAAAAGCTGTCGGACACACCCTGTGTGTGTCGGACATCACGTTTATAAAAAATAGATATGTAAAAAATTGTCGGACACACCCTGTGTGTTGGACATCATATCTTCTTAAGCATACCAAGTAATAAAATTTTAAATATATGAAAATGTGCTATTATAGGGCTACAGGCGAAGGTCTACGTTAAAAAACCTAACGTGCTATTAGTGGCACCTCATGGGTAGTATGTACGACGTGAACGATATACTCGTACAAACAAAAATGTGGAAGCAGTACTATTAATGTGAGAAGCAGAGTCGTTTATAAGTATACGACAAATAAGTGGAAGAATAAATATTTACAAAAGCTCAGTTCTCATTTTTAAAAAAATAGAATGCACACATATCATTTCACAAAAGTTCACAACTTATTACCGCAAGATTATGCACGTCGAGTAAATTTTTATACATAAATATTAGCACAAGAATCAAGTTTTGTAGAAATAATTTTATTTTCGGATAAATCCTGCTTTACACGCGAGGATTTATTTAATACACATAATTCTCATATTTAGAGTAATGAAAATCTACATGAGTTTCACATTCAAAATTATTAACATGGTTTCAGTATCAATTGTGGGTCGGTATACAAAATAATTTAATAGTAAGTTAATTTCTCCTTGTATTCAGATCATGTAATTTTTATGGATTGTTTATTGTATGTATTATAGCTCAGAAACAAATAATATGTTAATATCTTCGACATTAAATTACAGATTGGACTATTTAAAATGCCTGTAGACTTGATGGTAACACTTATAATAACTTTTTTCCAACAAGGTGGTGCACCATCACATAACGCAAGATGTGTGCATCAGACTCTAAACCAAAAGTTTCCAGAAAGATGGATAGGACGCAGTAGTCCCATTAATTGGCCAGCACGGTATCACGATCTGACCTCTTTGGATTATTTTTTTGGAGGCATATAAAAGAACAAATGTACAAGCAACAAATTCATAATCGCAAGGAGTTGCATGAAAGAATAATTGAAGCGATTACAATAATAACGCCAGAAATGATCACCAACGCAACGAATAATTTATTACGTCGCGTACAATTATGCATTCAATACAATGATGGACATTTCGAACATTTATTATAAAAATTTTAAGTGTTAAAGATTGTAAAAAAAATTTACAATTAACATTATTTAATTTTTTAAATTTGTTAAATTATTTATTAATACGTTTGTTTATTAGTATTTAAGAATTAATAAGAATTAATAAAAAAACTTCCTATTTATAAATATTGTGTTTGTATTTGTATTTTATAGCCATAAACTTATCGTAAAAATATTTCAAAATGGAAAATAAATAAATATTAAATTAAATTCTATTAGATTTATTTGCCTTGCACAGTATAGCATAGTAGCCATCTTCGTAGTACGTAATGTTGATCGACTACTTTGACAGCTAAAGTTGGAATATGTCGCAAATTTTTACACAAATTATTTTTTAAATGTCTTTAATTTTTACATTTATTATTTGTGAAAAGGATGACTAATGCAATGCGTAAAGAAGCGGGTAAACATACAATGACAATATTATTGTAAATTTTTATAATAATCATAAAAAAGGCGATGTTCATAGGAGCACTTTTATCACTTATTGCGTCATGCCTGAGCGCGCGAAATCTCAGCCTTGTCATTCGTAAAATATAATTGCTTTCCATTTGAAAACTATTGTAGCCTCAACATTTTTGTATTAGAGTTTTCGTCTTAAAAATTTTTTAAGGAATCTGTCATTAAGAGGATATCCGGCAGTTTTAGAACACCCTGTATACTCAATATAGTAGTAGTAGTAAGTTTATTGTTCCCTTTCGGGGTACATAGGGACTCCCGATCCCTTTACAGTTTTCCACCTCTCCTTTCCTCTCTCGCATCTCTGCAATTCTCTCTCCCTCTCTCTCTCTCCTCTCTCCCCTCCCTCGCTCCGCTTTCCTCCTCCTCTCCCCCACCTTGCGCCTCCGCTCTCCATTCAACTTATCCTTCTCTCTCACTCCTCACATATCCATCGCTCTCCATTCTCTCTCTCCCTCTCATACTTCGCTCTCTTAAACCTACTTTCGCCTTTATATATGTACATTTCTTTCCCCTTCCCCTCCCGACCTGACCTTCGCTGGCCATTACATACTAAGAGCCCTCTCCCTCCCCACGATTCCTCCCCCTTCCTTCCCTCTCTCCTATCATCTTACTGCCCCCCTTCGTTCCCCTGCCCTCCCCTCCCTCCATCCTCCCTCTTTCACTCCTGCTCTCTCTCCCTTTCCTCCCATCTCATCTCCTCCTTATTCCATTCCCATTTCTTCCTTCTACCCAGATCTCCCTATTTGCCGCCTTCTCTCTCTCTCTGCTCTTTCCCTCCCCTTTCTTCTGCTCCTCTCTTCTTTCTTCCTCCTCTCCTCTTCTTTCTTCTTCTGCTCCTCCCTTTCCTCTTCCTCCGCCGTCATACTCCACCCTTCCAATGCCCTGTCCTCCTCTTTCTCATCCTCGTCCTCGCTCTCCCTTGTCCCTTTTGCTTCTCGCCTCTCTTCTCCTTTCACTCGCCCCATGTCAATTTCAACCTCCTTCTTTTTTGCTTTCTCTTCTGCTGTCCTCTCCTTTCCCTTTCCTTCCTTTCTTTTCCTTTCTCCCCTCTTGACTGACCTCCATTCTCTCTGAGCTTGCTGTCTTCCTCCTCCTCCATTCTGTCCACTCCTCCCTTTCGCCTCTTCTTCATCCTTATCCCTTGCGCTCTCCTTCTTCCCTCCTTGCCGTTCACCTTCAACTTGTCCTCCACTCCTCTCCTTCCTCCTTTCCTTCTGTCCTCCTGTCACTTGACGCCGTCTCTCTCTCTCTCTTCCTCCACCTTGCAACTCTCTCTCCATCCTTCTCCGTCTCTATTTTCCACCTTTTCTCTTCCTGTCCCTCTCGTCTCCTTGATCTCTTACTTCTTTATCACTCCGCGACTCTCCACGTGCCACTCTTTAATCTCTTTTGCCTTCTCCTTTCCATAGCGTTCGATGTCATTCGGTATCGATCTATATCGACCCCGCTCCATCTCTCGTTCGCTCCGTCGGGCTGCCATCAATCCACCGATCCGGCCTCGCACCGCCAGTCATCCTTCTCCTTCCTCACGCCATCTACACCAATTATATAACTCGGTGCAAGTCCTGCCTGATCGACCTCTTCTTCTCCACGTCCTCTCTCTTCCTCTCTTTCTATCTCTCTGCCGTTTCTGCCACGTCATCCCGACCACTTTCTCTTCCTCGCCGCCTTGCTCCACTTCAACTTCTCGCCGTTGCTTTCCTCTTTACTCCTCCACCTTCCCTCCAATCGCTCTTCCACTGCTCATCCTCCACCCTTCCTTCACTCTCAATCCTTTCTATTCACTTAACAGCCTTCAGAATCTTCCTCTTTTCGAGCGCTCACTTTTCCAACCATCTCCTCCGCCATCTTTCTACCAACCCCCTATACTCAATATATTATAATGTAATATTAATATTAACAGACGCAGCAAAATTTAATAATCAGAAAAAATTAGTGGCAGAACCATTTCAACAAGTTAAAACTAAATTAAAGGTAAGTTAAATCTAAGCAAACAAATGTATCATTAAAATATTAAATATTTTGAACATTTGTACTTACTTCGTTAGAGAAAAATAGAACCAATTATAATAATAGGTGTATAGTTTACTTCAATTATTTAAATATTTTAATATAAAAATTATTATTTCAGCACGTACGTCAACAACTACATTAAATAAAATTAGATCAAGTAAAAGAGCATCCACATCAAAATTTAATTTTGACGATAAAGAAACTTTGATACTCGAGGCATAAAACAGACCCCCTCCATTGTGAAACCATATATTACCACTAAGAGAACGAAAAATAAAAAACAATGTTAGGAGGAAATTGCACAATTTTTTAACGGTAAAAATAAGTTATATACAGGACTTTCTTTAAAAAGTACAGACTAGAAAATAGTCTTGATAAGTAAAATTTTTCTTATAGGAAAATTTAGTACAGAAGATTTAAAAATAAAATTTAAAACACTTTACGATACATTTCGAAAAATTATTCATTCGAAGCGTCAGGCAAGTGGGTCTGCTCGACAAGATATTATAAAAAAGTGGTCTTATTCTGAATTTATGCAATATCTTCGTGATTCTTGTTTATATAAAACATAAGTTTTTGGGTTTTAATACATGCACACACACACACACGCGCACGCACACGCACGCACACGCACGCACGCGCACGCACGCACGCACGCACGCACGCACGCACGCACGCACGCACGCACGCACGCACGCACGCACGCACGCACGCACGCACGCACGCGCCGCACGCACGCACGCGCGCACGCACGCACGCACGCACGCACGCACGCACGCACGCACGCACGCACGCACGCACGCACGCACGCACGCACGCACGCACGCACGCACGCACGCACGCACGCACGCACGCACGCACGCACGCACGCACGCACGCACGCACGCGCACGCACGCACGCACGCACGCACGCACGCACGCACGCGCACGCACGCACGCACGCACGCACGCACGCACGCACGCACGCACGCACGCACGCACGCACGCACGCACGCACGCACGCGCGCACGCACGCACGCACGCACGCACGCACGCACGCACGCACACGCACGCACGCACGCACGCACGCACGCACGCACGCGCACACGCACGCACGCACGCACGCACGCATCGCGCACGCGCACGCACGCACGCACGCACGCACACCACGCACGCACGCACGCACGCACGCACGCACGCACGCACGCACGCACGCACGCCGCACGCACGCACGCGCGCACGCACGCACGCACGCACGCACGCACGCAACGCACGCACACGCACACGCATACACGCACACACACACGCACGCACGCACAAATTATTAATGTATTAATAGTAATAAATAATATAATCAATATATTGTGACGACACAGTAAAGTGTCGTCACTAAGTTCCCCCGGGCCGACCATCCGCCCAGCACGGGGACACGGCGTGCGCAAAACCCACGAGGAACCGCGACCCCACCACGGACTGACGCGTGGAAGGGGCCACCGAACTGGTATATATATAAGCCGGCTCGCACGGAGAGCCGGCACTAGTTCTTGACCCGATATCCCTCCGATACCTCCGGGGCTCCCGAGGACTCCTAGCAGCTCCTACCTTCGCATACTCCCGGAGTTGACGGTGCGACCTCTCCGTAGCTTGGGAACGACCTAGCGTTCGACTTCCTTGCTCCTGTGATCGACGGAGACGGTGCGACCTCTTCGCAGCTTGGGCACGACCAAGCGTTCGATCGCCTTACTCCCGGAGTCGACGGAGACGGTGCGATCTCTCCGTAGCTTGAGCACGACCAAGCGTTCGACTTCCTTGCTCCTGTGATCGACGGAGACGGTGCGACCTCTCCGCAACTTGGGCACGACCAACCGTTCGATCGTCTTACTCCCGGAGTCGACGGAGACGGTGCGACCTCTCCGTAGCTTGGACACGACCGAGCATTCGACTTCCTTCTGCCGGCCCGGCCGGCCCTTCCCTCGCACCGCGCCGCGAACGCGGATCCGACACCGTGAGAAACACCGCACCACCGGGTGCGCCGTACCGCGGCCGATTAGCAGGCTCCCCGGCTGCTTCCCGAACCTTGGACTCCGGCAAGCCATCCGCGGCTAAGCGAGAACGCACCGTTACATGGCACCCGAACAGTGAATCACCCAGTAGAGCCTAGCTACCGCCACCCGAATGAGTTCGTGGATTAACCGCCTATCGAAGGAAGAGGCAATACAACTCGTACAACAATACGGGATCGACCCGACTGCACACCTGGACCTGTTAAGAAGGCGATTGCGCGAATACGTGGCTACCCATCCAGAAGCCCGAAAAGAGGGAGACACGCTGGAACAAGACATCGGTCCAGCAGAACAGGACCCCGAGTCCGAGAACGGCGAAATGCCGAAAAACGAGGAAACGGGCTCGTCCATGATAACGACCCCCCTCAATACCATGGAAAGGATCAAGCTGATCAAGTGAGAAAGTGGGGCCTCCATTTCGACGGGATGGACCTGCTGACATTCCTGGAGAGGATTGAAGAGCTCAGAGCCGGATACGGGCTAGACCACGACCAGCTATTACTAGGCCTGCCGGAATGCCTACGGGGCAACGCCCTGCTGTGGTACCGCAATAACCGGGCAAGCTGGACCACGTGGAATGACTTCTGCGAAAGCGTCCGGAGCAGCTTCCAGGCTACCAGAGTCACTTACGACGGGAAATCCAGGCACGCCAACAACGCCTGGGAGAAACCTTCCAAGGCTATGCAATTGAGATCTTAACGATGATGCGAAGGGCAGGGGGCTACTCCGAGAGGGAGCAGATAGAACGGGTTTACGAGAACATGGACCCAGACTACTAACTATACATCCCTCTAGCCGAGAGTACAAATATGCTCGAATTAAACAAGCGGGCAGCACAATACGAAGAGATAACCCGACGCCGGAAGAATCGAGCCACACAGTCGAAGGCCGACCCAAAGCCCATCGTCGCTATAGCAGCATACAGTCGGGAGGAGTTCTGCTGGCGATGTAAACAACGGGGGCACACACGACAAAACTGCAAACGCCCGACCAAGAAGTTTTGCTCAAGGTGTGGCAAGGACGGGGTACTCACCAGGGACTGCCACCGCCGGGAACGTAGCAGTCACCGTTCAACCCGACCCCGAATAAGCTACACCCTCGACCGCACCTGCGTGTCCAAATTCGGGGACACAACCTGCTGGCTTTACTTGACTACGGTTCCGAGATCTCTTTCCTCAGCGAGAAAACGGCCGAACAATTAGGCAAAGAACATTGCCAGACCGCGCCCAGTGGGGAAGTTATTCACCTTGCCGAAGGAACAGAAGTCCCCGTCACGGAAACAATGTGATTGACGATACGGATACATAGAAAATCCTATCAACATCGCTTCGCGAGCCTTCCCCGACTGGGGAGTCAGGTATTAATAGGAACAGACCTGGACCCGACTACGGTTCACCCTGCCCCCACCGCCACCACGCGGAAAAGGGACTCCGAGCAAAGCCGAGTCACGCAGGGCCTGTCACAGACGATGAGCGAGGCCACCCGCCTACAGGAATTTTTCCGAACTGAACTACCTCTATTCGAGGCAGTGAAGGGACCAACAACCCACGCAGAACACCGTATACGGCTTAGGCCCGGGCCGCCCATCAAGCAACGATATAGACCGCGGAATCCTGCCATGCAGGCGGTAATCAACGACGAAGTAGACAAGATGCTAAAGGAAGGCGTAATAGAGCCAATAGCGAATGGAGCTCACCAGTAGTGCTAATACGAAAAAAAGACGGAACTTACCGTTTTTGCGTCGACTACCGCAAACTCAACGCCGCATCCGACAAGAACGCATACCCGTTACCTCACATCACAGCCACTTTGGATAAACTCCGGGGAGCACGATACCTGTCTACGCTCGACCTGAAGAGCGGCTATTGGCAAGTGCCATTGGCCCCGTCCAGCCGACACGCCACAGCATTCACGTTACCGGGAAGAGGATTATACCAATTCACCGTGATGCCCTTCGGATTGCACTCGGCCCCGGCAACCTTCCAAAGGCTACTAGATTCCGTGTTCAGATTGGGATCAGAACTAGAACCCAATGTACTCGTGTACCTCAGTGACATCGTCGTGGCCAGCTGCACATTGGAGGAACACCTCCGACACCTTGCCGAGGTATTCCGCCGCCTAAGAACAACCCGGTTACGATTGAATCCGGACAAATGCCATTTCTGCCGACCGAGTCTTCGCTACCTGGGACATATTGTCGACAAACACGGGATACGAACGGACCCGGAGAAAGTAAGCGTCATCACAAACTGGCCACGACGATACGCAAAGTGCGACAATTCCTCGTGGTACAGGCGCTTCATCCCGAACTTCTCCGCCGTGGCAGCACCCCTAACTGAGCTGACGAAGAAGAACATACGGTAGAAATGGGGAGAACCGGAGAGGGACGCGTTTAAGCGTCTCAAGGCAGCCTTAACAACGGCGCCCGTACTAGCGTGCCCTAATTTCGAAAAATCGTTCGTACTACAAACCAACGCTAGCAAAAAAGGCCTGGAAGCGGTACTAACATAAGATCTGGGACAGGACGAAAGAGTAATCGCATACGCCAGCCGAACATTAGAAAAGGCCGAAAGAAACTACAGTGCCACCGAATTGGAATGCCTCGCGGTATGGGGAATCCGCCGGATGCGGGGGTACCTAGAAGGCTATCATTTTACGGTCATTACAGATTATCAAACACTGAAATGGCTACACCAGCTGGAAGCCCCATCGGGACGACTAGGGCGCTGGATGTTTGAGCTACAGCAGTTCGACTTCGACATTCAGTACAGGCGGGGCAAGCAAAACCAGGTAGCAGACGCCCTGTCACGAGGAATACCGTTGGCGCTGTATCCACCAAACAATGGTACGAGCGCATCCGGGAACAAGTCAGGGCGCACCCGGAATCCCTGCCGGACTATACCCTAAGAGAAGACCGGCTATACCGACAACTGCTACACGACCTGGACTTCCGTGACACTCCGACAGAAGAGCAATGGAAAGAGTGCATACCCTGCGAAAGACGAGCGGAGGTCCTACGACGGCTACACGACACACCAGCATCCGGCCATTTGGGAGTGGCCAAAATATATATATATTATAGCACGAATCGCTCGGCTATATTATTGGCCCGGCATGTTCCGAGACATCGCCCGATACGTGCGACAATGCCCGAACTGCATGGCACATAAAGTCCCGCAACAACGTCCAGCAGGGCAAATGCACGCCACGCCAGTAAATGCTCCATGGCAATAGGTCGCGATTGACCTCGTCGGCCCGCTGCCGTGATCGGTCCGAGGTCATACATGGCTATTTACCGCCTAGGACAAATTCAGTAAATGGGTCGAGCTAATACCCCTCCGCCGAGCATCTGCGACAAACCTGACAAAAGAATTTACGAACCGAATCATATACCGGCATGGATGCCCCCGAGCAGCTGGTATCCGACAACGGCATCCCGTTTACATCACGCCAATTCCGGCAGCTCCTAGCGGGATTTGGCATAGAAAACCGGACAGCTCCGATATATACACCCCAGTGCAATCCAGTAGAACGGGCCAATCGCACCATAAAAACCATGGTCGCGCAATATGTCGGAAAGCGACATAAGGATTGGGACGAGCAGATCGACGCCCTACAGTTCGCGATCAACACCGCCCACCACGAGTCCACAGGATACACGCCCGCCTTCTTAGTAAACGGGCGAGAGCTGGCAAGACCAGATCCGGAAGACCGACGACGCGGGGACGACACCACATCACCGGAGACACGCCGACAAAGGCTCGAGGAAGCCTTCGAGGTGGCAAGGACACCTGGCTCGTTCCAAAAACAGGAACGTCATTACAACCTCCGGAGACGCAAATGGCGACCGAAAATAGGGGACACGGTCTGGAAAAGGGATTGATCCCTGTCCAGCAAAAACTAGGCATTCAACGGCAAATTAGCCCCGAAATACACCAGCCCTATGACGGTTAGAAAAATTGTCTTACCCGTTATCGTCGACCTGCGAGACGAATAAGGCAAGTGGCATCGCCACATACACATCAGAGATCTAAAGTCCGATACCGCGAACACCAGTGAGATCGAGAATGAAAATCCGACACCAGACGAATAAACCGAGCATCTTTGCCTCCGAATACCCGGTGGGTAACGACTTACCTCCACCCGTACGTACGCAACGACCGCCCCACCGACAGCCGGCAGCAACCCCCATAACGGCCAACCAGCCCCACCAGCGCACGACCCCACCCAACCGACAGCCCTACCACAATACCTGCTCAGGGGGTATATAAAACGCACCGCGACGCAAGGCATGCAATGAATGGCACGATGAGCTCCCGCAAGGAAGACAGCGAGCGATTGTTCGAGACAATAAGCTCCTCGAGTGATGAGGATGATGGGTGTTGGAAGCGCCGACCTTCACCCAAGGCCGCACCCACCCAACCACTCGGACAGAATACGGTGCTTCGGAGGGGCACCTCCATGCAGCGATCAGACGCCGATCAACGGCGTAAGGCAATATGGCTCGCCTCCCCACCACCCCCGCCACCACGGGACAGGAGGAGGGAGCCAGAAGCGGCCCGACCACCGCGGCCAAGAACCACCGCGCCCCCGAACAACCGGGGCCCAGACCGCCGCTATCCACCTGCCGGGCGCGAACAATGAGAAAGATTCCCTCGCGCACGACACGCGGCACCTCCCCGGGAGCCAGGACTCGACCGAGCGCGACCCGCGGAATACCCCGGGACCGACAGCCGCCCGCGCGTCGCCGAAAGATCCCGGGCCACAGCATGGATCGCACCGATCCCGCGACCGGCACAAAACGCACACCACCATCCACGCAATCGGCCATACGGGCGGCCGGGATATCAGCAGTCGGACCACCGGCCCCAACGATGACGCGCGCTACGCCACTCGCACCACTACCGCAACCGGCCGTATTGGCGGCCGTAACAACAGCAGCCGGACCACCGGCCCCAGCAATGGCGCGTGCACCGCCACTCGCACCACCACCGCGGGACACCACTCGGCCGGACAGCAAGAGCACGCCGCTCATACCGGTGCGATTAGGGGACGGGACAGTGGTGGACGTTCCATTCCACGCTGCGTACCTGGAACGCAAGTACCGGGCAACCTCAGCCACTGGCCGGTGGCTGATACGCTTTGATAAGCGCGGACAGCCGAGGGCCGTCAGACGACTACCGCCGCGCGCCTCCCCTAACAGGGGGGGGGTGATGTGACAACACAGTAAAGTGTCGTCACTAAGTTCCCCCGGGTCGATCATCCGCCCAGCACGGGGACACGGCGTGCGCAAAACCCACGAGGAAACGCGACCCCACCACGAACCGATGCGTGGAAGGGGCCGCCGAACCGGTATATAAGCCGGCTCGCACGGAGAGCCGGCACCAGTTCCTGACCCGATATCCCTCCCGATACCGGCTTCCGGGGCTCCCGAGGACTCCTAGCAGCTCCTACCTTCGCATACTCCCGGAGTCGACGGAGACGGTGCGACCTCTCCGTAGCTTGGGCACGACCAAGCGTTCGACTTCCTTGCTCCTGTGATCGACGAAGACGGTGCGACCTCTCCGTAGCTTGGGCACGACCAAGCATTCGACTTTCTTCTGCCGGCCCGGCCGGCCCTCCCCTCGCACCGCGCCGCGAACGCGGATCCGACACCGTGAGAAACACCGCACCACGTGCGCCGTATCGGGGCCGATTAGCAGGCTCCCCCGCTGCTTCCCGAATCCTGGGCTCCGGCGAGCCATCCGCGACTAAGCGAAAACGCACCGTTTTAATATAAATAATTAACAAACATGTACAAGAAATATAAATTTATAAATTTCTATTCTGTGTCTGACATTGGAATTAATGAAAGAACACAAAATCCATCAAGTAATTAATGACGAAGAAGATTTAGAAAGTATCCAAACAGATATTAAAAAAATTTTTTATACACTGTTATGAAAATACAAGGACACCAATGAAGGTACAAATAAGATACAGATAAATTACAGTATGCATATTTATTTCAGAAATTCTACAACGCGCGCGTACAATAAACAATAAATATCAATGTTTATTTTTCATATAGTCACCCTTTACACATTTATTGCAGCGTTTGATTAAACATTCTTAATTTAAACATTCCTTTAATCCACATGGTTCTGACTATGTGGATCCTTTATCATATGTTCATCTGTGTGGAAAAATAAACATTAATATGTAATGTTTATTGTATAATTAATAGAATTTTTAGAATAAATATATATGAGTTAATTTTAATCTGTACTTTCTTCATTATACTCATAATATTGTAATAAAAAAATTAATAACTGTTTCAGACTTTACCGGAGGAAGAAAAAAAGCGAGAAAAGAGGAAACTACAAATGCAATCGAAGGAATTGCCGATGCTGTTAAAATAAATATTACACTTATATAAATTTATTATAAAAAATAAAATAAATAAATACATTTAAAAAAAAATAAATTTTCAAAGAACCTTAATGTCATTAATAGCCGTTCTACAGGTATTGGTTCCTTAATTACTGTTCGTTTTTCGGCTCGACTTTTGACTCGCAAAGGCTTGGAGTCCTTACGCGAATTATTAAAAGCGTATTATCGATATTTGTGGCAAAGCACAACGTCTTCACACAATGAAAAAGCTAGGGTTTAAAAAGCAACAAAAACACTCTTTATTGTATGAAAAGCTGTCCACTTTACAGAAAACTAGCGAAGTAAGCTTTTAGCGCGAAGCCGCGGCACGCTGTTCGCACAATCACACGAGTGATTCTCTTTCGGCGAGCTACCAAGAAAGACTCTCTCTCTTCCCCGAAGTACTGAGAGGTCTCTACCTGGTAAACTACCCCGTGGTCCTAAAGACCGTGACCAACGCTCGATCGACCGATCGATTATCGACAGCGGTAGATACTTTCGAGTATCTCACGATGACGAGCGTTATTAATGAGAAACCGAACAATTACAGTTTGTTTAGTTATAGAAGGTGCAATCATGCACAATAATTCTTCATATTGAGTAACATTCATACAAATATAATTTCGAAATCTACTGTCTTTTAATATAATTACAGGAAATATTGCATGACAAAATCCATGCAATTTACGTTCTTGAAATACTAGTTTTACCCAATATCGTTTTTTAGAATAATTTCTTTTTTTGTACTTCATTAATAAGAAGTGCTACCAGTATTTTTTTTATTTGTTTTCTTTTTAACAATTTTTTATTACTTTCCTGTCGAGCGTCAGCATGAGAAGGCACCTTTAGAGTATGCAATACTATGCAATACAAATGTACATAATAACTATAGATATTAAAACGTGGTTACTATATTTATCAATTATATTTCGATGTTTATGTGCAGTATTATTACGTGATATTGTACATAATAAGTTTGACAAATGTATTATTAACGTACTTAAATATTTATTTAGTTACATTTATATACTTATTTAATTTTAAAAACATGTTACGTGCTACATATCAAACGACAAAGTTAAGTATTTATTTAGTTATATTTATATACGTACTTAATTTTAAAAACATGTTACGTGCTACATATCAAACGACAAAGTTATATAATATTAAAAAGACAATTTTAAATATGTAATTAAAATAAATCATTATAAAGTACATTATATTACTGTGTTCTCATAGTATTTATTTATGTCAGAACTCGCGTAGTTTAATTTATAAACCGCAGTTAATGCTTGCGACTCGTGACCGGTTGAGGGCATTACTTTCTCTAGCCCTAGTAATTTCGATTTTCACGCCCTCTCTAGAAAGAAACACTACCGTGATCGTGATTATCCCGCGCTCCTAGACGGTTTGTTCGTCGCATCTCTGTATAGAAAAAGCGCACTTAATAAAGTTCAGTATTGTACATTCGTGTCGTTTCTGTTCCGTACTCGGTCACCTGTCAATTCTGAGACCGTCCTGGCTACAAGAGTTCCAACAATTTATTATAAAAAAATTGTATACATAAATATGTACGCATATTTATTTGCAAGTAACATTGTAGTTAATATTAAAAGATACTAATTTCTCAAAAACACCTAATACAGTGAAAAAGAAAAAACTAAATGTAGTATGGACATGAAACTATTTAGTGCTCTCCCCTGCGCAATCCTCAACAGGCGATTTTAAAGCCGAAAAAGTGAGCGCGCGTCTTACGCTGCTTAGCTGCGCGTGCCTCTCCGGCCACGGTCCGCGCGTTTCGTATCGTCAAGTTTTTAAAGCTACAAATCTGAATAAGGGAAATCGTGGGGTGGGACTGTCATCCGGACGAGATAGCATAATTACAATCGAACTTCACTTCAGGTAAGTTCGTTCAATTTATTAATTATACCATGTCTTGTCCGGATGGAGTAAGTATAGTGCGCTCCTCTGCGCAATCCTTGGATTGTGCAGGGGAGCGCACTACACTTACTCCAACCAGGTAAATATTGCTGGCAGGCTGTCACTTTTTTCTTTCGCCTGGGCGAAAATCACATTGGACCAGAGGATTCTTCAAGCTATCGGATATAGACTGCCCTTTAGTTACCATCCGCCCTCTCAGGAGGTTGAGCCCTCTGTACATCTGTCAGAGGTGGAAGAAAGAATTTGTCAACAAGACATCGTTAAACTTTGGGAGCAATTGAACCATTTTAGACTGTGAAGACCAGTTTTTGTCCCCCTTTTTTGTAATTAAGAAATCATCGGGAGGATGGAGATTTATCCTCAATCTTAAACGTTTGAACGATTTTATTGTTGCCCCACACTTCAAACTGGAGGATTGGAAGACAGTTATCCGCCTTATTTCTCCAGGTGACTTTCTTGCCTCAATTGATTTGCAGGATGCTTATAGGAACCGGTTCCTATCTGCCCAAAGGACAGGAGGTTTCTTCGCTTTCGCTTTCGAGGCTGTCTCTATCAATTTAGAGTTCTTCCTTTTGGCCTGGCCTCGGCACCTTATATTTTTATAAAAATCTTAAAGCCGGTAATCTTGTCTTTAAGAGAGAAGGGTTTTCTTTCGCTCGTATATTTAGACGACTTTCTTCTCATTGCAACATCTTATAACTCATGTCTTCGGAATGTTTTTGTAACATTAGATCTTTTATCTTCTCTAGGTTTTATTATCAACAGAGATAAATGCAGTCTTACCCCGTCAACATCCTGCCGATTTTTCGGGCTTCACGTTTGATACAGAGCAATCTCCATTCCTGCAGATAAGAGAGCTAGATTACTCGAGATGACTCTCTCCATGTTAAACAAAAGATCTTTCAAGATTAGATTATTTGCAAGCTATATTGGATCATTAGTTTCAGTTTGCCCTGCGGTCCAGTATGGGATCCTGCATACGAAGATTATGGAGAGAGAAAAGTTCTACGCTCTTTGTGCCGCTAACGATAATTTCGAAGCTCGAATGACTCGACCATCCTCTATCACGGAGGATCTTCTACGGTGGAAAAATGTTTTTTCAGACACCTCTCAGAGCAACATTATACGTTCAGGTCTCTTCGCTCTGGAAATTTTTTCAGACGCCTCTTTAACAGGCTGAGATGCTGTTTGTGATAAATCTCGCACCCATGGGTTTTGGTTAGTAGAAGAAAAGCAGAATCATATTAATTATTTAGAGCTTCTCGCGGTCTTTCACGCCTTAAGATGCTTTGCGGCTCACCTTAGAAATTGTGACATTTTATTAAGAGTGGACAACTCTACGGCCCTCTCATACATTAACCGTATGGGCTCAATCAAATTTTCTTATCTTTCCAACCTCGCTCGGGATATTTGATACTGGTGCGCAGAGCGCAATTTGTTTATTTACGCCTCATACATCCCTTCGGCGCAAAATATCGAGGCGGATGCTAAGTTTCGTGTGATTTCGGAAGACGGAGTGGTCCTTGAATTAAGTTTACTTCGATGAGATTCTTGCTTCCTTCGGCCCATTTGACATTGATCTTTTTGCTTCGTCAATCAATAGAAAATGCTCTCTGTGTCCTGGTTACCAGATCCTCTGGCTTTCGCAATAGATGCCTTCTCTCTAAAATGGAGCAATTTCTTTTTCTATGCATTCCCTTCTTTTGTTTTGATTCTGAAAACCCTTCGGAAGATTATTAGGGATAAAGCAGAAGGGGTGGTAGTGGTACCCTAGTGACCAGCCCGGCCGTGGTTCCCTCTTTTTAACCGCCTTATAGTTGATAGGCCAATTCACTTTCAGCCTGATATTAATATGCTGTCATCCCCTTTCAGGAGGCTCCACACAGCTTGGAGCAGGATTACTCGGTTGCCGCGAGATTATCCGCCAGGCTTTCCTGAGTAGAGGGACACCAATGTCGGCGATGAATGCGACACTCGCCTCTATCATTCAAGCAACAACATCTCAATACTCCAAGCCCATTAAGTTATGGTGGTTCTTCTGCAAAGAAAGACAAATCGATTGTTTTCGACCTTCAATTTCGGCCTTTTTGGATTTCTTAGCCTCGTTACTGGCGGAAGTTAATTCTTACTCAACGTTTAACACATATCGCGAAGCTATCTCTCTGATCATCTCAGACGAATTGGGTTCTCACCCTCTTATAAAGAGGTTTTTTAAGGGGGTTGCGGCACTGAAACCACAACGTCCCCGCTACGAGTTTGTCTGGGTTCCATCCCCGATAATCGCCCACTTAGCTGCCTTATATCCCTACGATAATCTCCCACTGGAGGTTATTTCCAGGAAACTAGTGACACTTTTGGCACTCACAACTGCCCAAAGAATGCAGACCTTAGCGGCTATTCAGGTCTCTAACATTACGGTCGTGGACTCCATAATCATTAAAATCCCAGCTGGACTTAAGATTTCTGGAATTGGAAGATCTCAGCCTTTACTTATCTTTAAGCCTTTTGCAGAGAGACTGGAAGTATGCGTTTTCACCTTGGTGGAATTTTATCTGAACCACACACGGGAATTACGTAAAGTGAATTGCGATGCATTCTTCGCTGTCTGTTTAACATGGAGAGAGTCATTTATTTCTTTTTATAACAAATGTCGATTTTGACATATAAAATTGAAAAATCGAAGCGTAGGGAGAACCGGAAAAGTGGAAATTCACGGATAAGCGTTCAAGCATTTGAACGAGATCGTTGAAAAACTGTTGGCAATGTGTCGACACATCCTGCTGGTGATAGATGGTCAAATATGTGGACGAGCACTACTCGTTCGCTTTTTTCGCGCAATTGTAAAATCAATCAGTAATATTCTCGCGGATGTTAAAAATCGTATGAAAGTGTGTATAATATATATGAATTTGTGACGCTAGTAAATATAAAACATGGATAGAAAGACACAAAACGTGCTAACATCTTTGCTAACATAACGCGTTCTGAATACGGGCCTATTATTCGAGAATCTACTATTAACGGGTAGCATGTCAGGTGAGACACTTAATTGTATATAGAGAATATTTTGTTTTAATCTTTTTGTAAAAAGTACGCAACTGAATGTTACAAATTATATATTTTTTCTTAAAAACAACTGTGCTCTCTCTCTCTCTCTCTCTCTCTCTCTCTCTCTCTCTCTCTCTCTCTATATATATATATATATGCACATATAAATACTTTATTGTCTTATTGTTATAAATTTACTTACTTCTTTATCTGAATACGCATTTATGATATCTAGAAAATTTTTAATTTTAGGTTTTCTTTCTTTTGTAATCAAATTTGTAGTAAAATTTACTTCCTCCTCGTCACTACTGCTAATTAATTTCTAATATTTCATTTAAAATCATGAAGTGGTTAAACTCCATTTTAACCTTCGCGCTATTTTCTGCTAATAATCAACACTGTCAAAATTGGTCGTGCAATAAATTTTGCACTCAGTTTATCTTGTATGTCCGAAAATGAAAACAATGTTCCACTAAGGTAGTGTGACAATGGCTGCGTTCAGCAGAGAAAACCGCTCAGTGAGCGCTTAATGATTCTTTAATACGTTGCCTGCGTTTAACTAACGCAATTATTGTAAATCAGTTTGATTTTCTGCTAAATGATATTTGGCTGTATTTAGCAAAATGTAAATGTTCTAAGATAATTTACGATTTTCTATTTCCTTTTCATTGATTTACAACATGTTTATTCAGCGGTCGCCATGTTTTGTAGCAAACTGAAAGTACGCTACATTGAAGCACAACGTATGTCCAACTCGACCACTGCCAATGGTTCTTACACTTAGATCCAGCAAGGAATTAAAAGTAAGAACCAATCATATTAAAGAATCACTAAGCATTGTTGCTTTTTCTGCTGAACGCAGCCATTCATCAAATACAATATAAGATGTGCATTAGAGTAGTGCATTGTAATCGAATATGATGAGTGCACCGAACAAAGGGCACCTATCGAACACGTTGCACTGGGAAAGTTTACACTCAGTGCACACTAGTAGGCGATCGAATTCGCAAGGTAATAATATTAATTTTAATGATCCACAGAGTGACAATCTCTGCCGTTCTCCTCGCCCCCGTTCCCGCTGGGAGAGAGGAGGCCTCCCATTTAATATTAGATGAGAATTCCTCATCCACATATGCTTGCGATAATACCGTCGGCATGCTGGCCAGACCATCCGCCCTCGCCTCGGCTGCTCCCCCAAATCCCCCTAATCGCAAGCGTGGACGTTCATCCTCCTGTTCCCCAACCCGGGATGTCATCAGTGCTGATATTCCACCTCTTAAAAAAATAGATGCCAAAGTCTCTTATTTGAATACAGATAAAGCATCCTTCGTGGTGCACGTTCACTCAATAGATGACTTTCACGCCTCCTCTCACAACTTTACCATTTGTAAGCTTGTTCTGCGTGCTGCCTCCGCCGATATAATAGAGATCAAGAAGATCGGCAGAGGTAAGATATATGTCGAACTCAAAACTGCGTCCGCTGCGTCTCATAGTTAATCCTAGTTTGACCGCGCATAACTTTAAAGCTTTTATTCCTTCGTATAAGGCCTTCAGAATGGGAATCGTTAGGGTCATCCCGCAGGATCTCGATCTTTTAGCCGAGGAATTTGAGTACTTTGAGTCCCCAATTAAGATTATCGAGCTTTATCGTTTGAATCGCAGAGTGCGCGAGGACAACAATTTTAAATATATCCCTTCTTGCACTGTGTGCGTTAAATTTACACGACAATCTCTTCCTAGATTTATTCAGATTTTTAGGGTTAGACACTGTGACGTGACAGGGTCCGTCACACGGGCTCGTCTAACCGAACGGGGTCCGAAAGGGATCGGAGTCGCTCTCGCGGGGCGGGAGAGCGACGGTTTCCCTCGTTTGCGTAATTGGGTCGCGTTGCGGCGCGTAATCCGCACGTATCGTTTGTAGTTCCGTTTAAAAATTGAAAGGAATATGAAAAACTTATTATTTTGCGACTTGACAGGGACGTAAGAGACAGCTGGAGTGGTGGTTCGCGAAAAATTAGTAGATGTGTGGAGGAGGAGAGAAAGAGCGGAGGAACAGCGGAGTCGGCAGGACAAGGGCGAGGGCGGAGGAAAGGCGGAATTGTCGAGACGGTGGAGAGTCAGAGCGGAGGAGTGCAGGACGAGGCGTAGGGCGAGGGCCTCTCCCTGAGCGACTGGCGTATCTTGGAAATCCCGGGGCACGGGCGAGTGGAGGGTCGCAGGCCGGAGGACGCTGCGGAAAGGCCCCACTGATAAAGAGCAAGCCCGCCGCCGAGACGAGGAGGCGACGTCTGAGTGGTGAGCCCTGGCCCGGTCAGCCGGGGAATTCGCGCAAGGGGATGCGCCTGACAAGCGGCAAGCAGGATGCACGGGCGTGTACGGACGAGTCAACGAACTTCATTGATAACGGTTATCGACCGCCCTTATCGACTGCCCGGGATCCAAGGGTGATAATCGATAGAAGATGCTAGGCGCTGGATGGCGCGGAAGCGAAGGGAGGGCCCGACGCTGCGCCAGGAGCGTCCCGACGACACGACAACTGTCGCGTGAGATGCCGCAACGTGCGGACCGCCTCCGATCAAGTGTGCCGCAACGCCCGAGCCGAGCAGCGGAATCGAGGAGCGAGAGGACGATCCGGCGACGACAACCCCGGCGTAACTTGTAAGGCCATCACTCCAGCGCGTCGCGGGAATTATCGAGACCGGGAGCGGCAGCCTCGTGATAGAGTCCACGGGAAGGGACGTATGGTCGTAAGAAAGCGTCGGCCAAGGTCACCGGATCGGACGCCGCCGAGAGAGTTCGCGAGGAGGCTTGCCGCCGCGGGCTCGTCGAGCGTGTTTAATTATGGGGAAACCTCTCGCCTTCGCGTCTCACCGGCAGTCAAAGGAATTCGTTCGCGAATTCGTCTTGTAATCGCGGTATATAATAATCTCGCAATCGCGTTGTATATTCGTTATGGTATCTGTGTGGTAAATTCGGTCTCGTATCGACGTTGAGGCATTCGGGTCATATTCCGTTTGTATATTCGCGTTATAATTCTGTGATGTATTAGCGATATGAGTCCGTTTGTATATTCGCGTTATAATTCTGTTGATGTATTAGCGATATGAGTCCGTTCGTATATTCGCGTTATAATTCTGTTGATGTATTAGCGTTATGAGTCCGTTCGTATATTCGCGTTATAAATCTATTGCTGTATTCGAGTTATATTTCCGTTCTCGTATTCACATTGTGAGTCCGTAATGTATGCAAGTTGTAATTCCGTTCTTGATTCGCGTTATAATGTGGTTCCTGTATTCGCGTCGTAACTCCGTTGGGGTATTCACGTTATAAAATTAGTAGCTGTCGTCGTGTCGCAAACGCGGCACTATATTCGCGTGTCCGTTTGTGGACGCATTCCTGGAGTTTCTAATGTTTATGAAATAAATATGAAATATTCTGATATATTCTCGTATGTTTTGTTTTTAAGATGATACTTTGATTGTTTGCGAAGCGCTAGCCTCTCCCCGATTCCCTGATCGCGTATTCGTTAATTAACCTGCTTTATTAAGATCGTATTGTGTGGCACGGGAGACCGTGCCTGGCGCCCAATTCCGTAATTTTCTGTAATTTCTCGGGCTTCACGTTAACGTAACGGTCTCGGTATTAAATCTGGTCAGACTTCTGTGGGGTCAGGCGGACCCGCGGAAATTACTGTCGCAACACTTTGTTACGCCCTTTGTCTCTAGGACTAAAATCTGCTATGCCTGCTTCAGGATTGATTACGTCATCAAATCCTGCAGGGGCAAGCCTCGTTGTCTTCTTTGTGGTTTGGATAAGCATCCCGATGACGTTGTCTGTCCCTCTGAGAATACCCCCCCCCCATAGGTGCATCAACAGTGGCCAGAGCCACCTCGCGACTTCTCCCAATTGTTCCGTCCTCCACGAACAACAAAAAATTCAATCACTTGCCTCTTCGCAAAACATTCCTTTGTTTAAGGCCAGAGAGAAATTACGCCCTTCACTTAACAAGAATCCGACTCTCGATTTCAATAACTATCCCCTCCTAAACTCACCGGACTCTTACTCTCCGGATAAAAATTTCCCTTCTCCATCTCTCGTATCGGGCAATCATTTCTCTTCCCTCGCGTCTGCCCACTCTCACTTTAATGCTGCTTCCAATTTCAAACTTTCCTATGCGAATATTATAAAAAATAAAAATCATTACTATCCGCCCTTCTTTGCTCCACTCTCAGCCCTTCAATCCCTCGTCTAATATCAGAGTTCCATCCACTTCTGCTCCTTCTTCCTCTGGCATTGGTAATTCTCGCTCTGGACACGCTGTTCAACTTTCGGAACAAAGAATCCCTAATATATGTTCGTCGTTCCTCTTAGATCTCCTATACCCTCCCCATTTTGAAAGTATTTTTCTATTCACACACAAACACGTGTGTGCGTGCGTGCGTGCGTGTGTGAATAGAAAATGTGAAATAGGCACTTTGTGCAGTGCAGGCAGTTCCTCAGTATTGCTTCACCTTTCGACCAATACACCAATACAAAAAACGTGTCTATCAGTAGAAAGATGCCTTGTAAAGGTGATAAATCTGCTAATTTACAAAGGCTATTATCCCATATTAAAAATTATGGAAATAATGGGCATTGTAATTGGGCAACAGAGTATGGAAAACGATTATTGAGTGCACATCGTCGGACTTCAGAGAGCACTAAAGAGGAGGCTCGTACAGCCAGAAGAATGGAGAAAACAATATTGCAAGACTTTTTTGAAGAAGGTTTAATTTATGGGGCCGGAATAGCAGATTAAACGTTCAAGTCGATTTTTCAGCGGTAAGTATCGTAAAACTTTATTCAAAACTTTAAACGCGTTTTTCTCGAAGCCATGTTTTTCAAGTTTGCGGGCGCGATAACTTGAGAACTAATAAACCGATCAACTTCGTTCAAATTTTGTACAATTCGTTATAAATTTCTCTAAGTACTATACCTATCATTTGATTTTTATTACACTTATTTATAACATTTTTTTATCAAAATATGATCAAATTGATGTAAAAAAAATTTTTTTTTAACCGTTATAACTTTCTTAATTTATTACTTTTTCTTTCTTACGAAGGTATAGTATCAGCGGAAAATATCTAACTTTAAGAAAATATTTCGTTTTTTGGTTTCAGATAACTGAGAGGAACGTGACAACGTCCGGAAGTAGACGGTAAATCGCAGAGAGAGGTTGACATTAATTATTTATTAAAATATAATGAAGCAAATGAAAAATACCTAAAATTTTTTGATACCTTAATAATGCCTCTTTTTATCCCAAAAAGTCTTATTTAGCTATCGTTAATAGTTTTCTAGAAAAAAATTTATGAAAATCGCTTATTTTTTTACCTGTTACACTATATCCCCCCTTAAAGAATTTATTTCTATGTTCATTCAATTCAACGGCCTTGTTTTTTTCAGAGTCTAATCAAACTTCTTCCGATAGTCAGCTCCTACAGTTCTTCCTTCCCCATCAGAGGAATCTTATCACTCACTCGTCGCCCGGCAATCCGCGAGCATGAAAATATTAATCCGAGGTGTACAGAAATTCGGGAGAGTAGCGTGTCGCAAATAAATCAACAGAGCAGATAAAATATAATAGCTTATTTAATAGTAACAGATACTCGGATTCCACCAGGAATGCGAGAACGCGATAGTGCCCTACGACGATAACTCCGGGGCTCGTTACCAGTGTTGCGATTCGGGCTAGGCTGCGTGCGCACACATGATTTTGCGCATGCGTAGCAATGGGGCTACAGCGACGTATATACGTATATGTATATTATGGTGCGGCCTCTTGGCGGGATTTTTCGGCGGGATAGGTTAAGTAGGTAAGTTTCTTTCATTATTTAAGCATGAATTCCAAAAAAAGATTAGATACGGCTATAGAAAAAGGAGTAAAACAAAAAGTTAGAAAGTTTCAATCATCATGGCTGGATGAAAATATTTTTAAAGGATAGTTAGCTCCACATCCTACACAAAATAAAGCTTTATGTACTGCATGTAATAAGGCCATCACATGTTGCAAAACTCATTTAGTACAACATTCGCAAACGGTACAACATATAAGCCACGTAAATTCGCAAAATTTAAATATTACAGACACTGAGGTTAGTAGAGTTACTCTTTCTCATAAAGATAAAGTCAAACGCGCCGAAATAAAACTATCAGCATTTTTCGCTGAACATAACGTTGCTTTATATTGCTCAAATCACTTAATTCCACTATTGAAAGATATCTTTCCGAATTCCGAAATTGCGTCAGATATGTCATTAGCTCGAGACAAATGCACAAATGTTCTTACTGAAGTAGTCGCGAAACGTGAAACTCAAAAAATTATTACAAATATTAAAAATTGTAAATTTTCCATTCTCATAGATGAAAGTACAGATATATCGGATTCAAAACTTATGTGTATTTTTGTTCAATATGTTTCTCCAGTAACTAAAAAGGTAATAACACAATTATTAGA
Organism: Tetramorium bicarinatum; assembly: GCA_928718305.1. NCBI lineage: Eukaryota > Metazoa > Arthropoda > Insecta > Hymenoptera > Formicidae > Tetramorium > Tetramorium bicarinatum. The sequence goes on along the minus strand of OV788326.1, from coordinate 14,969,501 downwards.
TTTATTATCTATAGACGCAACAGACTGTTCCGCGAGTAAAATTTTTGAAAATTTTAAAACTATGTTAGCAGAAAAAGAAATTCCTTTAAAAAATATTGTTGGAAGGGCAAGCGATAACGCATCTGTTATGATTGGCTGTAATAATTCTTTTATGGCGCGTTTAAAATTAGAAATTCCGGGTCTTGTTACATTAAATTGTATTTGCCATTCATCCGCACTTATTTCAAGTAAAGCTTGTGAAGAACTTCCAAAATCGTGCGAAAATTTAATTCGAGGAATTGTTACGTATATCTCAGGTAGTGTAAAAAGATGTGCAATATTACGCGAATTTCAGGAATTTTTCAATGTGGAAAAATGTAAAATTTTAAAATTGTCGAATACTCGGTGGTTAGTTTTACATAAATGCATTGTTAGATTATTAGATAATTGGGAAATTTTAAGAAATTATTTTATGTTGGCTATTGTAGAAGATAAATTAAAATCCGCGGAACTTATTCTAACTCAATTAAATGACAATTTTATTAAAGCATACTTATTATTCTTAAAATATTCATTAAATTTTTTTAATAACTTTAATGCCTTATTTCAATCTCGTAAAATATTAATTCATACATTATTTGAAAATAGCCAACGATTAATTCGCGAAATAGCACAAAATTTTGTAATTTTAAAATATTTAGAAAATATTATTGATTTTGATATTAACGATGAAAATATTAGACAGAATATTAATAATATATATGTTGGATCGGAATGCGAAAGTTTTCTAAAAACATTATCTTCAGAATGCGCGCGCGAAATAAAATTAAATTGTTTACAATTTTATGTAACTGCGGTTCGCGAAATGTTGAAACGATTACCGTATAGATATTCCCTTTTTGAACAGTTTCAATTTTTACAACCGAAAATTGCTCTTTATAATGAAACTAGAAATAAATTTCCAGATTTAACTTTAATTGCAACGCGTATAGGAAATATTGATGTAACACAATTAGCTTTCAAATGGCGAGTTTTACCTACAGTTTATAATAGTGAAGAAAAAATAAACCTAGCTTCTTTGGAAATTGATGATATGTGGAAAAATATATTAGATTTTAAAAACTGTAATGGGGAAAAAATGTTTCCACATTTAGAATTATTAGTTAATGCGGTTCTCTCTTTACCCCCCATTCAAATGCCGAAGCCGAACGTATTTTTTCTATAGTTACGGATGTAAAAAATAAAAAGAGAAATAGATTGTCAAACGAAACTCTTTCCGCGATTTGTATTGTACGCTCGAGTTTTCAAGCAGAAGGTATCAATTGTACGAATTTTGATATAGATTCCGAACATTTAAAATTACACAATTCGCAAAATTTATATGGTAATAAACAATGCAATTTATGTGATGGTTCTTAGTTATATTTTTATTTTATTTTGCATTTTTTTTGTAATTATTATATGATACATCTAGCCAATATTATTTCTATGCATGTTAGTTATAAATATATTAATATTGTTTTATTTTTCAGAGTTTATTAGGTTTTATTTATTTAATGTTTATCATATATGTAGCAATATATAAATAACGTGATAGTAGAACCTAGGTATCTGATAAAAGCCAAAGCAACTATTTCTGTTAAGATTTTTATTTAATATGAAAATGTGTAATATGTATAAATTTTAGTTTTTTTCAGATTTCAATGAGATTATTTTTTTTGTTCTTGAAGAATACATATTTTATTTCAATAAAAATATTTTTATTTTAAGTTAATATTATCTTTAAATTTTTATTTTAAATGTTTTTATTAATTAAGTAATAACATGTATATTTTTGTTATAAACATTGATAAGGTTTTTGGCAGTTTTCCTTGCCCCTGCAACAAATGTTGGTGTTCTTTGAAATCTCTGCCAAATAAAGTATTTTAATTTTATTTATATAAAGTGTTTTATTTAAAGAATTTAATCCTTTTCCTTTTGCTGTTATCCTTTTATTATTATTTATATTTATAAAATAATTAAAGATAGTTTCTATGCGTGCATGTGCGTAGATGTTATATATATAATTTATATATATTTAAAAAATTTCTCAAAACCTTTTAAATATTTTTAATAATTACATAACAGTGCCTCTTTTTACTTGTACTAGACACTTCACTGATGCTATATCGCCGCACATGCGCAAAACAGCCTAGCCCGAATCGCAACACTGCTCGTTACGCGACTTCGAGTACTATACCGCGATATAGAACGATCCAAGTAATTCCTTCATTACAAAATTTTAAGAACGTTAACCCACGTTACAACAGGAAAACATAACGAAATTCTCCCGTATCACGTGAACTGTACGTAATACTATGTCTTCCGCGGACTCCCATTTCCACGTTACCCCGCTACAGTACGACATCGATGCGTACAAAAGTGACTGTGACGATGCGAATTATCGACGAGAGATCCCCCTCTGAAACCATGACGAGCTCGAGCGAGCGTACAACTCCTCGCGCAACAACTTGGTCGTCCTTTGGCTATCCGGCGACCCTGCGTTTCGTACGTAATGACGTTACATTTTTTCTCGTGGAACTCTAAAGGAGACCGCCGTGCCCGGTCTCGTTACCTTGCGAATCGCCGGAGTGGTGGCCTTACAAAGTTCTCCTCAAAGGTCCTCTACGGCGTCGCTCGGCCTCTCGTCCTGCGGCCACATCCGGGTGTCGATGTCGATGACGGCGATACGAGACCGGGAATTGAGAACGTTCGTCTCCGCTTCACATCTTGCACGACAGTGACGCTTCGGGACTTTTGCGGCATCTCGCTGGGCCTTCCCTCTGCTCGCGCCATCCGGCGGCCTGGCATCGATTATCGATTTACCCTCGGATCCGATGTGGTCGATAAGGGCAGTGATTTGGCTCCTGCTGAATTCGCGCTCATCCGTCAATGCGCTTCGCTTGCCATCAGTTAGACGTACCTTCCTGCGGCGTGGTTTCTCCGACTGGTCAGGCCAGGGCCCTTTCGCCAGGATGAGGTCTGTCCGGAATTCGGTCTTCTGCTCACCTCATTTCTCCGGATCCTCGCGATACTCCTTGCTTTCGAGGGAGAGGTCTCCAGGCCTGCGCTCGTCCCGCGCTCCTCCGATCCCCTTAGTCCCCTAGAGTCGAGGCCTTCGCTTCATTCGCTCCTTGCCCTCTACAGTGTGGAGTTTCCGGCCGACCACTCCGGGTATAATCGGTTCTTCCTAAACTCTGTTCATTCAAAAAATTAGACAACTCCGAACGTCGAGGAGGGAACACTCACGGGAAGCCACGACATCCCGCAGAACCGCGGAAAATACGGACACTACAACCAAACCAAAAAAGGATCGCCATCCTCTCACCTCTACGGATGCGATTCCAATTCCCCAGTTCCCCGCTCAGTCAGGCAAGCCCTTGTGACGAACTCTGTCACGTCACAACTCCCCCCTCTATCACGTCACAACTCCCCCCTCCCAAAGGAAGACCGAGGAGGTCCTGGTCCCAATATCGCCGTCGACCACCACTCCAGCACCCCGATCGGGCCAACCCGCCCGTAAGCCGGGTACCAGTAACACCCACTCACTCGCGCGATCTCCTTCGACACTCACCCTCGCCGAACCCAGACAGTGTCCGACACGAATCCTTACCATCCCGCCACACGCGACCGATAAGACAAAATGGAAGGAAGAAAGAAAAGACAGAGAATAGAAAAAATATGAAAGAAATAAAACCTATCACAACCCAAGCCTCCCTCCCCCCACCCTCTGACATGACCAAGGAAAAAGAGACGCTGGATGCCTAAGAGAAACAGATCATACATGTGCGCTACATATTTATTTTGCAGTACAAGGTGAGAAGGTCTCCCCTCCCTGTGTACCGCCTGCAGCGGCAGCATGGCGGATGTTCAACCCGGTCGGTTTTTAGATAATCTCGGGGAAGGCCTCATCGCTCGATTCCCCGTCATCGATTCCCCCGGCCCGCCTCACCTTCCGCGAGCGGGCTGGACCAGCCCCCGAGGGTGCCGGTCGGCTGCGATCCCGGGGCCCTCGCGCTCCCGCGACTAGTGCTGTCCCATGGTAATTTTCCCTTCAACGGCGACAGTCCGCCAGGGTGATGTTCTTCGCGCCACACCCATAACAGGAAGTGCCGCGGGCCTCGCTGCGATCCGAATAGCTATGCGATCCGCCACATTTCCGCCGCGTTTCTTCACCGGTTCCAGTGACGGAGGTGTCCCGCTAGAGGTAGACTCCAACAGATCTTCCGCTTCATCCAGCCCGACGGAACGGGACCGGCCTGTCCTTCCTCAGGGGAGGAGGCTCGGCTGGGTGGCCGCATCCGCAGTCCCGGGGAACTCCCAGATCACGAGGCGCCCTCCGACGTCGCCGCCAAGTCTTGCTAAAGCTATGTCTTGTTAAACATAGTTACGTGTATAGTGTATAATATTACACATATACTTTTAGATATATCGCGCAATCATAGAGCACTAAAACAACATATAACAGTCGATTAGTTCTACTGACTTTGACCAGTACAAGAATAGCTTTATTTTCTTTATGTAGATGTAAACAAGGTCGAAAATCGATAATAATTTATTTATTTAACCCCCGAAGCAGGGCAGTGATGCCTACTTTTCAGTAGAGAAAGAAAATGAGGATAGGTCGACGAAGACATCAGATCGAAACGATCGCGTCCGATTCCGCGCCCAAAAATGATATTCAGCCTCTCACACCAATTCTCTTTTATTTCTCTCTTCTTTTTTGTCAAGTTACAATTTTGCGCTATAATCCTAATCGTTTATCGATACAGTCAATTCATCCGATTTCTTCGGTCGTTCTTTCCGAATTGGAGTCACCTGATCAAGGCCATCCTCGCGTCGATCCGTTCGTACTTGCTACTCATCCCATTTATAATCATGAAAATTAGCGGAATGGTTTACATTGACTGTAAACAAGAAATAAAATTGTAGATATTTAGATTGTTGATATTGTAGATATATTTCAATTATAGATTTCGCGTCGTCTTAATAATAAATTAATTCCTATCGGTTTCTTATCAGGTTTTTTTTCTTATTTCTAGACAATTATTTATAGAGATTGTTTGTACTGTTACGTCTGCCGCCTTCACCCACTCCCCATTCAATCCCTCGAACCCCTGCGAATAGACTTTTCCTCGTGCGCCCACGATCAAAAGGAACTTATCGCGCCATCCCTGATACGAGTTATCAAATTGCCAAATATCGACGGAACGATTGAGAAACCCAGCAAGTATGTGGATTGTATGTCTATATGTGTGCGTGCGTGCGTGCGTGCGTGCGTGCGTGCGCGTGTGTGCGTGTGCGTGTGTGTGTGTGTGTGCGTGTGTGCGTGTGCGTGTGTGTGTGTGTGTGCGCGTGTGCGTGCGTGTGCGTGCGTGTGTGAGTGTGTGAGTGTTCGAGAGTGTGTGTGCGAGTGTGCGAGTGTGCGCGTGTGTGTGTGTGTAGGTTGCTAACAAATCATCGCATTGGCTATATACCGCCGGGTAGCGCGTGAAAATCTAAGAAAAATGCCGTTTGTTTTAAGTCGATCCGACCATTAAATCCCGAGTAATTAATTATTGAAAATAGAGCACGAGGGTCAATAAGCGAGCGAATCCAACGGAAAGTGAGGCGCACGCGGTGGGCACGCGTGGGCGGACGTAGCCGCCAGCGCGCGCGGACGCATACACCGAGCAGAGAGCTAGAGGCCAGCGTTTCAAGCCAACACGCAATAACTAAGTAGCTCTTTACTTTCTCAGACTTTATCTTATTACTAAAAACCGAAAATTTAAGCATTTCTTTAATCGAGCAATTTCAGAGTCAGAATAACTTAATAAGGCGAAGAATTATTCATTTATATGGACGACATCGTTATATATGCTTCCTCCCTGGAGGAACATGAAAAAAAATACAACTTATTAATCGAGCGACTTCATAAAGCTAATTTGAAGTTGCAGTCAGATAAATGTGAATTCTTAAAATCCGAAGTAACATATTTAAGCCACGTAATTGGTAAAGACAGAGTTAAACCCGATCCAAAAAAATTAGAAGCTGTCAGATTATTTTCTAGGCCTAAATCGCTTTAAAATATTAAACAATTCATCGGATTAGCAGGATATTACTGAAGGTTTATACCGAACTTTTTCAAATTAGCTAAACCATTAACCACCTTATTAAAAAACAACAAACGTTTCGAATGGACATCCGAATAAGAAGAGTCATTTGAAATGTTAAAACAAAAATTATGTGAAGAATCAGTTTTACAATATCCTGATTTTTTAAAACCATTTATTTTAACCACTGACGCTTCTGGAATTGCAGTAGGAAGTACATTATCATAAGGAGAAATAAATAAAGATCGATCTATATATAGCATATGCTTATCGAACGCTAAATGATAACGAAATAAAATACGATACCTATGAGAAGGAAGCTTTGGCAATAATTTATTGCATTAAGCACTTCCGACCATATTTATATGGACGAAAATTCACATTGGTCACGGATCACAAGCCATTACTGTGATTTAAAAATGCACAAGATGCAAACATGAGAATACTTCGCTGGAGATTGAAACAAAGTATGATTATGATGTGGTATATAAAGCAGGTAAAACTAATGTGAACGCGAACGCTTTATCAAGAAATCCAATAACTTAGGTGCGCATACATACTTTTTAATACATTTATCTATCATAAAATGATAGGAATTATAAAGCCCTTTCGTTCACGGAGCTCAAAGAAAAGTTAGAGCTCCGTTTTGGAGAAAGTGAACTCTCGCAAAGTTTTTACCTGCAGTTCACTAATCATAGACAGTCTCCGGGCGAAGATTTCGCCACGTTGGGAGCAGACGTGGACCGCCTTTCCCGGAAAGCGTACCCAGAGTGCGCCCATGAGGTGCGCGACAAAATCGCGTGTTCGCAGTTCGTCGCCGCTCTTACTGACGGGTTTATTAAACGCTCTCTCCAGATGGAGAGGGTAATTTCGCTTCGCGTAGCGATCGAACGGGCGAAAACTCTAAAATTGATAGACCGAAATAGTTTTTCGGGAAAGAAGGATAACACGTCGCGAGGCTTTCGTCCCGTGCAAAAAGAAGGCCCGCAAGAATCTAAAGATGAAAAAGGGGGAAAAGAAAATAAGCCCAAAAGCGCGTTTAAAAGCCTAAAAAAGGGCGAAGCCCGTTCGAGTAAGGAATGCTGGAAGTGCGGAGCGACCGGACATTTCCGTTCGGAATGTCCGACGCTTCAGGAAAACTGAGCTCCGTCGAGTTCTTTGGGGCTGGTTCGACAAGCGGAGCTCAGGCCCCGAATTATGCACGCGATGGGAGAGTCGTCTTTCGCCGCCTCGGAGGGGTGGGCACAATCGCGCGCGGGCGAAGTTGTTTAAAAGGCTTATTAAATAATAAGTCTTGTTTTTTTAAAATTGATACGGGCTCAGATGTGTCGGTGTTAAGTGTGAGAGTAGCGTCTTCTTTAAAACAAGAGCTGGTCGAGTGTGATCTCAAGTATCCAACCGGAGAAAAAGTGCCAATAATTTCTCGCGTTTTTGCGAAGGTTTCTTTGGGGAAGTTTTGTTTAAAAATGCCTTTCTATGTCGCGGATATTAAGGATGAATGCATCCTTGGCGAGGATTTTCTCGTCGAAACCGGAGTAAGCGACGGTCTTTTTGAAAACATCTTCGGTATGACGAAGAATGATTTGGGAGAGCGCAGACTTATTTGTTCCCGTATAGAGAACTGCCCTGCTCAGCTTCCCAGCTTTCTTTTACAGATTTTAGAACAAAATTCTTTAGAAATAAATAATCAACAAAAGAACATTTTCTCTGATTTCTTGCTTGAATTTCGCCATATATTTACCGAGGATATTGTTGCCGGAAATTGCGATGTCTTATGTCATAATATAAAATTATGTGATTCTCGCCCTATTAAGCAGGTCCCTCGCCGAATTCCCCTGCATTTACAACCGGAAGTTAATAAAATCTTAGAGGAAATGAAGGCTCAAAAAGTAATTGAGGAGTCGTTTAGCCCTTGGATTTCTCCAGCAGTCATGGTAAAAAAGAAGAATTGTTCAATAAGATTTTGTGTGGACTATCGTAAGCTAAACGCAGTTACAATAAAAGACTCCTATCCACTTCCGAGAATTGATAACATTCTGGATAATTTAGCGGGGAATTCGTGGTTTTGTACTCTTGATCTTAAGAGTGGATACTGGCAGATAAGGCTAGATCCTATAAGGACCGCGAGAAAACTGCTTTTTCGGTAGGTAACGGTTTGTGGAAATTTACCGTTATGCCCTTCGGCCTTTGCAACGCCCCTGCTTTTGAGCGTCTAATGGAGACGGTTTTAAAAGGCTTAATTTCAAAAACCTGCTTTGTATATCTAGATGATGTTGTTGTTTACGGAAAAAGTTTTGAAGAGATTATGCGGAATTTAAAAGAGGTATTTTTACGATTACGAAAGGCAAACCTTAAAGTAAATCCTAAAAAGTGTGTCTTTTTGAAAAGAGAAGTTAAATACCTCGGACACGTTATATCTGCAGAGGGGGTTGCAACGGACCCTGAAAAGATTTCCTCCGTAAAACTCTGGCCTATTCCGAAAACACGAAAGCAAATACGAAGCTTTCTCGGTTTTTGTTCCTATTATAGGAAATTTGTCAAAGGATTTTCCACTTTGGCTAAGCCTTTGTACAAGCTAACGGAGGACTATTGCAAGTTTGCTTGGTCTAGCGAATGTCAAGAGGCATTTGAGAAATTGAAAAAGGTTTTAATTTCTCCTCCAATTTTGTCGTTTCCTTCGGGAGAAGGACAATTTATTTTAAATACCGATGCCTCGAACCATCGTGTCGGAGCTGTACTTTCGCAGTTTCAGGGGAAGGAAGAAAAAGTGATTGCCTATTTCAGTCGGGTATTTAGCAAGACGGAACGGAATTATTGCGTTACCCGACGTGAATTACTAGCCGTAGTGGATGCTATAAAATCCTTCCATCACTACCTATATGGGCAGAAGTTCTTAGTGAGAACGGACCATGTTTCTTTGCACTGGTTGATGTCTTTCCGAAATTTGGAAGGACAATTAGCAAGATGGCTGGAGCGCCTACAGCAGTACGATTTCGACGTCCATTATCGGAGCGGGAAGGCTCATGGTAATGCAGATGGACTGTCAAGACGTCCGTGCTTGGAGACGCCCTGTCGTTACTGCGAGAAAGTGGAACTCAAGGAAGAGTTCTCTGAAAAAGTTTTCGGTCGATTGATTTTGGCTGAAGATAACTTTCAGGAATGGCGTTCAGCTCAGCTACAAGATCCCACAATTTCGAGGATCATTCGAGCCAAAGAAGCGGGAAGACGCCCTGTTTGGAAGGAGGTTGCTTCAGAAGAAACCTCCTTGAAGATCTATTGGTCTCATTGGGAGATGCTAGTAATGAACGATAGCATCCTTTACAAGAAATGGTCCGCTCCAAATTTGAAAAAATTCATTTTTCAAATTGTTGTACCTCCTCAGAAGGTACATGAGATCTTGGAAGAAGCTTATAGTTCTCCTACTGGAGGACATTTTGGCATAAACAAAACGTTGCAAAAGGTCAGGAAACGTTTTTATTGGGCGACTTGCAAGAAAGACATCGAGAAATGGTGTTCTACTTGCAAGATCTGTGTAGCAAGAAAGGTCCCATTGGAAAGGGAAAATCTCCCTTACAGGTCTACAATGTGGGCGCACCCTTTGAGAGGTTACAAGTAGACATTTTAGGTCCTTTACCGACTTCTTCAGTTGGTAATAAATACCTTTTAGTCGTTGTAGACCGTTTTACGAAGTGGCCGGAGGCTATGCTCCTAAAGGATAAGAGGGCTAGTACGGTAGCCAAGTCTTTGGTAGAACAAGTCTTCTCCCGGCATGGGGTCCCTTTGGAATTACACACAGATCAAGGTAGGAATTTTGAGTCCAAGTTATTTCAGGAAATGGCGGAGCTGCTAGGAATCCGAAAAACGCGAACGACTTCTCTCCACCCACAATCAGACGGACAAATCGAGCGTCCGCACCGTACCATTTTGGACTATCTAGCAAAGTTCATCTGCGAGAATCAGAAGGATTGGGATCGTTGGATTCCCTTGTATTTACTAGCCTTCCGTTCTTCAAAACAGGAAGCTACTGGCGCGACATCAGCGGAGATGTACCTGGGACAGGATCTCCGTTTACCTCTGGACTTGCTAAGAGGAAATCCACCCTCAGCAGCAGAGGAAGAAGAAGGAGAGAGCTATGTTTCCAAACTCAGAAATAGGCTAGATCTGATTCATCAATTCGCTAGACGGCGACTTCAGTTAAAATCCAAGAACGTCAAATCTTGGTATGATCGTCGAGCAAGGCATGTACATTTCGAACCAGGACAGAAAGTCTGGTTTTACAATCCCCGACGGGAAGTTGGAAAGGCACCTAAGTTACAAAGTCCATGGGAGGGGCCATGGACAGTAGAGAAGAAGCTTAGTGACGTGGTGTTCTGCATCCGAAAGTTTCCACGTCACAAGAATAAAATTGTTCACCTCGATCGTTTAGCTCTTTTCTCAGATTAGGATAAAATAGAGATTTTTGTCCTTAGAGATTCGTACCGACACTGAGCTCGAATCCGTTTATAGATAAGTCTTTTGAATAAGTTAATTCTTTTTGAGTTTGGTTTCTGTTCCTTATGTTTAATTACAGGAAACTCGGTTCAAGATGGAGAGATCATCATCTCCAAGGAAAAGACTTCGGTAGACGCGCAAAACTATCCCCTTCATTGAAGACTCTGGACTGTCTCGCCCGCGGTTTTTGATCGTGGTTTTCCCGCGGGACGGAAGGCAGATGCCGAGACAGGGGACAGGGAGCTCTTTGAGCGTTGGGATCACGGATCACAACATCTTTCCCCCCCCCCCTGATCCCGAAGAAGGAAGAGCGAAGCTCTCAAGGTCAAGAGAAGAGCGAAGCTCTCAAGACCGAAGGTAGAAGTGCCAAGCGTGCAAGAGCAAGTGACAAGTGCACAAGATGGTCGGCAAGATTTCTTCGGACGAAGCCGTGTGGACGCAGCTTGGTAACCCGTAGCAGCAGCTCGGGGTAGAGCGAGGAAGACGTTCGACGCGGACCGCCGACAAGAAGGCTGATGGAACGGAGGCGCTGTCCGGTAACCTGTCGCAGCAGCGCAGGGTAGGACAAAGAAGACGTCCTCCGGTGCACGAGGAAGAACTTCCCTTCTAAGAAGAATTGTCGGGACGACAATTTCGAAGAGGGAGGGAAGTGTTGTATGCGCGAGTCTCGCACGGATGTGAAAGCGAGCTTAATCGGCTGACGCGAGCGATCGATGTAAATCGATCGCCTCCGTCAGCTGCGAGAAGAAAGCTGCGTCGCTAGGGAATTGTTTATAACGAAGTCTTTCTCTGGACGTCGACTCGCTCGGACGTGCCAGCTGATTCTCCAGATAATACCGCTTGTATTGACGGCAAATAAAGAGCCATATTCTTTGTTCAATTCTCGTGTGTTTATTTACGCGTTCGGTCGCGAGTGATTGTGCGCGAGTGTTAAGGGCGACTCGCGAGCGCAACAATATAATATTTTATAGCTTTCACTTCTGCCAATCCGAGAGATCCTAAATTTGGAATTTCATTCCGCTCAAACAATTTTTGTGATCCAAAATCTAATGGTTTTCCATTAGTATCAACAAAATATGCAATATTATCTTTACGTAAAAACAATAAATCGCGGCTTTCTATTATATTGTTTTTAATCGTCTGAATGTCTATGATTTTTGGTTTAGTTCACATATTTTGTCCATTATTTTGCAATTCATTAATTTCATTTTCGCTTTCGTTATTTTCAGTATCGCTTTCCCTAGTATTATCTTCTTCTTTCTATTTCGTCTTCCGGGTCTTCAAGGATGTCGGATAACCTTCTTTGAAAAAGATCTCTATTCTTTATTGTTTGGCTGCGGGTCTGTATTTTATCATATTTAAGAGGGTCATGGATTAATGCTCTTTCTACGATTTGTAACGCCGACGCCTCACTTATCTCTTCGAGTGTGAGTGGTATGGAATCTGTATTTTCGATAATTAAGTCACCGTCGGGGGGCCAATCTTCTATTTCTTCGTTATCTGAGAGATCTGATAGATATAGATTAAGATCATCATCTTCTTCTTTATCAGACTCTTCTAACATTTTTTAAATTGCTTCTGCATCTTTTGGATCGTCAGGATCGAGAAGGTTTTTGTGATTAATTATATTGCAATTTGTTTCTTCCGAAGTTATTGGATTTCTTGATAAAGCGTTCGCGTTCACATTAGTTTTACCTGCTTTATATACCACATCATAATCATACTTTGTTTCAATCTCCAGCGAAGTATTCTCATGTTTGCATCTTGTGCATTTTTAAATCACAGTAATGGCTTGTGATCCGTGACCAATGTGAATTTTCGTCCATATAAATATGGTCGGAAGTGCTTAATGCAATAAATTATTGCCAAAGCTTCCTTCTCATAGGTATCGTATTTTATTTCGTTATCATTTAGCGTTCGATAAGCATATGCTATATATAGATCGATCTTTATTTATTTCTCCTTGTGATAATGTACTTCCTACTGCAATTCCAGAAGCGTCAGTGGTTAAAATAAATGGTTTTGAAAAATCAGGATATTGTAAAACCTATTCTTCACATAATTTTTGTTTTAACATTTCAAATGACTCTTCTTATTCGGATGTCCATTCGAAACGTTTGTTGTTTTTTAATAAGGTGGTTAATGGTTTAGCTAATTTGAAAAAGTTCGGTATAAACCTTCAGTAATATCCTGCTAATCCGATGAATTGTTTAATATTTTTAGGCGATTTAGGCCTAGAAAATAATCTGATAGCTTCTAATTTTTTTGGATCGGGTTTAACTCCGTCTTTACCAATTACGTGGCTTAAATATGTTACTTCGGATTTTAAGAATTCACATTTATCTGACTGCAACTTCAAATTAGCTTTATGAAGTCGCTCGATTAATAAGTTGTATTTCCTTTCATGCTCCTCCAGGGAGGAAGCGTATATAACGATGTCGTCCATATAAATGAATAATTCTTCGCCTTGTAATCCGAACAATACTAAATTTATCCATTAATCGCTGAAAAGTGGCAGGAGCGTTTTTTAGTCCGAATGGCATTCTATCGAATTTGTAATGCCCAAAAGGTGTTGTGAATGCAGTTTTATGACCATCTGCGGGGTCCATTTTTATTTGATGGAAACCAGAGGCCAAATCACATACTGAGAAATATCGAGCTTCGCCTAATTGATCCAGAATATCAACAATATTAGGTAACGGATAGGCGTCGCCGATAGTTTTATCGTTTAGCGCTCAAAAATCTAAGACCATTCTCCATCGCTTATTTCCTTTAGAATCTTCCATTTTTGTTACAATCTGATAGGTGTATTGTAAGGCGACTGGGAGGGCTTAACAATGCCTCCTTCTAACAGTTCGTTTACTTGCTTATTTATCTCTTCTTTATGGAGTTGTGGAAATCTGTATTGTTGTTAAAACACTAGAGATAGTTCGGGAACGGGGGTAGAATCAAAGTCTTACACACTTTCTGCAGTCGTTAATTTATTCTGACAGCACGCACGCTCTCTTGTACACTGGCTCTCTAGCATGCTTACTCACGCACACAGCGCTGTGCCCTCTGTCGCGGATCCTTTCGCGATCTACAATTTGGGTCGGTAACTAATCAACACATCCTCCCCCTAACAAAGAGAAATGTGAAGATATGTTCTTTTCTTTATAACGCAGCTTAAAGCAAACGCCGTACAAATTACTCAAATTTCGAAACTCAATATAAAATAATGCTTGATCGAGACTTAGGCATTACTCTCGAATGGTTGACCCTAAAACTAAAATTAAATGAACTTTAAAACCATTCACATAAACAAAATCTTTGGCACGTATAACATTATCAAACTTATATCTATTCTTCTGCCTAATATTTTAAACGATTCGGTTTTTTACTGGCTCGTCCACTTCTCGTAGTAACGATATTAGAATCACCTGCCTCTTTCTTATAATCTAATACGACGCTCTTATCTCGCAGCTTATCGGTGAAATTTGTGGCTTCCTCGTCCGAAATTTCCAAAGGGTAAATTCTCTGTATGGGTATTTTAAACACTCTATTTTTTGTTCTTAGAACAAATACCCTCTCCTTTCCATCTTTACCTGGGATCGAATCTATTATTCATGCAAGAGGCCAATCTATGCGTCGGTGTGTGTCGTCTTCTACTAAAACTACGTCCCCTATCTTTATTCTTCGCTTTTCATGCTTTCCGTCTTTCAGTAACAATTGACCTAAATATTCTGCAGGAAATCTCTTCCGAAGATCTTCGAAAATTCTTTGTCTATATTTAAATTTTTTGCCTACCTTTGTTCTGTAAAACATATCACAATCTGGCATTCCCATCTCTTGAACTTCCTGCAAAAACATAGAAGATGACAACGGTTTTAGATCCTCCGGATCTTCCGCAATATAAGTGAGTGGACGGCTATTGATTATCGCCTCTGTGCAGTGATGCCGTTCGGCAGACGCGGCAGCACACCAGTAGCGGTGGTGGGGGATAGCTTGCAGCGTCCACACCGAACTCCGAAGCGACGTATGCTCTCGGCGCTCGGCAACGCTCGGCTAGCTTCGGGCAGAGCTATATGTTCTCTCGAGAGAACAGCTATATGTTCTCTCTCTGTCTCTCGCACTAACTCAAGCTGGCCAAACGTCGCTGGCGGACTTTTCGCCGCTGGGCAAAAAGCAACACGCCGCTGAAGCGAAAGCAACACGCGGCTAGGACGAAAGCAATACGCCGCTTTTATATAATTCATGCTATAAAGCGTGAGATTCTTTATAGCATGAATTTATAACTGAATATATAAATTTATACATATAGCATTTATGGTATAACACCGAGAAAAAAGCAAAAGATTTTTCTTTTGCTTTTGGTACGTTACCTACGTTATAGGAGATAAAGATGGAGAGTAGATTGTACTTTACATTTGTAAGAAATATTAAAATTATTTAATATTTATACTTATATGTATTGTTGAGATTAATATTAATATTAATCTTAACAGTAAAATATAATTTAATAAAATTATTTAATATTAATATTAATATTTAATATTATTTATATTAAAACTGTTCTGCAGTTATTACTTAATACTGACATTAAAAAAATTTAAGGAGACAACATAAGGGTAATAATAAAGAAAAACGTATATTTTGTTATTAATTACATATATACTTTAATAGTATGAATAATAAATAAAATAGAAAATGAAATAAAAAATGAAATAATGAAAATGAATAAAAAATGAATAATAGAAATAAAAATAACATATAAATTAATAATAATTGTAATTGTGTGTAATATTAAATCCACCCCTTTCTCCCCCCTTCTCCCTCCTCCTCTTCTCCCTCCTACCCTTCTTCCTCCTCCCCTTCCTCTCGATACCCTTTTTCCCCCTATAGCTTTATCGGGTCCTGCCCGCTGATTATACCAGCGGGCACGCGACCGTCCCCCACTGCTTCGTCCTCGGAGATGAGCTGAAAATAAAATTTACAAATAAATAATGTATAAGTAAAATACTCAAAAATGCGCGCGCGCGCGCGTGCGCGTGCGTGTGCGTGCGTGCGTGCGTGTGTGAGAGAGAGAGAGAGAGAAATATACTTTTCTGTTGCTGCTGTTGCTGCAGCAAGAGATCGTCCGTCTCCATCTGTTCTTGCTGCTGCTCCTGCTGCTGCTTCTGCTGCGGCTGCAGCTCTTGTTGCAGCTTTAAAATTTGACGATTTAAATGTTGTAGTTGCTGAGCCTTTTGCTCCTGCAACTGCAACATTTGCTTCAGTTTTTTTTCCTTTTCCATTCTGTAAAATACATAAATGACATATATAATAAAAAAATTGTAAAAGAATTATAAGTAAAACATGGTAGAGAAAACATAATAATTAAGAATGTAGTGCTATTTTTCATTCATTATTACTTAATATATTAATAATAAAATAGTGTTATTGTAAATACATTAACCCATTATTTTTAACTATTATTATATTTTATAATATATTTATTTTATATAACAATAATTTTAAATAATGGGTTAACGTATTTACAATAACATTATTTTATTATTAATATTTGGTCTATATAAATTAAACCATAATTGTAAATAATTACAGTCGCGAAACTTGGTTTATCATTATGTATCACATCTATTTAACATAATGTCTATCTTAAATTCTTAAAGGTGCTTTTTCACGTATTACTACAAATGCTTTTCTTAATTATGAAGAAAAGAAGAAAAATAGTTCGAACCATTTGTAGCGTCAAGCTACAATCCGTATCCACGATCAACGCGGTAGCATTGTCACCCGTGCATCCGCATAGCGTTTGAGCATGAATATTTTGTAGTTGAACCAGTTCAAACTACTACAAAATTGTAGCCGCTGAATTACAAATTTGTCACTTTAATCGCTTGTTTTAACAGCATGTGAAATTGCACCTTTATTCGCACCGGAAAACACGATCGGTCTCGCAGCGCATGAACTTGGCGTGAGACACGACCGTATCTCCTGATGATCGTAATGCTCATTGTAAAGAATTAATAGAAAAATAATATAACTTACATAGATCAACCTTTATTGATATAAATTATATATAAATAACGATATTATTTCAAACTAACCTGATATCTTGTCCACGGACGTGCACGTTCACGAGTACGGCGTAGACTGTATAAAAAAAAAAGTACTATATCGCGCGAGCCGCGAGCGTTGTTTTTCATTTGTTTATGTCGAGACGCGCTGCCAATCTTTTTGTTCGCGAACGCCGTTGGATACACTTCAGGTTATCCAATTATCAGGTTATTCCGATCAAGATTATACAAATTCAGGTGAACTATCACATACACATATCACATCACACATTACATATTTTCTGTCTTATATTCTGCCCTAATATAATTATTTTAATATTATTATTTCTCAAATATTTTCATATATTTCCATATATTTTAAATTTTCATATATTATATATTCAATATGCAAACGAGTAAATGTAAAAAGCGAAGTTTTTCAGAAGCATGGCTTAATGATAGTAGATATAAATCTTGGATACATAAAGTATCATCCGATAGTAGTCTTTATTATTGTAGTACATGTGAAAAAAAATTTTCATGTAATACAGTACATGTCTCAAAACATGTCAAATCTGCGTATCACAACAATAAAGAAAAATCATTGTTATGTAATAATGATAATAATTTAGTAAAGAAAAGAAAGAAAGAAACGACATTTCAACACCGATGGTTAGATAATGAGCAATAATAACCAATTTAAATGTTGGTTACGCGAAGTGCCACATGTTCCAAATTCATTTTCTTGCTCAATTTGCGATAAATCTATTGTTGGTGGTTTATCGCAAATCTATCGTCACGCAGAATCTACAAGCTATATAACGAAATATAAAATTTTTATTGAAACAAAGAAATCTAGTGAAAATTTGAATGAAGAAACTAATGAATTTCTGTCATTTGATGACCGTAAAAACTCAATGGAAATTAGATATGCTGCTTTAATCGCAGAAGCAAATATTTCTATTCAAATGGCAGAAAAGTTTCTTAAATTTTTTCAACATGCATCGAATGATGGTGAGGTATTGAGAAGCATAAAAATGGCACGAACAAAATGTACAAATATAATGACGGATATTTTGTGCCCAGTAGAAACAGAATGTGTCGTTAACAAGATTCAGAACACAAAATTTACAATATTTATTGATGAAACATCCGATATTTGCAACGATAAATGGATGACTTTTGTTGTTCATTATGTTGGCACAGAGACATTAGATATTCGTTCTCAATTAGTTAAGCTAATAAGTATTGACGCCAAAGATTCTAGAGCAGAAAAGTTATTTCATGCTTTTAAATGTGAAATGTGGAAGTTACAGATTCCATTTTCAAATATTGTTGCCTTGTCATGCGACAATGCGTCTGTCATGATAGGGAAACATGTATCATTTAAAAGAAAATTAGAACAAATATGTCCACATTTATTAACTTTTGGATGCCCCTGCCATTCGGCAGCGTTAGCAGCTCATGCTGTATGTGAAAAAATACCTTCAATTTGCGAAGAATTTAAAAAAAAAAGTTTCTAATTTTATTAATAGTAGTCCGAAACGTTCGGCTATTTATACTGAATTTTCTGAATGTTTTCAAGAAAAAAAACTAAAAATATTAAAATTATGTGATACACGCTGGCTTTCTCACTATTTGTGTGTAGAAAGACTTCTACACTGAGAAAAATGTTTGAGTACATCAACAAGATATGTACTGGTTGAGAGTATTCTGATTAAACTAAGTAAAATTTTTGGTTATTATAATAGGACTCAACATTTTTTAACTAGAACGTTTGATAGACTTTACTATAAGGATTCGTTTAATATTTTTCTAGTTGAATCTATAAAACTTCTAAGTTAAAATCACTAAACGTATGCAGTACAATCAGAATTCTGGTTAACATTAACGGCGTACTCTTGTTGTTTTTGCATCCTTCCTAGCGGAAGCTATATGTCGACGACCGTGATTGGCCGGCCATCTTGATCAAGTCGACTATGCTGCCGCAACGTCGGTTCGTTACATGGCAATCTCAGTCACGTGATCACGTTGCGCGGCGCTCTTGCCGATCGTCAAATTTTAGACTAGAAAAAAATTTACGATTAATTTCAAGTTGTACAAAGCCGTTCGCTCCAACAGTCGTTGTAAGATTTGGTTTCTTATCTCTTTTGCTTTGTACGTATTGTACGCGTTGTACAATTAACAGTGCTAGTGTACTTGGTCGTTAACCTCGTCGTATCATCTCCACTTGGAGACGGAAACCAATAACCTGAACCTTGACTTTCCAAGTCACTGTTTTATTTCGTGTTACATTAAGTTTTATGCATACTATATTTGTGCAACTGTGTTATCTCGAAAAGTGGATCACGCTATGGCTGATGAGAAAACGGCTTCTCTCCTTCGAGAATGGAATTTGGGAGATTATATTGAAATTTTTAGAGGTTTGATCTGTAGTTTTATTTAACATTTTATTGAATCATTCTTCATTATTAACTATTCAAATATTAAATAATATATTAAATCAATATAAATAATATATTTAATATATCAAATATTAAATAATATAATTATTTAATATCTGAAAGAGCATATAAAAGTAATTTACGATATTATGTGCAGAATATTTATTGTTTTTTAGAACAAGAAATAGACTATGAAGCGCTTATTTGTTTAGAAGCTAAAGATTTAATAGAACTTTTACCTAAAGCAGGGCCTAGAGCAAAATTTAATAAAAAACTTGAAGCTCTTAAACTTGCAACGACTGAGGTAAGTGTCAATATATTTACTAAATTATATTTTTAAATGGTATTGACAAAACAACACATTATCAAGGTCAATTTTATTAACTTAGAAGTCAAAATATTTTAAATGTTTACATATTGAAACAATCTATATTGATATTTTTGCTTTTTTATGTAATTGCTTTTTTATTAAATAAGTTCTTTTATCATATTGTATGTTTATAAACGCGCAAGTGTGTATGTAGGTATATATTTTTCTAAAAGTTTATTATTAAAAAATAAGATATTTTTTGTTAGGTATTATGTTTTCTTTAAATGTCTTTTTAATTAATTAGCGTAATTTTATATAATTTTGCATAAAGAAAACAAATATTTATTATATTAATCAGATGCAGTTGTATTCACAAGTTCATATATATTTTTTAATCATTAGAAAGATAAAATGTAATAAGCTATTTTTATTTGTTTACATTTTTTCTTAGGTTTCTTTTCCACAAACCATCTTCATTGATAATATTGAGACTGTCGAAGCTAACACTACGAAAATTGGCTCATTGACCTATGAGAATTCTTTAAACACTGCTAACGATAATGTTGAAAACATTCCTTCTTGCAGCAACAAACAAGAAAAAATTATTTCTAAAAACGATTCTGTTCAGCTTATTCCTTCTTCCAGCAACAAACAAGAAGAAATCATTAAAGAAGGGTCTGTTGAACGCAATCCGTCACATACATTAGTATCTAACCAACAAACAGTAAATGTAAGTGTCACGAATATATATTTTAGAAATCATTATTAGTATTTATAATAAGTAATATTTTTAGTAGTGAAACTTTATATTTCAAAAACCTTTGTTTTCAAGACTTAATAATGTGCATCCTTGTTAATTTTAAATTATTTCTTATATTATTTCTTATAATATTGTCATAATTTTAAAATGTTTTTTAATATAATTAGTTTCTTGGTTATTTC
This sequence comes from Tetramorium bicarinatum, assembly GCA_928718305.1. Lineage (NCBI taxonomy): Eukaryota > Metazoa > Arthropoda > Insecta > Hymenoptera > Formicidae > Tetramorium > Tetramorium bicarinatum. Next base: position 14,949,166 of record OV788326.1, on the reverse strand, counting down.
AAGTAATTTGTTTTTCTGTATAATTAGGAAATTCTTGAACTTATTGGCAAGGACCTAGATGCAAAAGCTGCATACAATACTTTAAAAAACCAAAATGGAAAGAATAAGGATGCAGCAAGAGCTAAACTTTGTGCAGCAATTATAAAACATGAACTGACAAACAAATCTTTTATGAAGTAAGCTTATAAAATATGTATATTTATTTCTTGTCTATAGCAGTTTGTTGATATTTGTTGATATTTTTACTTTCTCAGGATACAGCAGCAACGTTTAAATGAATTGGCTGAACAAATACAAGAATGCATTCCTGGAGAAATCAAAGTTTGTTAATAATCTTTTATTATCTTTTATCTTTTTCATTTTGTATTTTTTCATTGAATTTGTATGGTTTTTTTTATATTTGTAATCAACAAAACATATATCATGATTATTATTTCTTTCTTATTTTGTATATAGAATTACTTTAATACTCTATGTTCAACTATTCTTGATATTTTTTTAGGAAACATATTATGTTCCTTACAAGAAGATATTTAATAAAAAATTAAATGCAAAAGGCAAATTATATGATAAATACACAAATTATTTGAGAACTTTGCGAATTCATGGGTTGGCTCCTATATCAACAATTACCAGAGACTCAGAATACACCAGGTATATATCTATTTATATTACTTCCCTACTTAGAATATCGTTAACATAAAAGAAAATTTGTTTCTTTTCATAAACACATTTTTAATAATTTTTTTTTAATAGTTATAAATGAAAAAATTAAAGCACAGTTGGAATGGCTACGTACTCATAAAGAGCCATTTGAAGATATAAAAGCTAGATGGGACGCAACTCATGATGTTAGAATTGAAATGCTCCGAAATAGTACACAAACTATTTATGATTATATAAAAGAATTTAGTTTCCTGCAACTGAGTTCTGGCTATATGTTGGTAATAACCATTTTTAAATATATATATTTTTTTAATACATATGTTTATTTTGATTGTAAATTTAATATATGACTAATTTCACATACAGCTGTTATCAGATTTCAAGAAATTATACCCAGATCATGAGTTGCATATATGGAGTAGATGGCCTTCTTTCTCGCAAAAAATATGTAAACTTATGAAGCTAGAAGGTACGTATGTTACTTTTACTGTGTTACATTTAGATATAACAAAATATCTCTAAAAATTAATTTTATGATGTTTTATACTTATCTGTATTAATATAAATATCATATCATGTAATATTCTTGTTTTGTCATTATAGTGGAAAATAAATTTTTGTCATTTTTATCATTTCAAAGAAAAAAATAGATTCTAAATATTTTTAAATCGTTGATATTTAAATTGAATTTAAAAGCATAAATCACAATATACACAGATATATAAAGATTATTAATAAATAAATTAATTGTTTATTCTTAGATCAAAGTGATGTTAGTATTTTTATTAGCTTGGGAAAACTTTTTACTCCTACTGTAGTACGACTAGAAAACGGAAAAAGATGGAAACCCAATATTCAAGAAGTGTGTGATGGATTTTTACTTCATATAAAAGTAAATATGTTGTGACGTGACAGGGTCCGTCACAAGGGCTCACCTGACCGAACGGGGTCCGAAAAGGGATCGGAGTCGCTTCCGCGGGGCGGGAGCGCGGAGATTCCCTTTATTTGACGTAATTTGGTCGCGTTGCGGCGCGTAATCCGCACGTCTCATGTTTGTGGTTCCGCTTGCGGAATTAATTTCAGTATACTCATGATTTTTCGACTCGACAGGAAAATTAAAGACGACTGGAGTGGTGGGTCGCGCGACTGTGGTAAATGTATAGTAATGGAGAGGACGAGTGGAGGAGCGGTGGAATCGGCAGGACGATGGCGAGGGCGGAGGAAAGGCGAGATTGGCGAGGCGAAGGAGAATTGGAGCGGAAACATACGGGACGAGGCGTAGGGCGAGGGTCTCTCCCTGAGCGACTGGCGAACATCGAGAATTCCGGGTCACGGGCGAGTGGAGGGTCGCCAGCCGGAGGACGCTTCGGTGGGACCCCACGGGTAAAGAGCAAGCCCGCCGACGAGACGAAGAGGCGATGGAGAGGCGAGCCCTGGCCCGGCCAGCCGGGGAACTCGCGCAAGGAAACGCGCCTGACAAGCGGCAAACAGGATACACGGGCGTACGGACGAGTCAACGAACTAAGGATAACTGTTATCGACCGTCACGATCGCCCGGGATCGAAGGGTAATAATCGATGAGAAATGCCAGGCGCTGGATGGCGCGGAAGCAAAGGAAGGGCCCGACGCTGCGCCGGAAGCGTCCCGACGCACTGCCTTGTGGGATGTCGCAACGTGAGGAGCGAATCCGAGACCTGGTGCCGCATCGCCCGAGCCGACCGAGAGCGCCGCTGAGACCGAGGACGAGCCTACGAGGAATCCTTCGGCAGAGTTTGTAAGGCCACCACTCCAGTGCGTCGCGGCAAATATCGAGACCGGGAGCGGCAGCCTCGTGGTAAAGTCCGCGGGAAAGAACGTAGGGCCGTAATCGCGCGACGGCCAAGGTCACCGGGCCGGACGCCGTTGCGATAGTGTCGCGGGGAGGTTTGCTGCTCCGGGCTCGTCGAAGTTTCGTCGTTTTCTTTGGGGAAATCTGTCGCTCTGGCATCTCACACGCGGTCGAGGGAATGCGTTCGCGAATCCGCAGTGTAGCTTCATGGTCGTTGTCTCGCGGTCGAGTTGACGGTATCATGACTTCGCACCGGCTTCCAATTAGCGTGCGTCGTTTCTCGCGTCGTGACTTTTGTCCGTTTGCGATTGCGTCGATTGCTTAATACGTTTATGTCTCGCGTTTGACTCTTGTAAATTTTGTCTTAGGACGTTCGTATTGTACTCTGATTCCCGCGTCGTCTTTGGTATGAATTCGTCTCGCGTTATTGTTAGTGTTCCGTCAGTCTCGCCGGTAAAATCGAGGACTCGTTCCCGCGTCGGTGTGAATTGTAAGCGTCGCCGCAGCTCGGCTCCGAGAATTCGCGTATTCCTTGGCGCTCTACCGGATAGGAATAGGTACGATCTACGCACCGCAAACGCAGAATTTGATTCTCGGGTCTGTTCGTGTGTACGTGTCGGGATTTCGTTGTTTCTTGAAATATATAAATATCCTTGTCTCTTTTATAAAGTGATGCTTTGATTCTTTGCGACACGCTAGCCTCTACCCTCGTCCCTGATGGCGTCTTCGTCGACTATCTAAGTTCTGGAAATAGTATTGTGTGGCACGAGAGTCGTGCCTGGCGCCCAATTTTTGACGATTTGGTGATTAGCATCGTGGCGGTATCGAGTCGGGGAAATTATACATTAAATCTGGCCAGCCTTCCGTGGGGTCAGGCGGACTCGCGGAAATTACTGTCGCAATGTTTTAGTTAATTATAATTGTTATTTCTTATTTATTTTTAATTACTAGATTAATGATTATTTAATTATAACTATATCTTATAATTATATTATTTAAATATTCAACATTCTTGACAGATACGTATCTTTTCTATAGGTTAACGATTTAGCACCAACTATTGAAAAAATTGTTTTAAAAGCACAACGTATGAAGTACAAAGTTCAACCTTTAATTATTGCTGTCGGAATTACATTCTCTGAATGTAAAGATTTTTACGTTGTGGTTGATAAAAACTATTATTATTTCAATGATTGCAAGACTGCTGTGGATACTTGTTTCAAAGCAATTCATGCACTTCATGCACATTATCCATCAGGAAGTGAAGCCATTTGGTATTTTCTCCAATTGGGACTTTATGATTTGACAACTCCTTGGGATAAAGTTATACCGCAAGTTAGTAAACAACTGAAAAATTTAGAAGTAATGGAGTAGTTTAAAGTTGTGAATAAATTTTTTTTCATGTTTGCGAAACTTGTTTATAAATGTTTATTACTAACAAGTTTGTTTACTTATAATATGTATGTTACTTAATAGTACAATTTTCTGTAAAATTTGATAAAAAACAATATTTTAAAATATTTTCTACTAATACTATTATATCTGTATTATTTAATATTACTTTAATATTTTTTGGAAGAAATAAGTTTTTTAAGACATATTTTTTTAATTGCTAATATGCCTCGTTGTATAATTAAAACTTATGAGGTTGAGACTCTTCGTACGATAAAGGCACTTTACCTTCATATTCAACTTTATCATAAAATTAACTTAAAAGGAAAAATTACATGTCCAGAATATTTATGTTTGAGAAATTTTAATGGATGGCCATCATTTCGGAGACATTTAATTTCATATCATAAATATCGTTCAGTAATATCGAACTATTGTCCACATGTGCAAAATGATGGTAATAATAAAAACGCTTCAAATACTGATAATAATAAAAATTCTGATAAAAACGCTCCAAGTACTGATAATAATGAAAATGATTCTTATGATTTCGATAATGATAAAAACGTTAGTAACGAAAATTGCAAATCATATACTCTTGAACATATAGAGGATTTTGCTTTATCATTTATAGCCAAGTTTTACTCTAATCCTAATCTCTCCCGAAGTATTGTACAGGATATTATAGATAATAAGATCTTTTGAATAATATTGTAAGCTTAGTACAGTCATCAATGATTTCTTATTTAGAAAGTAAGTCAGTAGAGTAAGACATTTTGTATGAAATACAAGATAAATTAGAAATTTTGAAAGAACCTTTTAAAGGTATGAAAACTGAATACCTTCGGTTGAAAAAGTTTAAAACTAGTGGATATTATGTCCAACATAATAATTATATTATTGGAAGTTATTTTTATGACAAAATAATTGAAGGAAGAATAAGGAAAAAGACATATGATGTTAAAGCTACATTTATACCTATGAGAAAAGTTCTTCAGAATTTTTTATCTCTTCCTGGAGTTTTGAAAGTTATTTTAGACTATATGGATAGTCTATCAAAAGAGAAAGATATTATATCAAATTTCATACAAGGTGAATTATGGCAACAAAAAATACACGTATTTGAAGAGAAAATAGTCCTCCCTGTATTCGTTTATTATGATGATATTGAAGTATGCAATCCACTTGGATCACATGCTTCAATTCGAAAGCTTGGAGCTGTTCTTTACTAAATTCCATGTTTGCCCCCTCAGTTTATTTCTCAACTAGAAAATATTTTTTTAGTTCTTCTTTTTCATTCAGTTGATCGAAGTCAATTTTCAAATACGAGTATCTTTACCATTCTTGTTGATGAAATAAATTTCTTACAGAAAGAAGGTTTAGAAATAGAAACGACAAAAGGTTCTTTCCATATTTATTTTATTCTAGATCTTGTTTTGGGTGACAATCTTGGATTAAACTCAGCTTTGGGTTTCACTGAAAGCTTTAATGCAACCTATTTTTGTCGGCTGTGTAAAATGTCGAAAAATGATTCACATTCATGTTCTGTTGAAAGAATAGATCTTTTACGCGCTGAACAAAATTATAATAATGATCTTGTTTTAAATAATATAAAAGAAACTGGTGTTAAAGAAAATAGTATTTGGAATAAAATAAATTATTTCCATATGACAGCTAATGCTGCTATTGATAAAATGTACGATTTAGATGAAGGAGTCTATAAATATGGAATGGGCCATATATTATATTACTATATTTATGATATCAAAGACATATCTCTTAATACTTTAAATGAGCGTTTGAAAGGATTTGATTATGCATCAAATAATATTACAAATAGACCATCCATCTTTAAGAGAGGATGACGTGAGAAAGAAGAAACTGTCTTTTTCAGCTAGTGAAATGAGTAATTTTTTAATTCTATTTCCATTTATTGTTGGAGAAGATGTTTCTCATGATGATGTATGGGAATATTATTTGACTTTACGTAAGATTCATGATTTAGTAAATGCAAAATATCTTCAAAAGGAATGCGCTGAACTGCTTGCAGTATTAGTAGAAGAACATCATATAAAATATCGCAATCTTTTTATGGATAATTTAAAACCAAAACATCATAATATGATACATTATAAAACTGTATTGAAAAAAAGTGGACCTCTATCTCACTTAAGTGTTGCACGATTTGAATCAAGAAATCGATTATTGAAACTTGCTGCAAATGCTACATGTTCTCGTAAAAATATTACTTATTCACTTGGTGTCAAAGAACAATTCTATTTTTGTTATAGATTTTCATCTAAAATTGATTTAATTGATAATCAAAAATTAGGTCCCATACTTTTCGCGGACGATATTTCGTTTTTGAATTATTTTTCTACATTTAAAAGTTCTTTACCAGCAAATTTTATGAGCAAATGTTTAGAAGTTTCTTGGGTAGAATATAAAGGAAATATTTATAAACCTGGTTTATGTATAGTTCTTAATATTTCTTCTAATCATCTTCCGCAATTTGGTATTGTAAAACATGTTCTATGTAATGAGTTTCATCAAATATGTTTAGTCTATCAAATTCTTCTTAATGTTGGATTCTGTGAAGAACTTCATGGTTATAAAGTTGAAATACTTTCAGAAATGTCTTGTATTTTTGTAGAAAAATTATGTCATTCTTTTCCTGCTATTATTGCACATTTACCGAAAAGTGGAATTCTTTTAGTTTCAATTAAATATGCTTTATAATTGATAAGCGATATTAATTTATAATATCTTGTATTATTTATGTTACGTTATAATTAATAGTATATATATATATATATACATATAGTCTTGTATACTATTGTAAAGTATACAACATATGTTAACTTTTATTTTAAAAGAAAAGGTTTTTTTCTAAATAAATTTCTAAACATTATTCATTTTTATGTATGTTAAATTGTATTGTAATTATTAGTATAAATTATATGTGTACTATCTATATCAATTTGTTATTATTTTTGAAATACTTGTATTTTATTATGTCATTAACCTCATATTTCAACAATCAAAGAAACACCACAAGTAATTAACTCTTTATAGCATAGTGACATATGTATGTCATCTTTCTTTATTTAGTTTTTTATGATTTTTACCTTTTTCAATAAGCTAAAATGATTTTTATGGTTGTTGCATAGTAAGTGATGTATTAGAAATTATATATAAAATATATAATTAAAGTCATTTTAATTTATTGAAACATATGTAAAAATCGTTAAAACTAACAATAAGTAAAGAAAGATGATATGGCTGTCACTATGCTACAAAGAGTTAAACAGAAAAGTTTGCTTTTTTAACTAAATAATTATGTTAATGCAACTAAATAAATTTAGTATCATTATTTAGACATTCAGTTAGATTCAACAGAAAGGAATTATTGGATTAAGTAGAAATTCTGGTATATTTAACAGAAATTATTTTATCAAATAGAAATTCTAGTACATGTAACAGGAAAAAATTAACAGTATTCATCTGGTAATTGTTACAAAATTTCTGATTCGTCGGTTTTTGAACAGACATACTAGTTCAATTTACCAGATTTCCTATTATTCCAACAAAATTTTTTTTTCAGTGTAGAATCTCGGGATACAATTAAACATTTTCTTACTGAAACAGTTGTAAGTGAAAAATCGAAATCTGGAGAATATCTATTGTCTTTGATGGGCAATGTAGAACTGAAATATATTTTCTTTTTTTAAAAAAAATTTTAAATTTATTTAACGCATTTAATGCTTTTTTTCAAGCATTAGAAACGAGAATTCATCTATTGCAACTAAAATCTCTAAATTTTCTTTTTGAAGTCTGTCGAAATTTAAAAAAAAAAGAGCATCTGAGACCTTTCTCTATAAATATAATATTCTCTCTAAAAGAAAATAAAAAAAATCTTAATGAAATTACTTTAGGATCAGATTGTGATGAATATCTTAATGAATTAATGATGCAGGGGCATACAGGCATTGTTACAACAGTTCGAAAGAACTGTTTAACATTTTATGTTACTGCCGCAGAGGAAATTCGTAAAAGATTACCAGTAGATAATATATTTTTATCAAAGTTACAAGTTTTTAGACCTTATACAACTTTGTTTAATATTGATAGAGAAATGTTTGTAACGAAACGTTACTAGGGAACCGCGTCGTCGCGCCCCACCTCGCGCGGTTTCCCCCGTTGCGTCTGTAACCCCGCACCACCGACCGACCGATATAAATAGGGACCGCGAGCCGTAGAGAGACAGATCTTCCCGGATCGACGAGCTGAGTCGATCTGCTACCTCAAGACGCGCTGAGTCTTGACTCCTGGTGAAAGTGCGAGCTGAGCACGACCACCGAACCTCTCGACGCGAGTTGAGCGTCTCCCGCACAGACCGATCCTCACACACGCACCGCGAGCTGAGCGGTTTCCCACCCGGGCCGTCTGCGAGATGAGCAACGGCGCCGGCATCCTCTAGGGCCACGAATTGAGAGGCTCACACCGCCGTCGCCGCGAGCACGTGCTGAGTGCTCACGTCCGTTGACAGCTCCCGTCCGGCACAGCTGATCGCGCCGCGCCGATCCGCGCTACCCAACGCCGCCGGCCCATGGCACTGGCCCCGCGCGCCGAATCTTAAGCCGCGACTCGCCCGCGACACCGCCGCGCCCAATTGGCGCTCCGCCGTCACCGTGCAATCGCGTCTTGCGACGACCGCAACCATAGAACTAAGCCGAATTAGAGATAAGTAACATTGTACATATTTACTCACACACCTTAGACGTAAGAATAAAATATATTCACTTTATATGTTAAAAATCACACGGCTTCTCATTCGTTAAGCATCCACCGCCCGGACCTTGGATCGCCGCGAGCTATCCGTCACACTCAAATAAATCCAACGTCACACGTTATTTAATGATGTTTCTTTAGTAGCTAAAATTATTGGTGATATTGATGAAGATGCCTTAAAAAAAGAATGGTTTGCATTACTATCAGATTTTACAATGGAGAAGAAACAAAACATCTCTAAATTAAATTTCGACAACATGTGGAAAGAAATTTTGCAATATCGATACCCCAATAATACTGTTAGATATCCAAGTCTAACAAATGTTCTGAATGCTGTTCGAGCACTCCCAAGTTCCAATGCCGATCCAGAGAGAGTGTTTTCCCTCTTAATTGATGTAAAAACAAAAAAAAAAAGGAATAAACTCTCGCCAGCCACTGTTAATGCAATTAGTGTTGTTAAATCGGCATTCAAAGCGAGAGGAGAAACAGCCATAAATATGAAAATTGAAGAAAAACATTTGTCTCTTCTATCAACGAAGAAAGAACATAAGAACATATTAAAAAACGTCGTAGTGCTTTAAGATTATATGCTGCGGATGATATAGCTGGACCCTCGTTTGCATAATGAAAATGTAAAATATTTGATTTTCAGAATATTAATAAATAATATATTTATAAAAATTAAGCTTATAAAAAAATCTTGTCTATAAAAGACATCACGATCGAAAAAATTGACCGTGTAAAAAAATCTTGTCTGCCAATGACATCACGCTTATAAAGTTAAGCGTGTAAAAAATCTTGTCTGCCAACGACATCACGCTTATAAAGTTAAGCATGTAAAAAATCTTGTCTGCCAACGACATCACGCTTATAAAGTTAAGCGTGTAAAAAATCTTATCTGTAAATGACATCACGCTTATAAAGTTAAGCGTGTAAAAAATCTTGTCTGCCAACGACATCACGCTTATAAACTTAAGCGTGTAAAAAATATTGTCTGCAAATGACATCACGCTTATAAAATTAACCGTGTAAAAAGTTTGTCAAAGAATCAGAAAAAAAGAGTAGTAACACACACACACGCGCGCGCGCGCGCGCGCACGCACACGCACACTGAAGAAAATGTAAAAAATTGTTTCTTAACAATTTTTTACACTTCCTTCCTGACGGAAGAGACCACCACCTTCTCGCGATTTCCGTTGAGCAACAATATGTATGTATGCAAACATAAATTAAATAAGTGCAAAAAGAATAGTCTATAAACTGTAATTTTTTCAATTTACATTTAATCATTATTATACTAAAGTTTTTCAATATAAGAAATTTTCTAACTAAAAGAACATACATATTGGCCAAGAGTGGATTTTTATATATTATTATTTATTACATTTATATTCATATATTATTATTAATTATATTTATATTAAATTTAGAATAATTTAATATAAATATTTTTCATATTTTTGTGTTGCTTTCGCCTTAGCATTAAGTCCGCCAGCGGCGTGTTGCTTTTGACCCAGCAGCGAAAAGTTCGCCAGCGACGTTTTGCCAGCTTGAGTTAGTGCGAGAGACAGAGAGAGAACATATAGCTGTTCTCGTCTGCCCGAAGCTAGCCGAGCGTTGCCGAGCGCCGAGAGCATATGTCGCTTCAGAGTTCGATGTGGACGCTGCAAGCTATCCCCCACCACCGCTACTGGTGTGCTGCCGCGTCTGCCAAACGGCATCACTGCCTCTGTGTCACATAGGATTGTATTTAGGCTTTCATACGAGAGACTCGCTCTGCCTAACATCTTACGCAACAAAGTTTTCAAAATATCCATGAGTCTTTCCTACCAACCTCCACACCATGGTGCCGTTGGTGGATTAAAATACCACTTAATTTGAGATACTGCCTGATGTTTGGTAATCTTTTCCCATTCTAGCTTGTTCAACATGTTAGCAGCACTTGTGAAATTCATTCCATTATCACAGTATATTATATTCGGTCGGCCTCGCCTTGCTACGAATCTACGTAATCCTTTTATAAAACCTTGACTTTTTATAAAACCCGTAGACAATGTCGATACTAATTCTAAATGAATGGCTCTGTATACTGCAAGTAAAAATACAAATCCATGCCTTCCCTCCCCTCCCCCCGTAATATTAGAGATCCTGCGAAATCTATACCTACTACTTCGAAAATCTTCTCATCTCGAACCCGATTGAGGGGCAACGCGGGTGTTTCGCATTCCATACACTTTACTCTCTGTCTTTTGCAAATTACGCAATTTGATATAACCAATTTTATTATCTTGCGGAGTGAAATTATCCAGAATCTTTCTCGTAAGTAGCACATAACTATATATGCTCCTGCATGTCCCAAATTCTCATGACTCTCACGTACTAACATGTAAATTATGTCATGATTGTTATCTAGAAGAATAGGACACAGAAAATTTGGATTATCTTTATGATAGAAAATTTTTGTTTTTAACACATATAATCCGTCTTCATTATCATCGTCCTGAAGGACATTTTGTTTTTTGGTTCCGATTTGAACATGCACACTTGTAAATACTTGAATAATTTTACTTCCGCTGCCCTAATATCGGCAAAGGTTAGACGTAGATCTTTCCGCTTTGATTCTGACGAATTTATACCCTTAAATGCTTTCTTGTCGCGAATTCTATACCTGCAGTTTGTAAAGAATCTGTTCATCCACGCTAAAAATCGAAGGAGTTTATTATAAGACAAAAAATAATCTCTAGTTTCGAATCTTTTCGTTTCGGTATTAATCATATTGTTGCGCGCTACGGCCGCCCGGTATACACCCCGGCCGCGCGAGTCGTTTGACGGGTCGATCGGAAGCATCGATCGATCGGCCGTGAAGTTCGCAAGATCTGAACATGCGGACATGGAGCAACGGTTGCTAGGGCGCTTGTTGTTAAACAAGCCGCCTGTCTGGTCTACGCTGGACTCCTCTCGTGAAGGACGCGTCTCGACTTTTGTATCCGCTTTCTAATAAAGTTGGTGTTACTCTTTACTAACGGTCTCTATCCTTTCTTCCGCGCGAGTCGCGGGTGTCTGTGTGTGAGTGAGTGTCCTGGCGCACGAAGGTACGAGTCGTTGCGCCGACGCGGATCGTCAACGGAGACGTAACAATATGTATTAAGCTCGATTTTTTCTCTCTCTCCTTATATCTTCTTCTTTAACTTCATACTCTGCCGCGGGCTAGTCCGATTCTGTTTCGTAGAGCCATTTCGGTCCTATCCACCATTCCGATTCCACTAACTGTGAAGGGCTGAATCCGTGTGAAGGAAGGTCAGCGAGATTTAATGCTCCGGGCACATGTCTCCAATCAGTTTGTGCGCTAAATGAGCGAATCTCTTTCACTCTATTCCCTACGAAAGTTCCCCGTAGCAAATCACGTTTAATCCAAGCTAGCACCGTCGTAGAATCTGACCAAAATGTTGTTTTCAATATCTTTCTCGACAGTGATTTAACTACGGCAATAGTAAGCCTAACCGCTAGGGTGGCCGCTTATTAATTAATTCGAGATGTAGGATAGTCGCTTTCATTTTTATACGCGATCTAGCACTCAATGATCTAACTTCTACTCCGTTTTCTTTTTCGATTCTCGCGAAAACCGCAGCTGCGTACGCCACACTACTTGCATCACAAAAGGTGTGCAGCGTCAAATTGCCTTTGCTGAGTTTTCGCGGGATCTCGATCCTGTTCAATGTAGGCAGATCGTTAACCCACTTCAGAAATTTATTCTTCCGATTATCGGTAACTTCTATATCCCAATCTACATTTTCTGACCACAATTCTTTGAGTAGCCCTTTTTAGGTAGAAGCCCCGCTGGAAATGTAAAGCCTATAGGATCGAAGCTCTTGTGCGTCGCCGATAAGATTTCGCTTTTAGTGACTTTCTCGGGATTGTTTAATTTCAACGCGGCTGGATTGATGGATATCGTATCCGTCCTTTTGTTCCATCGAATGCCTAAAACCATCATTGTTTCATTTTCGCTTACATCCCCTGATTTCCCCCACCCCCTAGTTCAAAACCGCCTGCTGCCATTATTGAGGTGGCTCCTTGTATAAATGCTTCTGCCTCGTTCTCTGAATTCACACTAGTGACGCTATTATCCACATAGAACGATTCTCTCAATTTATCTAACAGCTCCTTGTCTCCGTTTGCATTTGACAAGTGTAATTCGATAATAGCTGCCAATAAAAAATGGCACCTAAGACCGAATACTACTCTACAGTGTCTGAAGATTATCATGTTAACCTCGATCCAGAAGAAACGTAAGAAGTCCAGAAGAAACGTAAGAAATCACGATCTAACTTATTTATTACAATCTGAAGGAATGTCTTCTTTATGTCTGCTATTATTCCGATTTCTCTTTCACGGAATCTATTTAACGCGGAAGGTACTAATTCAATCAAATTGGGCCCTTTCTCTAGACATTGATTTAATGACGAATGGCCCTTGCTATGTGAAGCATCGAACACCGGCCTAATTCTTGTCGTACCGTGCGTTTTCACCACAGGGCGGTGTAGTAAATAATGTCCAGCATTATTAATCTCGTCCTCTGGTACCCTCTCAATGATACCTTCCGCTAACCATTGTTCGAAAGTCTCGTTATATGCCTCAAACAGACCTTGCGTATGCAATTTTGCTATACACTTTTTCAATCTATTGCGTGCAACGTCATAATTGCAAGAAATCGGCGGATGCTGTTCTATCCACGGTAATCTAACTTCGAAGTGTCCCTCTTTATTTATTTTCGATTGGAACAGCAATTAATTATACTTCGAGTGTACTGTATCCAGTTCCGTCATTTTATTTTCCAACAGCTGGAACGCCACCAACTTTTCTTCTTGTGTGCTATCCTCCTCCATCTTTGCTGTGAACGCGCTAAGCGCCCTTGTGAAGCCCGCGCGTAGCACCTTTCTTTGTTTCTTGATGTCATCCATCTTTTTCTTCTTTTCGTGAGTTGCATAGCGGCCTTCTCGCCAAATGTGATAACGCTCGCCCGGACATGACGGCAAGATCCTTGATTACACGAGCTTTCTCCCGCGCTTTCATGCCTGTCCGCGCACTTCCTCCCCCGGAAGATGGCCTTGTGCGTCGTCACGCCGGCACGACCGTTACCCTTTTCCCGCGTGTCGTTACGGCACCACAAACTAGACGTCTCACGCGCGCTTTCGTGCTTCTGTCCCGCAAGAAGCTGTGCTCGGCCTCGTCTCAAAGGCACGACGGCCAAATCCACACGCGCTGCCACGGGCCCACAAGCCAGACGTCCTACGCGCACCCTCGCGCCTCTCTCCCACAAGAACTGTCCTCGGCCTCGTTACAAAGGCACGACGGCCAAATCCACACGCTGCTATGTTCCCTCGTCGTACAAATTCGACTCAGAATATCTATTCCCCCGTCCTGTCCCGGTCGCCACTAATGTTAAAATACTCGAGATAGTTCGGGAACGGGGATAAAATCAAAGTCTTATACACTTTCTGCAGTCGTTAATTTATTCTGATAGCACGCACGCTCTTTTGTACACAGGCTTTCTAGCATGCTTAATCACGCACACAGCGTTGTGCTCTCTGTCGCGGATCCTTTCGCGATCTACAATTTGGATCGGTAACTAACCAACACAATTGTCTAATATTTATAGGTCGATCATCCGTTGTCGGTATTTGATGCTGCAATACGTGAGTTGCAGTTAATTTTTCTCCAGGAATGTGAAATCTGTCTTGACTGTTGGTTATAAGTTTCTTTACACTTTCGCTCTCTTACGAATTTAAATGTTCTAAACGTAGTAATTATATTACTTCAGTAAGTTTGTCTTTCTTAGTTTCTTCGGATATTATTAGATATTTGCGTGGAATTTCATTCATGTCATTATTCGATAATTGCTGTTGCCTTCCTTCTTTATATTTCGATTTGCGCTTACGCATAAATTTTTCTATCATTTCCTGAGATCGAGTCTGTGTAGATGCCATTATTTTTGAAGACAGTTTATTTTTCCCTTTAATATTATTTGTATTATAACATTGTATTTTTTTCATAGGTTCTTCAATAGTTATGTGAGAGGTATTATTTTCATCGCTTCTCATGGATATTTCAACCCTTGGAAATTTTAATTTTTCCGAAGGATTTAAGGAGCTTTCTTTTTTCGGCTCTCTTAAATAGGAGGTCGTGTTGCGCAGTGAGGTTTGGTTACTTCCCTCCTCGCAAACGACAAGAGTGGAATATGCCAAGGAGGTCTGAAAACTCTCCTCTGCAATTTCAAAATTATTTAACTTTTCCGAAGAGGTTTGGTAACTTCCCCCTCCGTGGACGGGAGAATCTAATGTTTCGGAGGAGATTTGAAATCTTTTCTTTCGAATACCTAGATTATGATTTTTATTTTTATTTTTATTACCTCTCAAAATTTTACTTTTACTCTCATTTTCATTTCCTTTGCTTGTTTTTTCTCTTATTATCACTTCCTTTACATTTTCATTTTTAAATTCGTCTTCATAATCATTGGAGTTACAATCGTTATCATTTCCGTCTTCATTTTTAATAGTAATTATTTTTTTCTCTTTGGCTTCTTTAATTGCCTCACAAGAATTTTTATCATTGTTTTGCTCATTGGCTTCTATCTGGCTTTTATACATTCCACGACTCGATTCGTCGTCGTCGTCGTCGAATAATTCATTTAACGGTTTAAGATCTAAGGTAGGCACCTGGACTTCTACTTCTTCGTCCAATGTGCTTATAACGTTTAAATATGCTTTCCTGCAACGTTCTCTACTACATAGTACCTCTAAATAGATTCCGTTAATTAATTTTAATCTCGGAATATATCCTACTTTTATTTCCTGATTTCTTATTCTCACATAAAATAAAGATTTTTTTCGAGGGACTGCTGTAATTGTTTCTGGGGAAAAGAAAGGCACATTAATACCTGATACATTTAAATGTCCACTTGCATAATCGATTTTTGCAGAAATTTGTTTAAAGAAATCATTACCCAATATACCGTGTGGGATCGGAAAATTGTTAGGTACTACGTGAAAGGTTACTTGCACATTAAAAAGAGATAGCACGACTTCTCCGAGAGTGTAAACTGGATATTCATTTATACCATTTAAGCGTAGAATATTTGCAAGATTGACAGTTTCGCCCTTAGATATAAAGTTTTCTTTAATTATATTTGGCCTAGAACCTGTATCTAACGTGAAAGTTACGTGAGAAGTTGATTCACTAAAATTTGCTTGAAAGTTGGCACGTGACTTCATTTATCGAGGTTTACAGTCATGGGTCGTATCTCTGACGCATTCCTGTTTATTGAGTTTTCTGCGAAGTCGTCAGGTGTGTGACCCGCTCGGGCCCCTCACACACCCGGGCTCACACACCCGATTCCGAGGGGCCTTTGGAGTTTTCCTTATTATTTCGGCGAGCGTGCGTAACTAGCTATGCGTAATTCACAATTTTCAAGAGTATGTCCTTCTCCTTTACAGTAGCGACAGAACAGAGAGTTTCGAGATGCCGTATTTTGTACATTTCTTGATCGACAATCTCTAGCAATATGTCCAAAATTATTGCAATTTCGGCAAACAATATTCAATTTGTCTTGCGTATTATTTCTTTGTTCATTTTGTTTTTCCAACAATTATTAGCTGTGTGACCCGCCCTGTCACACCATTGGCAATTGACAGATGTTTTATTCTGATTAATTGTTCGGCATGATTTAGCGTCATGACCGGATTTTGAACACAGTTGACAAACAATTTTATTTCCCTGTATTACATTAACGAAACGTCGGGTTTGAGCCTCGCGAAGACGGTATCTGTCAGGGCCGTGTCCGCGTTTTTTGCAGATCTGACAAATTAATATTTCGGTTCCTAGAACCGTATTATAAGATTGTGGAGAAAATTGTGTTATTTTTCTACAATTGGATGCTGAATGTCCTTCTTTATAACAAATCTGACAGGTCTCTTGCGAGCGGTTAGCGCTCGGTATTTTACTTGAGATACTGCTTTGTCCCTGTCGTAAATCTGACATTTCACGCAGTTCTCTTTCTATGCGTAATACGTCGGCTACGGTAACCTGAACGTCTAAATTTCTAGCTACTCTCTGTTCAATCTCTGGTTTCAAACCTCTAATAAAGCATTTGCACATATCTTTCTCCAAGGGCTCTTTAATATCTTGATTGGCATTTGCCGAATTTTTATGTGTTTCTAATATTTGTTTTTCTATTAGTTTCTATTAGTTTCACTCTGTTCGCCTATGTAATTACGTCTTTCTCGATTTTCTGATAAACGCAACCCAGTTCCCCTCGTAATTGATAAATATTTTTTGCATGACCGTAAATCTGTTCTAAGAATTTGGTTAATTGGGCTATACTGTCGAAATCTACACCTTGAATAGTTCGTCGTGCTTCTCCTACAATGCGAGTTCTAATAATTTTCGCGAATTGCCGTTCGGCTTCCGCAGGTAGCATAACCTTTGCTTCCTCACATCCTTCGATAAAGTAACGTAACGAAATATTCTAGCCATCGAAGAAAAGCACGGCCTCAACCGCGTATTTTAATGTGGCGAATGGATTTTGTTGCGCCATGCTAAAAGATTTGCTATTATCTCTATTATCGGATATACGCGTTGAGTAGATCGTTTCGTCTACGAAACTCTCGGGTTTTAATACAAGAGTATTGGTTATATCTCCGGATTGAACTCCCGAAATTTCACAGAGTGAAATTAACGTGTTTCGATACGGATCTGGAAGGAGCGGATGTGTATAATGTTAAGCCACCTGACTTTGTTTTTCTATCGTCTTGTAGCGGTTTTATACAGATCGTCGACCTTGCTTTTATTGGATTTAGACCTCGTATTCATTCCTTCCTTCAAAGATAGCACTTTTTCATCCCGGACGAGTTTCCAAAAAGCTACGTCCGGATCCATGGATTGAAATTAATTAGGTTAAAGATAAGAAGCGGGTGTGGATGGACGAACGGTCGTGTGTCTTATCTCGAAGCCACTCTATTCGGGCGAGCGCTTCGAGCATGCGGATGCTTCGGTTATAGGTCAATGTCTGCGACGCTATGATTCTTTAACCGAGCTATGCGATCGTCGGTCCTAATTTCGGGTCAAGGCTAGATCTTCTTACCCCAGGACTGGACCGTGTGCTAGCGCAAAGGAGGAGTGAGCGAGGTCGGGGTTTCAAATAAAAATAGAACTGATTATTAGTATTATAAACTAATTAAATTATTTATTTCTATTCATACTATTACAATTTTTAAAAAGATATAAAAAAATAAGAGTTACATAAATATAAAAATAGTAAAATTAATATGTCGAGAATATCGCGGTCTCGTCATTCTCGGAGGATATAAGTGCGTCTATGTGTGTGAAAATGAATATTAGAGAATGCAGAGAGAATGGATCGAAGTTATTATAAAATTCTTGTTTTAGGGTGGCTCATAATCGCTTTCGTCGCTTTCAGTTGTTTCGATTTCTTCACTACAATCGCTCTCATCGTTTTCCTCGCTTTCTTGACTCTCCTCGTTTTCTTCCGGTGTTTAGTTAATAGGGCTCAGAGGAGAGTCCATCTCTTCCTCTTCTAAAGCCGGAACAGGCGAGTAAGATGGACCAGATTCGTCATCCGAGATCGGATGATAATTAGGAGGCGGCGGTGTCGCCGGAGGAGAATCGGAGACGACCTGGTAAGTCAAAGGATTTGGCGGGGGAGTCCTAACTCCGTATAACTGTCTAAAGTCTCGGTCGTCCACGTGATTAAACAAGTTGTCTAATTCCTCGAGGAATAAGTCTACCTCCCGCACGAAATCGTCATCTACTGGCGGATAGTCGACACTAAAAACGAGGTTCTGTATGATTCTATGATCCACTCGCGTTTAACACCGGGCAGAAGAATATGATGAAATGAAACAATGAAATGATATTTACTTTTTGTAGAAGAGCTCAGGCGGTGTGAACTTCTGGAAGTGTTGAATTGCTGAGTTCGTGAGAGATGGATCTTTCCAAATGGTGATTCGCGAATCGAACTCACAACTGCGAACCGGGCGTAAAACTGTGCACTACTTGTAATTACAACTACAAACAATAGAGTCGCGCACTGTAAAATGGTTACTGACTGCGGATGGAATTGACCGCGGAGTCGCCAAGTCGCCCTTTTTATAGCAAATTTTTAGGGGAGGTGATCCTTCCCAATTTCCGCGTTTTGATTGGTGGTGCGACACAGATAATTGTCTCCAAATAAGGATTTGCGATTTTTCGGTCTTCTATTGGTCGATTTAGGGAAGCAGTGCACACGGCTCGCAACTATTTCTCAGAACTATTAATTATGGAGATATTAATTTTTCTCCATGTCGTTGTCTAGATTTGACATATTTATTGAGATCGCTTTCCAGAAGTAATAATACGTGCCTCCGTGGGACAAAGGGACGTCGATGAAAAGTTTTTAGACAAGGGATCATTGAGACTCTTTTATCAGGCCGCGCTCGGTGACTTATTTGCTATTTCCGTTTATGCTTAGCGAATGGAAGAAATCGTGGAGTCTACGGACGTAACATCGGAAAGTAATTGAGATCAAGAAATGAACGTGGTCGCGTTTGAAAGGCCCCGACGCCCACCAAACGATCGTCCAAGTCCCGTTTTTTTATCTGTTATAAAAAAAAATACACGTTGACAAATGTAAGAAAAGTTAAAAAAATGGATATCTCAGAAAATAATTGAGATCAAGAAATAAACATGGTCGCGTTTGAAAGGCCCTGACGCCCGCCAAACGGTCCCATTGCATCGTCGGACACTGTTAAAAAGTTATAAAATAAAACGATAAAAACAAAATATATATATATATATATATATATCTCCTAAACTAATCAAGATGAAGAAAGGAACATCGGCGTGTTTGAAAACTGTCGACAGCCCCTACACAGCGTCCCATTGCCCCGTCGGCCATCGTTAAAAAGTTACAAAATAAAAGAGAAAAACCTAAAAAAATACATGTCTCCGAAACCAATCAAGATGAAGAAAGGAACATCGGCGCGTTTGAAAGCTGTCGACAGCCCCTTTATACAGCGCTCCAAGTCCCATTGCCCCATCGGCCACCGTTAAAAAATTACAAAATAAATTTTATTTATTTTGGCCTGCGGCCGGTTTGCACTTTTCGGCTGATTTTTCCTACTGCCATCCCCATTCCTCTCATTTCGTAGCTTGTAGGCTGCTCGCGGAGACGAAAGATGCTCGAGCACAGAAGCGATATTAGCTGTAAAAGATATTTTCAAAAAAAGGTACAAAAATGCGCCAAGTATACGAGCTTAAAAAACGCCTAAAAAATTACGCCTCAAAGAGGAATCCTTTTACAAAACTAAAAAAAGAACTCTTGTATTAATTACCTTTGTACAAAAAAGGTTTTTTGCTACAAAAAATGTGATATCAAGGAAATGCGCTAACTATAAAAATGGATAGTTTCATAATACTCTTTGGTTAGTGTTTATAGTCTGTAAGAAATAAAGGAAATAATATAAAGCAAACAAATAAATATTTTTATACAAATAATTACTTTAATACAAATAAATATTTTAATATATAAATATTTAAATACTATATATAAATCTTTTAGGCAAGGAGAAGATGGAGAGAAGTATAAAGAAGTGAAGAGAGAATACAGAATAATGAGAAGAAAAGAGAGGAGGGAGAAAGATGGGAGAGAGAAATGGAAAAAGTGAAAACAGAGAGACAGGTGTGAAAGGTGGTGAGAGGAGAGAGAAAGAGAAGGAGGGGAGGAGGGATAGGGCAGGGAATAGAGATGGAAGAATGGGAAAGGTATTTCAAGGAATTGTTGGAAAGTGTGAACTGGAGGATAAGAAGAGAAAGAGAAGTGGTGGAAAGCGAGGAGGCGGAGGAGGAGGAAATAAGCAAGGAAGAAATGGAGAGGGCTATAAGGAAATTGAAGGAAGGAAAGGCGGCCGGGGGAGATGGTATAGGAAATGAAGTGTGGAAGTATGGAGGAAAGGAGGTGAGAGAGTGGTTGTGGCAGATATGTAATAGAGTCTGGAAAGGAGAGGGATGGCCAGAGGATTGGAGAGAAGGAGTGGTAGTGCCGATTTTGAAGAAAGGGAAAGGGGGAAGGGTAGAGGATTATAGAGGAGTAACGCTGACGCAAATGGCATATAAGGTGTACGCAGCAATATTGGCGGAGAGACTGAAAGAGGAGTTAGGGAGGAAAGGAATATTGCCACCGAGTCAAGCGGGCTTCAGAAAAGGGATGGGAGCAATAGACCAAATTTATGTAATAAACTATTTGATAAACAAGAGGGTGACGGAAGGGAGGAGAAAAATGGTAGCCACGTTCATAGACATGAAGGCGGCGTTTGACTCGGTGGACAGGGGAATTCTGATAGAGAGTATGAGAAAAAGGGGAGTGAGGGAAGGGCTGGTAGCGAGATGCGAGGAGGTGTTGGAGGAGACAGTGAGCAGGGTGAGAGTAGGAGAGAAAGAAGGAGGAAGATTTTGGACAGAGAGGGGAGTGAGACAGGGGTGTCCCTTGAGCCCCTGTTTATTCACTCTGCTGATAGCGGACATGGACGAGGCGTTGGAGGAGGAGGGATGGGGAGGAATGAAAGTAAAAAAAAGGAAAATTTATTCACTGGCGTATGCGGATGATGTGGTGGTTCTGGCGGAGGAGGAGAATGGGATGCAGAGAATGTTAAAAGGGTTGGAGAGGTATGTGGATAAAAAAGGCCTGGAGGTAAATGTGGAAAAAACGAAGGTGATGAGATGCAGAAGGGGAGGGGGAAGATGGAAAAAGATAGAGTGGAAATGGAAAGGAAAAAAGTTAAAAGAAGTGAAGAAATTTAATTATTTAGGATATATGCTGATGGCAAATGGAGGACAGAGAGAACATATAAAGGAAAGAGTGAGGAAGGGAGCGGTGGTGATGAGAGAGGTCTGGGGGATAGGAAAAAGAAGATTTGGAAAAGACTGGGCAAGAAGGATGTGGCTGTTTGACAGGCTGGTGTGGACAGTGATGGGGTATGGAGTGGAGATATGGGGGTGGAAAGAGAGGGAAGAAATGGAGAAAGTGCAGGATAGATTCCTAAAATGGATAGCAGGAGTGGGAAGGAGTACACCAAGTTATTTATTAAGGGAAGAATTTCAAAGAGAGAAGCTGAGGGGAAGGGCGGGTTTAAGAGCATGGGGATACGAGAGAAGATTAGGGGAGGGAAAAGGAGGGGAACTGGTCAGGTTATGTTGGGAGGAGTTGAAAGAAGAGAGAAAGAGCAAAGGAAGGATCAGCAGTGGGAGAATGGGAGAAGGAGAGGAAAGAGTACTATGAGAGGAAAGGAGCTTGAAAGTGATAGAAAAGATGAGAGAAGATGGAGAAATGAGAGGAGAAGAGATAGTAAGGAAGGAGAGGAAGATGCAGGAGAGGGAGAGATGGGAAAGGATAAGGAAGTCTAAATTTAATAAATGGTATGGAAGAATAAAAGGAAATGGAGTACCGGAATACTTAAAAGAGGGATGGAAGGAAGAAAGATGGCAGAGGATAGCAAGGCATAGGTTAGGTGACGGGATGAGAGGAAACAGGTATTGGGAGGGAAGGGAGGAGAGAAAGTGTAGGAGATGTGGATGGAGGGAGGAAACGTGGGAGCATGTGTGGGAAGAATGTACGAGTTGGGAACAGAAGAGAGGGTGGCAGGAGGCGGTGGAGGAGGTTCTCGGGGAGAGGGGGGAGGAAGAGGAGTGGATGATAAAGTGGGAAGAGATGATGGAAGAGAGGGAAGAGGAGGAAGGCAGAAGGATGGGAGGAGGTGTGAATGAGGAAGGATTGGAAAGAGAGAAGTATACAGCGGAAACGGAGGTCCAAAGGAATGAGTGTGAATGTTTGGATGGATGTGAGTGTGTGTGTCTCTCTCTCTCGCGGGCGAGCGAATAAATAGATTTAAGTTAATTGTAAGCGGAGCGGAGGTCCGCGTGTACCCCGCAAAGGGAATAAACTGTTACTACTACTACTATACATAAATCTTTTATAAATAAATATTTGATCGCACGCACGCACGCAGTGAGAGAGAGAAAGAGAGAGTTAGGCAATTAAGATATTTATTCGGTATGAAAGATAATAATTTTAACACATAATTATTTGAATACAAATAATTTTTTTTTCAAAATACTTGGCGCCGCCAAACCGAATAAATTAATTGTCTAACCTTTTCTCTCTTAATGTGTTTGTGCGTGCGCAAATGTGTGTGTACATGTGCATTTGCGTGTGTGTGTATCTTTCGTATTTTCCTCCTCCTGCGTATATGTATAATTTATTCGGTTTGGCGGCGCCAAGTATTTTGAAAAAAAATTTATTTGTATTCAAATAATTATGTGTTAAAATTATTATCTTTTATACCGAATAAATATCTTAATTGCCTAACTCTCTTTTTCTCTCTCTCACTGCGTGCATGCGATCAAATATTTATTTATAAAAGATTTATGTATAGTATTTAAATATTTATATATTAAAATATTTATTTGTATTAAAGTAATTATTTGTATAAAAATACTTATTTGTTTGCTTTATATTATTTCTTTTATTTCCTCCAGACTATAAACACTAACCAAAGAGTATTATGAAACTATCCATTTTTATAGTTGGCGCATTTCCTTGATATCACATTTTTTGTAGGAAAAACCTTTTTTGTACAAAATTAATTAATACAAGAGTTCTTTTTTTAGTTTTGTAAAAGAATTCCTCTTTGAGACGTAATTTTTTAGGCGTAAGCGCGTGTACTTGGCGCATTTTTGTACCTTTTTTTGAAAAGGTAATTTTGTTAGGATTTCACACATTTTGTAGTAATTATTATATCTTTTTTGAGGTGTACATTTTTCGTGCGATTTGAAAGAATTTGAATCTCGACGTCGATTATTACAATGTTTCTATGTTTATACAAAATATTATTTAAAAGATATTTCGTTACGTCTTTTCATGTCAAAATGGGATTTGTTAATATTATAAATAATAATTCTATTTAAAAAGTATGAATTCATGGACCTGATAATTGGCGACAAAAACAGTAATATCACGAAAACGTGCATATGAACTACGTAGCCAATGTATATGTTTGGGCTGAAGGATAACGCGTATGTGCACAATTCTGGTTCTGTTCCGTGCTATGGTAAGACGGGGATTGCCTGGCACGGTCCTTACACGTACCCCGGTGCCGTCGAACCCATTGATTCTCGTGGCGCATCTCTGTGTTGCGATCTTCGCGACCCGAACATCCCGGTTGATGGGAGTCGCCTGGCACGGTCCCTACGCGTACCTCGATGCCGCCGAACTTATTGGTTCTCGTGGCGCAACTCTGTGTTGCGATCTTCGCGACCCGGACATCCCGGTTGACGGAAATCGCTTGCCACGGTTCCTACGCGTACATCGGTACCGCCGAACCCATTGATTCTCGTGGCGCATCTCTGTATTGCGATCTTCGCGACTCGGACATCCCGGTTGACGGGAGTCGTCTAGCACGGTCCCCCTACGCGTGCCCCGGTGCCGCCAAATCCGTTGGATAACACATTGAGATTATGGGTTGGTTCTCGTTATACCTGCACTGAGTTGCACTAGTTCAGCAATACAGCTCAGTCAGTGCAGACTCAGCGTAACAGTGACGCTCTTGCGGTAAAAAAGCAAACCTGGACATTTCCCCACCATTAGCCGGGGCGGAGAAGACGACGACGATGACGTTTCTTAAATGAAAATTACCCATTTTCAACTTTTTTAAACTTTACATCGCGATATCTCCGCTCGTAGTTCACGTAAAATAAAAATACAAACACTTTCATTATATAATTCGATCTTAAGCTTTCGATTAAGCCTACTTAGAATTCGATCGGTTCAGTCGTTAATGAGATCCGATAATCGAAGGATTTCTCAATACGACGCCTCGCTGCGCGTAACTTGGCGCGCGAGACACTACCGTGCCTCTTGATAGGCGCTTTGACGTGTGTTGCCCCACGCTCTGTCGACTATTTTTATAGGATTATTTAACAGAAATAAAAATTTCGATAAAATGGATTGCATTCATTACGTATACATATAAAACTAATATTGTTATTAATTATATTACTATGTATACTGTATAATATAAAACGCCCGGATGGTGTTAATATTAATATTTAATTAATTAAATTAATTAATATTTGACATCAATAGTTTTCCACATCACCTTGGAGGTACTATTGTCGATGTGTTTTTAAAGTGATTTCCCCAGTAGGCCTATTCCACTAAAATTGTAATTTATTAATACTTATTTGGCTTGAGAGACGAAATATCCACATCAATTTTAGATAAATTTACTCGCATCAACGAGAATAACGATGCATCGCTTAAAGAGGATCGTATTCCTGATTTTATATGCTTCATATTAGAAAATAATGATTCGCATAAGTACGTGGATCCAAACATTGAAAAAATTTTAATTCCAAAATCGTGTAATTGTGGAAATTTGGCTTTCTTCAAAATTTTAAAAAATTCTATACCTGTTTCTGGTTGCGATTTCAGCGAAATATCATTTTGTAAATCACACAACTCTAATTGGAGATTAATAGTCTGTTCAATATAGAAACAATTCGAGGAATATTCATTTTTCAGAATTGGCGAAATATGTCTACGTAACATGTCTACGTACAATTGCACGATACGCAGATTGCAATATTGACATTTGATCGATTGTGTTTTATCTTAAAGCGCTTCTCAAATATTATATTAATTTTTTTACATAAATATGAAAAATCTGAAAAATGAGTACTAAGAAGAATTATAAGGCATTTTAATGAAGCAGATAAAGAATGAGAAGACAGCTTCTTCGCACATATTGCAAACAGTTAGTCTTTCATCAGGATTCGAACTTACCAATATGAAAAAATATGTAATTTATAGACACTACATATATAAACTTTCAAAAAATTATGTCCGAAAGACATGAAAAATCTACTTTGATTGCACCAATACAATTAGTTTATCAACAATGTTTTGATGTACAATCGGACATTCATGATAATAAAGACTAAAATGTGCTTCGTATGTCATTTCTTATATTGTGAAACACTCAAGACCATTTACGATGATCTTCATAAAAGATTGTATCTGCACAACAGTAATAGTACTTGGAAATATTATAATTCTGAGGACGTTAATAATATTCCACTTTCTCGTAATACGATGAGATCAAGAATTATTAGAATAGACTGTGCTATTGAAGAAAAACTCAATTGTTATTAGCAACATGTGCTTATTTTTCACTGTGTTTCGACAAGAGTACGGATGTTCGACACGTAAGTCAAATAAACATTTTTTCGCGAATTATGCAAAATAATTTTTCATACACCAAGAAGTTATTAGATTTTGTGTCATTACACGGTACAACAACCAGTATCGATATTTACAAAGTTCTTGAGAGCACTCTTAAAATTTTAATTACTATTTTTCGAAATGTTCATGCATAGTAGATATGGTGCGAAGTCTAAGATAGGATCAAAACTTTTATAACAATTAAAGCAAAGAAATTTAAAATTTTCTTCATTTTGTTGTGTAATTCATCACCTTCATTATTTATTAACGTTAGAAATATTATAAAATTGTGGTTGAGACCAAAAGTAACTATATTTTTATCTCAGTGAACTGCTATGTAAACAATAACAGCAATAATGCGATTAAGAGTTGCAATAAATTCCTATTTCATCGCAAATTTAAAAGTTTTCTGGAAAAATATGATGCGGCGTATAAAGATATGCCTCTATATTGTGAAGTCTGATGGATGTTTACCGGAAAAATTTTACAAAAATTTTTTGCTGTGAGAAAAGAAATTTATCTTTTCTTACAAAAAATGTGCATTACAAAATTGGACACTGTCGGAAATGCCCATCATTATTTTCGGCATAGACACGCGTTAGGCTCGTGCTCCGCAAGGACACGACGCCGAGAACAAACGGGCTGCCCCTCGAGCTTTTAGACGGTTCGGGCACCTGTACTTGTTTGCGCATTCGGGGAAAACAGGCCGAACTTTCTGGAAGGCCGAGGGGCAAGAAACGATAACATTGCTTTCGCTGCCGGGATCGGCAGTTGCGCTTTTCAGCTGTATCGAGAAACATCGTCTTGCGTACGGCTGATTCGCGGAACTCTATTTTCGGCTCGCTTCTCGAGTACGAAGAAACCTGTAGAGTTGTTAATAAACGATCGAACTTTATTCTTAATTCGGAGTTTGGATAAAGATTTTGAGGACTTCCCTATCCTATTTCCTATACCGTGCGCTCCGCGACCGCACTCTCATTCACGGTCCGTCGCCTAAGACAACAGCCGTCGCGTTCACGACAGACACATTCAAATTATTTTTTGAAGACATCGAGTCACTGTGAAGCTTTAGCTTTGAATGAAGCCAAATTTTCACAATTACATAATTTTGGACTTAAAATTTTTTCAATGTTTGGATTCACGTATTTATACGAATTCTTATTTTCCAAAATAAAATATATAAAACACGATCCTCTTTAAGCTAACTTTTATCACAGATTTGATCTGTCATGTAAATAATTTGAACTTGAAGCTCCAACAGACTAATCAAACGATATCCGAGTTAGTAAGTCACGTAGATTCATTTCGTGTAAAATTAAATTATTTTTAAGCCATTTGGAAAGAATTAGTTTTTTTTCTTTCCTTCTTGCAACGTCCTCGTTGCAGAACATGGCATGAAATGCGAATTTAAAACATGTTCAAATAATACAATTAATGCACTAATTACACAATTTGATCAACAATTTCGTGATTTTAAAATATTAGAACAAAATTTTATACTTTTCGGAACTTCTCGAACTGTTCCAATAGTAAATAATTGAACGGACCATTAATCTTCAGTTAGAGTTGTATAATTTATATTTACAAAATGACATTACACTGAAATCGCGACCAGAAATAGGTGTAGAATTTTTTGAAATTTTTAATGAAGCTAAATTTCCACAGTTACATAATTATGGATTTAAAATTTTTTTCAATGTGTGGATCCACGTACTTGTGCGAATTCTTATTTTGCAAAATTAAACATATAAAACACAATCCTCTTTAAGCAATTCACTGTTATCCTCGCTGATGTAAGTAAATTTATCAAAAATTGATGTCAATGTTCCATCTCTCAAAGCAAAAAGAATTAATAAATTGAAATTTTAATGAAATAAGTCTACTGGGGAAATCACTTAGAAAAATGCATCGGTAATAATAGTATTTCTAAGATGATGTGGAAGTTTATTGACGTTAAATTTAAATATTAATATTAACACCATCCCCGCGTTTTATATTACACAGTATACATAGTAATAATTAATAACAATATTAATTTTATATACATACATAATGAATGCAATTTATTTTACTGAAATTTTTATCTCTGTTAAATAATTCTATAAAAATAGTCGACAGAACGTAGGTCAATACACGTCAAAGCGCCCCATACTTATTATTGCTAATATCGTTCCTGTGCTCGAGCGTCTTTCGTCTCCGCAAGCAGCCTACAAGCTACGAAATGAGAGGAGTGGAGTAAGAAAAATCAGCCGAAAAGTGCAAACCGGCCGCAGGCCTCAAATAAAACATAAAAAACAAAACAACATTAATATCTCGGGAACCACTTGACTTGGAGAAATCATCGTGGGCGCATCCTCAACTCCACTTCGAGACCTTTACAACGCCGCAAGTCCCAACTCTCTATGTCGTTCCGTTCAAAAGATATCGAAAGAAACGTAAATATCTTACGAACCACCAAAGCGAGAAGTTCGAGCCCAGCAGCCTCTTGGAGCATACGTCCGAGTCTACGAACAAATTACTATTGCTCCACCGCGCTCAGTCACGGAGATACCGAGATGCACGTAAAATATAAAACGGTATCTCCGGAACCGCTGGTCCGACAAAGTCCAGCCTGGGCTCGTTCGAAAGCTCTCGACAGACCCGACACAGGTCCCATTGCCCCATCGGCCACCGTTAAAAAGTTACAAAATAAAACAAAAAAAACAAACAAATTAATATCTCCGGATCCATTGGTCCGACAGAGTCCAGCCTGCGCTCGTTTGAAAGCTCTCGATAGACCCTACACAGCGCCCTAGGTCCCGTTGCTCCAACTGTTACCATTAAAAAGTTACCAAATTAAACTGAAAAAACATAAACAAATTAATATCTCCGTAACCGCTGGTCCGACAGAGTCCATCCTGGCCTCGTTTGAAAGCTGTCGACAGCCCCAACACAGCGCCCCAGGTCCCATTGCTCCGACTGTCACCATAAAAAGTTACCAAATTAAATTGAAAAAACAAACAAATTAATATCTCCGGAACCGCTGGTTCGACAGAGTTCAGCCTGGGCTCGTTTGAAAGCTCTCGACAAGATCCTACACAGTGCCCCAGATCCCATTGCTCCGACTGTCACCATTAAAAAGTTACTAAATTAAATTGAAAAAACATAAATTAATATCTCCGGAACCAATGGCTTTGAAGAAATGAGCTTGGGCTCGTTTGAAAGATTAAAAACGCGTCTCAAGATTGTGACACAACTGGTATAGTCGCCCCGAGACGGATCTCCATAAATCATCCGTTAAAAGTAGACAAATTTCTGTTGAAAAAAAATTAATGGAATAAATTGGAAGAAAGCCGGAGCCCCGTCAGCCACTGCACAGTTGCGCGAAGTGTTGCCCGATTCTCACCACGTGGAGGTAAGGACGGCGTATGAACATCTAATCTGACGTTCTTTGAGAATAAAGGGAAAAGAAGGGATTAACAAGGAATGGATAGATGAATGTGTCTTATTGGTCAGTCTATTATATTAATAAAATTAATGCTATATAAAAATAATCTTTTTTTTTATTAATAACTTTAATACACAAGAAAATCGTTATTTTCACTCGCGTTTAAAAAAAAATAAAAATCGTTAGTTAAAACAAAAAGAAACTTATGAATAAAATGAAAATATACCTATCCTTTACACTCATCGTGGTCACTTGACTGGCGGTTCATCATCATCCTCGTCATTCTCCTCCTCTTCTTCTTCCTCCTCCTCCTCCTCTTCCTCCTCCTCCTCCTCCGACGACGACGACGACGACGATGATAACGACCACTCGTCATCACCGTCGTAGCCGTTCTCCGAACTATCGTCTACGATATCTTCGTAGTCAACGGCGGCGAGGTCAACCACGACGGGGGCGGCATCAACGGCGGCGTCGGCGACTGCATCGACGTTGTCACCATCGATTTCGTTGTTGCTTGTCAAATCGATGATACATCGCGCCAAAACATTTGAAGCCTAACGACGATGACAACAACAACAACGACGACAACACGATCAACCCGACCAGGCCGTTCTTCGAGTTCCAATTTGGAAAACTCGATGGCCAAAGTGTCTACATGCTTCTCCAAATTGACGAGGACAGTCCCGTCTTCGAGTGCGACGATACAAACATGGTGGGCGTACCGAGGTGCAGTCTCTTCATAATGAACTACGTCAAAGCTACGACGTCTGTCGACGTGGTCGAAAACAGCCCGATTTGGTCTCCCGTACATCAGGGAGATAACAAACAACGACATGAGATACGTCGCCCAACGCGATTTTATCAAATACGCTCAATCGCTGGCCAACCTGATGGCGACGGAAAGCCCGCGCGAGACATGCGGAATAACGTTTTTACGTTTTTACGTGTGCGAGCACGGAATGCGACTGCCGAAAAACAACGCACGAGGGCCTCTGGCGATATGTTGCGGAAATGGACCCCGCGATCTGGCAGAATCTAACAGTGACGGCGGCGGAGATCCGCCGAGGGACTACGGGGGAATAGGCGAGCGTCAGGGAGCTCCCCGTCATGAAGGAAAAAAAAAATATTACAAATTAATAAAAATGAGAATGGCACAAAAAAAAGTTCTAACATCAGTGACAAAAAATAATATCAGTGCGACTGCAGAAAGCTGCAATGACGTCAAAAAAGATTTTCTTATACATATTGACAGTGAGGATACGGAACGCGCACGCCGTTTATAAAAGAAGAAATTTTTGCAGAGAAGCCAGAGAACAAATCTTAAATAACGAAGAGACAGAGAAAGAAAACATGGTTATACGCAATATGAAAGATAAAAAGGAAATTGGCCCATTAGCGACAAGAAATAATATTAATTGTACTTCGGTACAAAATTCTGTACCTAATAAGACAAAACTTCAACAGCTTGCCTGGAAGAAGAGGAAGAAAATATCAAATTAAAGAACATACCAAATGTGACGTCGGTAAATGATACGACAGATATTAAAGACAATTATGTTCTTTTAATTAAGTTCTACACAGCATAACTGCTCATATAATAAAAACAATAGATTTTATAAGGATAAACTTATTAAAAAGCAAGCATGGAGTAGCAGAAGCAATGAAAGCAGCAGAAGGGGAAAAGATGGCGGAGAAGAAGGTTGGACGGAAAAGTAAGCGTTCAGAAAGAGGAGGATTTTGGAGGATCTAAGATGAAGGGAAAGAAGTGGATGCGAAGAAAGGATGGAGGTGGAGGTCTAACGGTGGAGCCGGACACAGTCACGGTGGCCACGCCGACACGACCGAACACACCGGGGACGGACGTGGGCCAGCCACCCGTTTGCCACGTCGTGGGACGGTGACGTGACGTTGGGGCAGCGGCGAGCGAGGCATCGACGGCCTCCAGAGCAAGCGAGAAGCCGGCGGCGGGGGCACCTCCGGTGAGCCGCTCCATGGCAGCAGAGGGAGGTGGGGCTCCCAGAGCCGGCGTCGGAGAGCGCGGTAAGGCCAAGGAGGCGCGTAAGCGCACTAAAAGGGTGTGCGCGTTCGAGGAAGAGGAGCGCCGCGAAAGGCGTAACGAGAAACGCAGGGAGCTGCGACTGAGCTCGGGTCGTGGGAAGACGAAGGATCGCGAGTCATCGTGCGACGAGCACTCCCAATCCTTGACGGGGAGGATGCAGCCGACAGGCGGCATCGCCCCGAGCGAGCGGAACTGGCCCCAGCCACAGGGGTCGTCTCAGCCGCGCATTACCGCGCATATGCCGGCTCCCGGACGGAACTCCGGGACCCGCCCGGTTGGTAGCCCGGGCGGTGAGAGTATACGGGGTACTGGCGGCAAAGCCGTATCAAATAGCGGGATTAAAAAGAAAATGTCAAACACTATTACCGCCATTACCAATTTAAATAACGAAGGCGCGGAACTCACCGCAGCAGGGACGTCTGGAACACTGGTTCCAGGAAGCAGTAGGACGGGAGATCCAACTGGAACGAAGCCAGGCCCGTTTTTCCGTCTGTCCAACGGGACGGAAGAAGAAGAAGACGACGACGATGACGACGAACAGGAGGAAGAGAAGCCACCAACGACGGCGCTAATGCTCCTCCAACCGCTCGAAATCGACGAGGACTACGCCAGCGGCAGCAATCTCGAAATCACCGGGGACATTGACTTCTTCCTCGTCACGTCCCACACACTGGACCATACCGATACCGATATTCGTTCCGAATAAATACCTGGCCGACAATTATGCAAAACCTGACGACAATTATGCAAAACTGTAACGATGCCTCCGGGCACCGTTACTAGCTGGCGACTACCAGCTGGCTCCCGCCGACCGACTATCCGTCGGCGGGGATGTGGGGCGTACGTCGCTCCAAAACTTTTAATTCTCCTCCACATCACGAAAGCTTCAGGGAAGCTGAAAGCGCCTAGCGCGGCGCACCGAGCGGCGCCGAGTGGTCCCCGGCGGGGAGATGCGCGCGCCTCCAAAAACCGCCACCGGCCCCCGGGGCATCCGCACCTCCGAACCAGGGTATAAAAAGAGGCCCGATCCGAGAGCAGAGACGATTCTCGGGCGAGTCGACTTGGACTCCACATCCCGAAGACCCAGGCAGAGCGTGCTCTACCACCACGGAGAGTTATCTGTGTTACCGCTACCATTCCGAAACTCCTGCACGAGTATAGGACCTGGGGTGAGCATTCGCTCACTTCCCCACCGGTAATACCGGCTATACTCCTTTTGAGATCCCGACCTGCACGAAACCGGGGAGGCTACGCTTCACCCCGCCGGGCTACCGACCGTGCTCCCGCTTCCAGCATCCAGCACAAGTATAGGAACCGGGGTAAGCTTCCGCTTACTTCCACCGGCAATACCGGCTATACTTTCTTTTGGTCCCACCGTCACGTACAAGCATGAACCGGGGCAGGCATCGCCTCCCTCCGTCGCCTTGACGACCGTGCTCAAGACCCAGTCAAAGCAAAGTTGCACACGGCCGCATACGATCCACGTGGATCTTATCCGTCAAAGCCACGAATTGTAACCGCGACCCGCTGTCACCGCGACTCGCGCCGTCCGCTACATACGCGCTTGCGCCGAACGCGCCGCCAGAACGTACCGAGCGAGCATAGTAGGCGGCAAGCCCAAATCATCCATCACACCTGTAAAAGCCCCGCGCAATCGCTACGACACCGGCATAATATTCATATGTAACGCGAGCTAATTCTACACGCGTAATCTCACTCATCTATATCCCGCGCGAATATATCCACCTTTCGCGTATGCGGTTCTATCGCGAGGTACACCGCACCTACACTTTGATCAATACTTATAGTATATCTTCTATTCTAAAATTCTTTTGTAATATAGCTTCTGATATCTAATAAATTTTATTATCTTCTACATCAAAAACTCTGTCGTGCTCGAAACCTTCTCCCACGAACCCGGACATCCGACGAGCTAGGCCGTCGCGGGAAGTGAGGTTGTTTTATGGCGCCCGAACAGGGACTCGAACCCTGGACCCTCAGATTCGAGCGGACCAGAATAACAAACACAAAAATGACGCACTTACTCAAACAAGCGGCACGTATTCGGACCATTCATCCCTGATCCATTGTTCCGCGCATACGGCGACACAACGGCCGATTACCCGACAATAGGACCGACATGGTACGAGTTCCAATTGGCGACATTAGACGAAAAACCTGTATTTGTCCAATTCCAGATAGCCCTTTCCAGATAGCGACCTGAGCCCTTTCCACGAACACGTGCCATCGAGAAGCACAAAAGAGTGCAAGGGGCGTCTACGGGCCGTATGCACGGCCATCATGGGTAACATCTTTACCAGGGCGGCGAACATGTTATCCCAACGTACGTACACAGCTCGACGCGGACTCAAGTACGTCCGACACAGCGTCGACCGAACGTACCAAGCAAGTCTTCCAGCAAGACTACGCAGAATTCACGAGATGCGTCACGGACGTCTTACAAGTGACGGATATCAATATGCACTGCGACATACACAACTTGCGCTTCTGCATATACAAACACGGTCTGAAACTAGAAAAATCATTGGCGAGACAAATGCTTGAAGAGGTGATCGACATAGACACGTCGATCCACACGTCGACATCTTTCAGGTACATAGACAACCTGAGCTTCCCGGATCATGACCTCGTTGTCGTGAAACTGAGCGGTAGTGGCGACAACTCCCTCTTAGGCCTCTTCGCCGAGAGTATCAAAATACACGGCAAGATAGAACGATACAAGACAGACTTTTTAACAGACTACGGTTACTTTGCCTGTCACGCCTCTCCCAACGATGATTACCAGGTAGTGACGTTCGCGCAAGCGTATAGCTCTGCAGCAACCATGGCCCGACCAAGCGATAGCGGATTCCTCGCCGCACACGTTATCTCGAGAGGATACCTCGACGAAGACCGACTTGAAAGAGCAAGAGCAGAAGAAGCACGACAGTGCGCCAAAGACATGGAAAGTTATTGCAACAACTACGTAAGAACCGAACATCAATTAAGAATCGAGAAGGTTATCACCTTCGACACGATGCGACACTAGCCGCTGTCACGCAACATCATGGCATCTTCGAGGAGCAAAGATGCATTATGACGAATTTACTACTAGCTCGCAAACTCCTCTACAGGCTAGTCAATTGGCAAATGTATTACACGGGCACGATCGGAAACGACGTACGTTTTCTCGATAACATCGTTCGAGCGACCAATGACGTACTGAGCAAATACCCGTAGACACCGCCCTTATTCGTGCGACCGACGATCGTGGCCGAATTCCGAACTATGTATTTCGTTCACGGTCGGTCTTACGAGTACAATTATTCCGTTATGCGGCATATTTTTAAAAATGGAACGGAGATGGATTTCGACGAGAACGGAATAATATAGTTGCGTGCACGAGGAAGAAAACCGCACAGGACAATTATGTATACCCGCTGTACACTAGTAAGATACTAGTAAGATACTACTAAGACTTGAAATTTCTAAAGCCCATACATCACGTCTGGTTGATACAGAACGCCGTATCGAACGTGTACGCA
Source organism: Tetramorium bicarinatum (assembly GCA_928718305.1). NCBI lineage: Eukaryota > Metazoa > Arthropoda > Insecta > Hymenoptera > Formicidae > Tetramorium > Tetramorium bicarinatum. The sequence goes on along the minus strand of OV788326.1, from coordinate 14,914,132 downwards.
ACCAACGTACAACGAAACAACGAGGACTAGGACGAGAAAATTCGATTCCTCGTAACACTGTATGCCTCATAAGCATATAAAAAAGGATTCCTGACTGGTTCTAGACAAAATTCTCTGACCCAAGAGGACATTATGAAGATGGGTCGTCGTACCTATCAACGTACAACAACGGTACTAAAAAAAACCATTTTTCATAGAACAATACGCTCGACATCAATCGAGAACATGTCCAATATACGTCTCGGGTGCGATGCAACCGTCCGACATCGCCAAAGCGATAGTAAAACCTCAAACACCATTTGCAAAGATTGCGCTAGTTTCGGTACGAGTAACTGACCGAAAAGCACTGCGGCTAAAATTAACAAATTTTATATAGAAATACATGTTCCCCCGGAACTTGATTTGCACCAATGTGCATGCTTACCTTGCAGCCGTCAAGCTGCATGGACCCGAGCCAGTGGGACCGGCCGGAGGCGCGGGTACCATCAGGGCCCATCATTACGGCGATGGAGATCGTCGTGCCAGTCGCCAGGGTCGACAGGACCGGCGGGCGCGGCGCGGCGCTGCGAGGCACGAGGCCGTGGCGGAAGAGTCCACGGTGGAGGCGCGGCGGCGGTCCGGGGATCCGGCGAGCGGGGCGCCGCAGGCGGACGGCAACGACGAGGGCCAGGGCAGTCCGGGAGCACCGCCCAGGTACCATACCGGGGGCCCGACCGAGGGGGCCCAAGTTCCGGGGACCACCGCGTAAGGCGGTCCAGAACGCGGTGGGACGTCGTACGCGCGTTACACCAGGAGTGCCTGAGGCATTTGCGATAATTTATTTTACACTCTCTGGTGTGTCGTATGAAGAATTAGCGTCGTTTATTTGGTTTTTCTCTTTTGTTTGCGCGTCGCGTCACCAAGGCGCATTGTATATAGCTTAATTTGATTTATCCACTTCTCCCGGTTTCTTTTTCGTTTATGTTTCGCGTTAAACATGTATTTCATCGGTTTATGTTTGCGGATGCGGTTCGCGCCTAGCGAGTGCGCCGGCTAATTAAGCCGCGATTTAGTTTCTTTTGCGCCGGACTCCGAGGTCCGTTTATCCGAATTGATTCATTTGCGCCGGATGTTGAGCGGCGAGTTAATTTTATTTCCGTTAGCAACGGACATCAAGGTCCGTCTCATTTATTTAAGTTGGCTACCCTTGCTCGGTTGGAATCGCTGGATTCGGGCGCGTCTGTTATGCGGTAGCCGCCAGGATGGCGTACTAGCTCATTTCCGTTATGGGAGTCGATCCCGCGGCGGGCTATCCGATGTCTCGCTTCGTTTTGCGCGCGAGAGGTCGAGCGCACGTGGTGGAGGCGCGTCGATGACATGGGACAAGGCGAAGGTCACGCCCACGCGACCATACCAATGATCGTGCGCCATGGTGGGAGTGGAGCAAGGTGAAGAGTAGCCCCAGCCGGGGAGAGGCGAGCGGTAGGCTGACGCGCATGCGCCGACGCATTGGTGGGGAGGTCCGACGGCTCGAGCCAGAGCGGGGATAACTCTCCAGGTCTTTGATCGGGGAGCTCCCGAGACGTACGGACGTGCCTCGAGCGAGCTCTGAAACAACCCGCGAGTCCCGCGTGACGAAGCGATATTCGGTCAAATATATATATAATTGGTCTTTATATCGGGAAGTACTCGGTCGAGCCAGCGGTAGTGAATGTCGCGAACGAATTGTAACACGGCGACAACTCCGTGTCCGGTAAACTGCTGTACGTACCTGCAAACAAAATAAAGAAATTGTTAATCGAGATAAAAAATTCTGCGTGAATACTTACCTATACCTACCCGGAGCGCGCACAAGATCCCGGTAGCACAGCGGTCCGCGACGGTCCTGAAGAGGTGGAGTCAGCAAGTCCCTGAGCGTCGGCAGGGGATCCAAGGGGGTCCAACTCAACCAGCCAGGCGATGGAGGAGACTCACACACGGGCATCTGGAGGCTGCGAAGCTGAAAGGGGAATCAGCGTCGGTACGGTAGGTGGATTCAGATCATTCGCGGACCTTCTTGGTCGATTGAGGTTAAACCAAGTGGCGACCTTGTACCTCGACGAGTGAGTCGTGGCCACGAGACGTCGTGTCCGGTCACAACCTGTAGTGCACTGTACAACAAAATGATAAACCAGACATGATGAAAGACATAAAACGAGCAATGAGGCTCGCACGGTTAAAGAAACGTCGACGCGGAGATATTGTTACGCGTCAGAGAACAAGTATTGTCGTCAGCGAGGTAATGCACGGAATACGTGCAACGAAGACGCCGTCGAAGACGACAAAAAAAATAAAGAAACCATCTCCAACAAAAGTCGCGCGACATCCCTCAATCACGTGCGTTACAATCGACATCTTGAGGCCACACACATCGACGCCACGACAAACTGCCATCCAACCGAACTTCTCCGCCCTTTGATCGCCCACGTTGACGATATTAGTGCGACAAGAGAGTCCGTCGACAATGTGGCAAACTACACAAACTCGCGCCGACGTCCACACTCCGCCGACATCACTCGCCAAAACAAACGCTAAGAGACCAAAATGGCGACCATCGCCATCGGCACCGTCACCGTCGCCATCATCGCCACCGTCACCATAGCCATCGGTACCGTTACCGTCGCCGTCGCCACCATTGCCACCACCAATGAAAAAACCGAAACAAATCCCTAGCCCGAGACGGTCGCAAAGGCTTGCTGCCAAAATTAAAACTAACTCATCCGTCGCAACGATTCGACCCTCGCTCACCCTTAAAGTAAGAAACGAAATAACATGGACGGCGCACCTTAGTCATGGTAAAGTATATATGTATTTAAAGTACTGTTTATATACATATATATGAATATTAACAAATTTTGACACTTTACGCGATAATGCCCCTTTTGCTAGACTGGCGCGGGACACATAGACGGTACTGCTTCTTGCGGCGCTCAGCCGCTAGCACGTGCATGGACCATCAACATGTGCTTTAGGCAATCATGTATGAAAAATATAAATTGGTATCTAATGTACATAATCAAGTAGCTCACAAGTCTAAAATCAAATAATTAAATAATAATTCATTAAATTCATTCCTCTTAAAATTCATTCCTCAATAAATAAGTAATAACATGTATGAATAATATTAATTTCAAATCATTGATAAAATAAAATTATATCTAATGATAGAAAGAATCTAATGAGAATATTAATAATGTGATAAAAACTGCATTTTATTAGCTGTATCGCTTCTAACCTTATAACCTCTACAATTAAAAGTTAATATAATGAATCAAATAGAATAATATTCACGTCCTATCCTAGAATAATATAATAATATTAGATAAAATAAAGTTAATTAAATAGATAATGAAATAAAATAATATAATAATATATCCACATCCTATCTTTAAGAAATAATAATTCATAAAACATTTTTTCATCATTTTTAATATTGTTAGTATTTCTTTATGATTTGATGTTATAAAAAAAAATGTCTAATGTATAATCTTCAAAAGATACGAACGTTAGCCATTGCTGTATGTGTGCATGCATATAAATTAATTTTCTTTTGAAAAATAATTGTATGTTACTGTACTAAACAAAAATCTGTGCACATTGTTAAAAGTGATGTAATGTAACCAGGAAGAGAAAGAATATTAACTACTTATGAAGGTAAAAGAATATATTTCTTTAAATAAATAAGTCTGTAAATTTGTAAAAAATTATATTTTTTAAAATCAATAAAATATATTTTAAAAATTAATTTTCAAGACGAAAAACACTGAAAGTGCTTAGACTTTTGTTTAGTAGACTGATGCATATAAAATGTTGAATTTTTTCGTTGAAAATATCAATATCAGTATTGTTGTCACATTAATTTATAGCATTCTATTAAATTATCCACAAATTAATCACTTACAGTTTATTACTATTACAGTTTTACTTAGAACTATAATAATTATATTCATAAAGATGTTTTTCAAAAACTTTAACGTTCTATATGCATCAACATAATAATAGTAGATAGTAATTTAATTGTAGAAGTAGTTAGCACCAGAAACGTCAATTCTGATGATACTGGTAAGATAAAGATCAGAAACGTCAATTGTGACGGTACTGAAAAAACTAAATATCAGATCCGTCTATTCCGACGATACTGAGAAAATTTATGTCTAATGCATCAATTTTGATGATATTGACAAAATATATAAATAGGATTTATTGTTAATTACGTTAATTTTGACGATACTGCTTAAATAAGAAGCAGAAGCGTTTATTTGTTGATGATAGTGATAAAAAACTTTAACGTTTTATATGCATCAATATAATAATAATAGTAGATAGTAATTTAATTGTAGAAGTAGTTAACACTAGAAACGTCAATTCTGATGATACTGATACGATAAAGATCAGAAATGTCAATTATGACGATACTGAAAAAACTAAATATCAGCTCCATCTATTCCGACGATACTGAGAAAATATCTGATACGTCAATTTTGATGATACTGACAAAATATATAAATAAGATTTATTGTTAATTAAGTTAATTTTGACGATACTGCTAAGCAGAAGCGTCTATTTGTTGATTATACTGAGTAAAAAATCAGAAACGTTACACTTTGGATGGTATTATAAATTTTGAAGGCATTTTTGTCTACAAATACAATAATGTCAATATTATGAAATTATATCATAATATCGATCATCAAAGTTAATAAAAATGTAAATATATACTTTATACCTAAGTATATACTGTAGTTAATTGAGCTATATTTTAGTTAGCTAGAAATAAGAATACAGCAATGGATTGCGTTCCTATTTCTTGGAGATTTTAAATTTTTGTACTTTTTCAACAAATGATCAATGTTTAAAAAGTTACATATATTATAATAGTATGTGATAAGATATTTTATTTGTATATATTAGATGTTTATTCTTTTTTGCAAACGCCAATTACTGAAGAGTCAAAGGCAAGAGGCAAGTGAGAGTAAGGGTACGGAGAACGAATCCATCACTTTCCAGGAAAATCCCGATATGATGGATACGCAGCTTCGTACCCAAGAATATTTGGATGTAACACCAATAAATAAAGGTACGTACGAAAATGCTCAAACGTGCGAGGATGACGATACTCTTGTCATCGAAACCACCAAAAGCTCTCTGGATATTCATATCCAAGAACATGAGATTGAAAGTGATCGCATGATGAGCGTTTCATTCTTTCAGAAAGAAATGCGCAAGACATTTGCTAGTCATAAGCGAGGAATAGAGTGGCGATTTGAAGATTGGATACTCGTAAATACTCGTCGCTGTGGATTTAGGACACAGTTCTTTTTTAAGTGCCTAATGTGCAATTTCAAAGCAAACTGTTGGTCACATCCGACAGATGGCAAAAGCTTAGACATCAACACGGCTGTCACAGCTGGAACTATCTCGGCTGGAGTTGGGTATGCTCAAATGGAATAGATATTTGCAGCTGCGAATAGCCCGTGTATGTCTGAGAAGGCATATATTGAACATCGAGATATATTAATCGATGATTTTGAAAGAATAGCTTTTGAAAATATGAAAAAGGCAGGCAAAGTTGAAAAGCAGCTTGCTATAGAAAGAAATGAAACCATCAATGGTATTCCATACGTAACTGTTGTAGCAGATGGCAGCTGGATGAAGAGATCGTATGGCACTGCCTACGATTCACTTTCCGGAGCTATTATTGGTTATCGCACAAGGAAAGTTCTCTTCATTGGCATCCCCAATAAATATTGTGCGGTATGTAATCCAGCGCAACGAAAAGGTACGCAAGTAAAAAATCATAAATACTATAAAAATTATGACCGCAATGCAAGCTCTACAAAAATGAAGAGTGATGCTATTGTTGACGGTTTAGAATGTAGCATTGAAATGCATGGACTGATTTTTAAAACAATTACTGCCGATGGTGATAGCAATGTATATCAGTCCATTCTTAACAACGATCCATACCGAGAGCAAATGGTGACAGTGGAAAAAGTAGAATGCATTAATCATTTGCTCCGTAATCTGTGTAAAAAATTAAAAATCGTCGCATAGATGACTCAGCCAAAACTGCATAGAAACCATAGCTTCATCCAATGCCGAAAAATTGTGAAAAACAATATGTTAAAAATTCGGAAACAAGTTTTAGAAACAGCGGCCATTCGAAGACAAGAGGAAGAACCTTACTCTTTTATAGCTAAGAAATTACAGAAAGATATATTAAATATTCCTAGTCATATCTTTGGCGAGCATAAACAATGTAAGGGCCGTGGTCGTACATGCGATAACACAAATGAAGAAAATTATGTACCGTATCTGAAGTTGTACGGTCTTTATGAAAAAGTAGAGAGTGCTGTCTCCTATCTGAGCGCTCATTCAGAAAGTTTATTGTTCAATGTAACAAACAATATTGCAGAATTATTTAATTCGATAATCTGCAAAGAAATCGCAAGAAAACGCATTAACTTTGGTGCACGAGGTTCTTACAATGCTAGAATTGCGGCAGCTGTAGTACAATATAATACACAGCAAGTTCTTACGCAATTACATGAAAACGTGAGACTGTTCCCACTGTTGTTGAGAATCTGGACAAGCCACGACAACTAAAAATTGCTCGAACCAAAAAATCTCGACAAATACATGGAAAACGAAAAACATTAAAAAAAGAAATAGGAACAGATCGTTATTACGGACCAAATTTGGAACAATCGGACATGACATCTGAAGCTGTCGAAGTAAAAGAGAAAGTCCTTTTAGAAGATTTGTACAAAAATGCAAAAAATTGGGAACAAATTGAACGCGACACTACAAAACAAAGTGATAGTCCATATTGGATATCACTAAGAAAAAAAATGTTGACAGCATCAAATTTTGGAGTTGTATGTCGCACGAGACCGACAACATCTTGTGCAACTTCAGTTAAAAATATTTTGTATCCTTCGTTTAGTGATAACGAAGCTATAACATATGATCGCGGAATGGAAGAAATGGCGAAACAAGATTTAGCTGAAAAATTAAATAAAGAAATAAAACCATGTGGATTGTTCATTGATCGTGACAATCCATACTTGGGTGCTTCTCCAGATGGACTTCTTGATGAAGATGGTCTAGTGGAAATTAAATGTCTATTCACAGCTAAGAATTTTACAGCGGAGGAAGCTATTGAGACACTGCCAAAAATAAGAAACATTTTTGATAAGAAAAATGGAAGCATGATGAATCGGAATCACCATTTTTTTTATCAAATATAAGGGCAGTTAAATATAACGAAGCAAGATTATTGCATTTTTGCTTTATGGACACCCAAAAGCATAAAAACAGTGCGTATTAATATTAATAGAGACAATGGCCCGTATTCTCAGCTCACTTTTAGCAGCACATTT
>OV788326.1:14896254-14906232 GCA_928718305.1 Tetramorium bicarinatum | reverse complement strand
GCGCACGCGCACGCGCACGCACGCACACGCACACGCACACGCACACACACACACACACACACACACACACACACACACACACATTACAATACATAGCATTTATAAATCTAATAAACATACATCCTGGTAAAAAATGTTTTATATAAAAATATAAATATATGTATGTAATTATGCATCATGTCCATACATGTTCATGTACAATGATTCTTTTCTTTTGTATAATCTTCGCATTTATAGAGAGAATAATTGGAAGAATTAAAAAATAATATATTTATATATATAAACTATATATATATATATATGTATATAACATTTTCAATACGCAAGGACGCTCATATAAGTAAGCGGACGCCACTTGAGTGGGGACCACAATTCGTATGGGCGGCCCTGCACTGCGTATTGAAACGAAATTCAGACGCTCGAGCCATCTCGGACCGTCGAGATTCAGACAATAGGAGAGACAGAAGGACAGAACGTATATCTGTCCTCTGCTACTCTAAAAATAGCGAGGCGGTGAGCACACACAGACATAGCGCCTCTTCAGTGTGAGCGTCACTCACACATTTTTCTCTAAGGATAAATCCTGAGATATAACAGAACGCGGAATTAGAAATGTTGGTAAATTACCGACATTTTTAATTCCGCTCTACGATATCGACCTCGATCAAGTTCGAGCGTCACTCCAGCATCCCCTTAAAGTAACATACAATTTATGCTGTGGACCTTGTCCTAGAGAAACAAGAATAGCCGGAAAAGGAGAAAGTAAATCATCGATTATCACATATTCAATTTGTTTAGACTTTTGCACAACATACGCATGAAGATGTTCATCAAAGTTTATTGTTAATAAACTTTGACAGATTAAACAAATTCGATCTTCTCCATTTTGCAGAATTGATTTTATTAAACCAAAAACGGTTAGTGAATCATAATAATGCTCTTTACAATGAATTATAACACATGTTATACCTATGTTAACCCTATTCTGTAGGTTTGGCCATGGATTTCGACCCATTTCATTATTAAACAAGCATTATTGAAATCAGACGGTAAAGTTGACTTAAATAATCATGGCATAAAGATACATCTTCAACGTATTCATTACTACCGTATGAGTTATTAGACTCTAGGCCTTTGTGAGTCATTAATCTATAACAAATACTTAGTTGCTCTTTAATACATAAAGTATGAGTAATATTTTTTCTAGCTGTTGTAGCATTAGCTTCTTTCTTCTTATTTTTATGTTTTGCTTCAAATCGAATAGTGCTCAAATTACGAATAGGTCCAGAAGATTGAAAAATAGTGCCGTAATGAACAAAATAATGTGCTTTTGGAGTAAATCTTTCATTTGGAAATATTTCCGCAAACATCATATGAAACTCGCTAATCAGAACTCGAAAAAGATTGCATGTTTCTCTTTGTAATCTTAGAGCTAAAATCAAATCCATTATTTCTCTCATTTTTAAATATAATGGCCATACTGTATCATTCTCTGGAATAAGATCTCTTACAAGCATTGCAAACATAAGAATAAAATTGGATGACTCGTTACCAGACATTGATAATTTTTTGTTTTTAATCTCAGCGTAAGAAATCAAAGTTGGATTATTAGATATACCATTTTGATAATTAAAGGTTTTAAGCCGATCATTCAAAATATCAATTGAAATAATACAGGGCTTCTTCATAACGTAATGATGCAGTATGCATTGTAATACAAATTTAAACCATCCTTCAGGTCCATCATGTAACCAGTCAGCAGTAAAATTTTGACTTGTTTTGAAATAAAGGACTTGATCCCAAATTGATTTCTCTTTTATACCAATTTTAATAAAATTTTTTTGCAAAACGTCAAAATCATAAGTATATTTTCTCAATCTTTTTTCAAAAAATTCTGTTTGCCACTGGTCTTTAGAAGTTTTACGGAGTCTGCATGTGTAATGAGCGTTGAAACTCTCAACAAAACCAAGAATACCATTTAATCCAAGATTATCCCGTAAGAGAAGTCCAAAGGCAAAATAAATTTTAAATTTTTCTTCTTTGTTAGGTTGTGACCGAACAACGGATCGTACAGCGATTATTGTACAGAGTATTATATTTACCCTCACGGTCGCCACTTGTTTTATCCGCCCAACAAGAAGGTTGTTCGTCGTCCAGCGGTCCTCGCGGCCGACGTTCCTCGTATCCGACGTTCCTCGTATGGATGGATGGGTATGTCGTTGAAGCTCTCCCTCACGCAGACCACCGATGTCTCGTTAAGGATATAGGTCGCACAATAACCCGGGCAACAACAGTCATTTGATTTTATCACATAATATATTTCCTTATGCAATACATAGAATGTCGCACTCATCACTCGCGCGCATTCGTTCGTCGTTAATCTTGACGAAAGTCCACGTCGTATCTGAGTATCAACGTGTATTACGCGTCGCCTTTGTTCGAGCGATCGCTTGCGTGTTACGCGCGTCCGCGGAATCACAGATTTCCGAATCTATCCCGAAATGTTATCAATTCCTCGATAGAGTTCTTACAACGTCGTACCGAGTCCTCGCACGCACGCACTGTCGGTATCAATCGCACTCGCGCGATATATGACGCTTCGAGAATCGTCGATTCGAGAGCTAACCAACGAACATCCGTTCGTCTTAGCGTTTCAACTGCGACTGGCGAGCCCCGTTGCCTCACGCGACTCCCGGGCTCGCACCTCGGTGAGGATACCCCTTCCGCAACCGTTGGCCGTATCTTTCCGTGCAGCTTGTCGCTACCCGACGCTCCGCCATCTACCGGTTGCGATTCGAATCTGTTCTTACTACTCGACTCCCGTAGCCATGTTGTTCTTATCGCCATCTTACGTCGTGGTCTCCCGACGCCATGTTATTCTTGTGCCGACATTTTATTCACGCCATTTTATTTCGCGTCTCCATGTTACTACGCCATTTTGCGCCGCCATTTGATTGCGCCATTCTAATTTCGACTTATCGTAACTTAAACTGTTTTCTTTACCTATCTATTCTATCCTACTCGCAGGTAAAGCTTCTTTTGATTAAAATACCGAAATTAAACTCTTTATTCTATTTCTAGGTACCCTCGTCCATTTGTGAGGTTCCCGACGGTCCGCCATTACCAGTCCGCCATTTTCTATGTCGGTAAGTATCTTAAAATCTCCATTTTTCTTTATTACTTAAAATATATCTTTGGCGCTAATCTACTATATCAATAAAATGTCATCACATTGATACAACGATAAAATAAACTACTGGTGATAACAATAACATAAAAAAAAAATAAAATTATTACGTAGTTCTCCCGATAGATTCTCGGTAATTCAAATAAACATAAAATAAACTTTCTCATCATTGAGGATACTCGCGCCTTTGGCTTTTCTTTTGTAGCCTTTTCTTATCTCTTAATACTATCTTACACTAACGCGATACATTTCGCCCTTCCTGATGTTCCTGCCCCGTTTTGGTTCTTCCAACGCTCTTCGTTGGACCCGGTGGCTGGTTCTCCTCATCGACGCCTTCCTCCATCGATGTCTCCGGCTCGTCGCTTCCTTCCTTCCGTTGCGACGCCATCTTGTTCTCGCCATTCTCATCCGCCTGGCTGCTCGCCTGGCTGCCGTCCGCCATGTTTGTCTCTCGTTCTCGGTGTGCCATTGCGATGGACACCGAGCACGGCCTCACAACCTGCACGTCAATGACCGTCGGTTTCAAGATTCAATTTCAATTCCCTCAGTTTGTAAATAATTAAGTTCATCAATTAAAATATTGAAAATATTGTTATTATTGAATTCTACTTGATCTGAAGAGTGAAATAGCATAGCAAGAAAAATATTTTCAAGAAGTGAATTAACCTCTGGCGGAAAGCATGCAACAGAATAGTACACAGCACCTAACTTTTGAATACCAGTATGTATCCCTAATGCATTATTAACTTCAAAATCATAGTAAATAAAGAGGGGAAAATCAATTTTACCCTGAAAATAAAGCCCTATTCTGTTGCGCCAAAGATCACCTTGAATAAAATTTTCAATAATATTATTTTCTTCTAATAATGTATTAACATAGGAGTTCACAGAAGAATAGACATGAGGAAGATTCAATATTTTCTGAAGCATTATTCTCATGGGGATAAACTTGGGAAAAATTGGCACAATTTTTTTAACTATACTGCCATTGTGCAATTTCTCATCTATCCTCTGTCCAACTACATGATCTACACTGTTAATAAAACAGCCAGTCTCCATAAATGCTTTAAATCTTCGACTTTCAGGTGAAAGTGCTGAAAATGGTTCCAGCAATTGATCTAAGCAAGATTCAACACTAATTACTGTACTCTGCATTATTCCATTAGCAACCAATATATCTTTCATGGTATGTTTGATAACAGATGTTATTTGTTGCACAAGGTCTTTGGAGTCATCCAATATTCTGAACATGGTTACGAGGCAACTGATGATTTGCATATAATTTTGCAGTGTATGCAAGAACGAATTCTTTCAAACTACTCGTTACATCTTTTTGTTCTTTAACATATTCATTTTTAGAATTTAGCTGTTCAGCAATATCATAAGAACTGTCTCTATTTATCCCATTATGTGTTTGAACATCTTGAGAATTAATATTAGAAGATGTTAAGGCACACCTAGTTTTTAATTTAAATAAATGTAAATGAAATGAGTTCAAATGTTTTCTATATCTTTCCCAATTTAAAAATATTGCTGAGCAACCAAACTCCGAACGATGCGTATCATTTTTAAATACTTTATGAATAATATGTAAATGTATACTTAAAGCCTTCACAGTCATTAAATTTTTATCACATTTAAAACAAGTAGGCATTGTGCTTTTGTACTCTTTCAAAAAATAAATTAAATAAAAAATAATCTAAACTAAAGAAAAGTATTGCACAAAAATCACGAAAAATGAAATATTTTAAATAAAATATGATAATTACTTAAAATATGATAATATAAACACATCTAAGACATTCAGTTAGTCTTTTTACATCTGGTTGCTGAGCTTGACGATTAATTGAATCTTCTGGTAAATTTAGATTAAAAAGCGTTTTTTGCAACATAATCCATACCCGTTCGCTCTGCGCAGGATATTCACAATGCAAAGCATGATAAAACTTGAAAGCTACTTCTACTGCACGAGTTGGTGATTCTAACAATATAGTGTCGCCATCAATGTATACATAACTTGATGTTATTGATGAGAGATCATCTCCTACTACGAAAGGGAAAGGCTGGAGAGCAAGTCCTTTCTTTATGAGATCTTCTTTCCATAATTTTGTAATTTTTTCCAAATCACTAATGGTCTAAACAAAATTTCAAAAAATAGAAAGAGATTTTTATTTAAAATTATTATAATATAAATCTATTACATAACGTATTTACCTGCAAATGGAGTAAGAAGCCTTGTCTGATTTCAGCTCTGTTTGGTCGCCAGTTTTCTTTAGGCACTTTTATTGGCACAACTGAGAACAAGCTTGGCAATTCACATAAAATCTCAGCATCAGTATTTTTATTATCTAAAATTGAAATAATAATAGTAGTAATAATAATAATAATAATAACAATAATAATATGATAAAATCTTCATTCTCGAGTACATACTTTCACCAGCTTTTTTTTAGTTCAATCTTCACTTTATTCCGAAATTCATTCCAATAAGTAACCATACGCATAGAAGCTTCCGGGTACAAAACACTAAAGTCATACTCAAGCTGAAAGTATATATAAAAATAAAATTAAAACAATTTTAATACATAATGGTATATGCATTGTTACGTCACGCGACCGCGCGGTAACGCGGAAAAGGCCCGCTTTACCGGGCGGAATCATCTGCCCCGCAGCCGAGCCCCACGTGCTCGCATTCCACCCAAGGCCTCGCGCCGGCCTCGGAATTCCTTCCGGGAAATAATCAAATAATTCCGCAAAGAACGCGGGCAAATCCTAGTATTACTTTTTCGATCAAATACGAGGAATAAATTCCTCGTCCCAAAATAATAAGAATCAGACCCTTTAAAGCGAGTCGATTACACCCGGAGGGATTCATCCTCTTTTACGTTACTTTTTATTATCATTATTATTTTATTTTATTCAAGAGCACACGTCGCAAAGTAATTATTATTACTAAAAAGCCTGGTGTGAAACTATACATTCAAAGAAATGTATAATTTCACACTTAATATATATCCCATGCACATCGGAATGCGATCATGTGCCTTGCACGCGCGAAACCACGGACTCAAGACAAAAGGCCACGAATCCTTCATTTGAGAAAAACATGATCGAGGGTTGAAAAACAACACCCTCTCACCTCACCGATACCGCGTAAACCCCCAAACTGCGGGTATATAAGGCCCGCCGATCGGGGCCGAAATCAGACGTTCCTGGCTCTGAGAACAGCCAGCGAGAGCGAGAAGCTTACGGAGGGTATTCCCCAGATATCCCAGCTAGCCTCCCTACGACAACGAGCCAGCCAACGGCCGCGAATCCGAACTCAGCCACTCCATGGCTAAGCTCGGAACATCGTCTCCGAGTGACAATTCCCCACCACCTTCCCTTCTCTCCTTTTCCTCACAGGGAACGCTGTGACTCTGCGGCGCCCTAACTTCCCTTCTCTCCTTTTCCTCACAGGGAACGCTGTGACTCTGCGGCGCCCTAACTTCCCTTCTCTCCTTTTCCTCACAGGGAACGCTGTGACTCTGCGGCGCCCTGGCTTCCCTTCTTTCCATTCCCTCCCAGGGAACGCTGTGATACCGCGGCGCCCTGGCTTCCCTTCTTTCCATTTCCTCACGGGGAACGCTGTGACTCTGCGGCGCCCTGGCTTCCCTTCTTTCCATTCCCTTCCAGGGAACGCTGTGATTCTGCGGCGCCCTGGCCTTCCGCTCTATTTCTTGTCACTCCCCCAAAAGCACAGCGACTCGGAGCGCTGCACGTACGGCCGCTCTAGCGCTTTTCTAAATTCCCGTATCTTCACAATTAGTAACAATATTTCTTTCTTTAAAATGGGTTCTCTAGTAAATTCAGGATGCCGAAACGCGGGCGCTCGGCCGGGCGTAAGCGCCAGCTACGCTGGCTGAAACGCGAGTTGCTCGGTCATCGCGCTTTTGACCCCGCGATTCTTTGCGAGCCAATTCGTGCCGACTCGGAGGCTCCCGGATATATCCCTCGGAGTCCCGATTATATACACTTCGGGGCAGGGAATCAAAAGGACAATTTCTCGCCCACTCAGGAAGAAGGGCCAGATTGTCTCTTGGGCCCCGAAAAGGAGGCGACCGATCCACCGGTGCCGGACAGGGAACCACCGCCGAGACAACCAATCCAGCAATTACCGGCGCCGGCGACCTTCGCGCCTACCCGATTGCTTACGAGACCTTTAAAGGTCTCAGCACAAATTAAGGCTAAGCGGCCGGATTCCACGACAGCACGGCACACAACGAAATCCAAACCATACGTCAGATCGGTGGTGCCGCTAAGGCTAAAAATCCGCCGAATAGGCGACAAGTTTGTCGTCGGCTAAACAAGGAATTGGTGATACCACGTCGCGGAACGACACCCCGGACGTGACAGCATAATAAATAATTTATTTTAAAAACACTCACCAATGTGTAACCTAAAGGCTGTTTCAAGCATTTATAGGTTTTAAAGTAATTACATACTTTTAAAGTCCGATCTTGCTTTTCTTTCTCATCCTCTCTTTCCTGTGATGCTACTACTGTTGAGTTAGTATCAACCAAATTCAGAATTATTCCTAATTTTAGTTTGTTGAGTCTTATAGATGACGTGTGTTTCCAATATCTTTCGATTTGGTCCCAAGGAGAAAGTCTTGTCGACAAGAACTGTAAGCAGTTCTCAGTGGTAAGATTATTCTCAGATTCTGAACAAGATTATGAGGAAAAAATAATTTTTTAATATTAAGAATATAAAGCAAATTAAAATTTTAAATTACCAAGAAGAGGAAAATTGTTTGCAGGCAAATCTTGTTTAGGAGGTATTGCATTGGAGTTCCCTGATCGAATAAATCTTATACCGTTTTCCCTAAGTGATCTTGCAATAGTATTATATTTATCAATTAATTTTCCTTTTGCTTGAACAGTTTTTCCTCCTTTAGGAGGAAATGTAATATGAGGGAATGTAATATGTGTCCTAAACGAAATAATAATTAATTGTATAAAAATGACTAATATAATTAAAATTATTAGCAAAAGGACAACAATGTATTATTCATCACCTTTAATTCCCCTGGAAAAACTTTCGCAATTTCATCTGCTAAGAAGTGAAAACGTTTACTATCAATTCTGTAATAAAGAAAAAAAATCTTATTTTTAAGAATATATTTTAAGTCTACTTTTTATTCAAATATTTAAGCAAAATTTTTTTTATTCTAAAAATAATTCTATATAAAAAAGAATTTAAAGATTTAAACATCTTAAAAGTATTTATAATTAATAAATTTTTTTAATAAGATTATTAATTTTACGGGTACATACACTTTATGTGTGTCACAACCAAATTCTGAAACTATTATTATGTTAGCTATTTTCAATCTAGCATTATTATCTAGGCCTATTCTTTTATGTTGCGCAATGATATTTTTTCCTTCTACCGATTTAATTAATATCCTATAGATATACTGAAACAGAAAAGAAAGAATGTTTTCGATAAAATGTAATAATTTAAAAAAATAAAGGGTTTCATAAATAGTTTACAATCCCCTATGCACAGATAGAGAAATAAATATTATTTTAAAATTCAAACATGAAAAGTGAAAAATTGTAAAGTAAAAGCATGGTCCTTATTTTCTAACTGAGAAAGTCATTGTAAGCAAATTGAAAATTATGTATGTAATTTTAATCTTACATTATCTTTTAAGTCAGAATTTTCTGAAACTAAAGGTTTAGCTGAAGAAATGGTATCTTCTGTTTGTTTTTCATTTAAACAAGCAAAGTCATTTAAAGTCGAACTCATATAATCATGAACTATTTCATTAATTTCTTGCTCAGAGTCAATATTACAGTAATCCAGAACAACTGGTGTAAGAAATGAACCACCATCAGAGTCAGACTGTGTAGAATCCACTTTTCTTCTTTTTATATCAGGTTCTATCAAGCTATTTGAGGAACTCTCACTCTACAAACATTATAAAGTATAATTACATTATAAAATATTTTTACAAAAAAACTACAGAATTTTAGATTTATAAAAATAAGAAAAAATACCTGTCTGTAAGAAGTCTTGAATTTCTTCTCAAAATTCATACGATCAACTGCCTTGGGCATTAATTCTTTCAAATATTTTCCGTTATTCTCCAAAAGTTGTGGAACATCATTTTTTGCAATACCGTTTTCTGGGAGCAAACCGAGAACAATAAAATAATGCTCAATTTAACAGATTTTCAATTCATATACTTATTCATTGTAATTTCTCAAGTTATATAAGATAATAAAATATAAAATATTCCTCTGATGTAAGAATTTCGTACTTTAAATGATCAGAAATAATGATTGCAATTAAAAAATTTGAAGATAATGTGTGTTTATCAGTTATAATTATTTTTACTCTAAATAAGCAAAGAGATTTACTTTTACATACTTCTTTAATTATACTCCTTTTCATTCCATATGTTGACCCTCTGTATTTAGAAATTTATTCGATAGCAGTTTCTACACGTAATATTCGTTAGATATTTGCATATATACTATATATGTAAATGTAATTTATAATATATCTATGTATTACAAATCTACATATCTACAATGTATATTTATAACATAATGTATTAATATATAATATACACTGGCGATCAAAATTAACGCATAGGTAATTCCATGCCAAAATTTTGCATGATTTCAAATAAGCGTAACTCCGTCAAAAATGGTCGTATCCTAAAAATTTTTTTTTGTTTTGAAGCTTAAAGTCTCTACTTTAAAAAGCAGTTAAGATCTTTTGACTTTATCTTTCTCCCT
>OV788326.1:14833754-14893754 GCA_928718305.1 Tetramorium bicarinatum | reverse complement strand
AATATTATAAATGGTATATTTCCTAATACAAAACATTCCATTTGGATGTTATATTTAGTTAGTATGTTAAATAAAAATAATATATTTCACAAGAATATTATCAGAGAAGAAAATCATGACTATATTATATAATTGAAAAAATGATAAATAAACATTCCATTTGTAGTTAGTATGTATTTTACAAGAATTATATCAGAGAAGAAAATTATCTAGTGTCTGATAGCCTCAAAGGCTGGCGCCAGACTAATGGCACGTTCAAATCCCCCAAAGAAGAGAAGAAAATCATGACTATATTATACAATTGAAAAAATAATAAATATTTTTTTTAAACTCTATTTGAAGAGATTGAACATCTTTTTTAATTCTTTTTAATAAGAATTAAAAATTGAAAAATAAATTAAAAATAGTAAATTAATTATTTATTTTAATTTATTTTTAATTTATTTAAAATAGAAAAAAATAATTTAATTTTAGATATAATTATACTTTTAAGTGAGTTAAAAAAGTTTTATATTTTTAACGACGTAACTATTTTCAAATCTTTGCACAAGAAAGAATATATTAATATTATTTAGAAATTATATTAGAGATATTTTAGATGGTAAAATATTATTTGATAAATTTATTATAGAAATATTTTGTACGAAAAGAAAAAAATTGAAATAAATATTCTTGTAGGAAGGAAATAACGGAACCACTAAATATTCTTGAGGATATTCTTTAATCGTTATAGTTTGTTACAAACACATCGCCGCCATTCCTTCCACGCTCCTCCTAACGCGATCACTGCGCCTTCCTACAATACCTCCGCGCTAATTTCGCGCGTTATTCAAAACTAAATCACATACTACATTATTTTAGAATTTTGTTTTGAAATTGTTTTTTTTAATAAAATATAAATTTTTTAAATAAAATATTAATTATTTTCGTTTTTTTTGAAAAAATATTTTTTTAAATTAAAATCAATAAGTATTAGTTAATTATGTCTATAATAAAAATTTTATATAAACAAGATGATTCTAGTGGATTAATACGTGGTATGTATGATTTACATTGATGAAATATGTAAATTTAAAGAAAGTTATTTTAAAAATTCATACGATTTTTTTAATCAATTAAAAGATTTTTTAAATATTAATCCAAACAATGTAAATAAAAAAAATTATATCTTATTTTATAATAATAATCCAACAATACTTTTAGAAAAAATAAAAACATTTTTAAAAAATAAAAATATTTACTCTTAAGTAAATAATTAAACAAATAAATATACGTAATATAGTTTTTAAGAATAAATATACGTAATATAGTTTTTAAGAATAAATATACGTAATATAGTTTTTAAGAATAAATATACATAATATATGCTGAATCACAATCTGGCCTTATATAATACAGTTTTTAAGAATAAGTATACGTAATATATGCAGAATCAGAATCTGGCCTTATAGTCAAGAGTTCTTGCTGGTGAGGCACAATGGACGATGTGGATCTCCCTAACAGGGACAATTATTATTATACGTAATATAGTATCAGGATATGAGATAAGCAAGGAAGAAATGGAAAAGGCTATAAGGAAATTGAAGGAAGGAAAGGCGGCCGGGGGAGATGGTATAAGAAATGAAGTGTGGAAGTATGGAGGAAAGGAGGTGAGAGAGTGGCTGTGGCAGATATGTAATAGAGTCTGGAAAGGAGAGGGATGGCCAGAGGATTGGAGAGAAGGAGTGATAGTGCCGATTTTGAAGAAAGGGAAAGGGAAAAGGGTAGAGGACTATAGAGGAATAACGCTGACGCAAACGGCATATAAGGTATACGCAGCAATATTGGCGGAGAGACTGAAGGAGGAGTTAGGGAGGAAAGGAATATTGCCACCGAGCCAAGCGGGCTTCCGAAAAGGGATGGGAACAATAGATCAAATCTATGTAATAAACTATTTGATAAACAAGAGGGTGACGGAAGAGAGGAGAAAAATGGTAGCTACGTTCATAGACATGAAGGCGGCGTTTGACTCGGTGGACAGGGGAATACTGATAGAGAGTATGAGAAAAAGAGTGAGGGAAAGGCAGGTAGCAAGATGCGAGGAGGTGTTGGAGGAGACAGTGAGCAGAATGAGAATAAGAGAGAAAGAAGGAGGAAGATTTTGGACAGAGAGGGGAGTGAGACAGGGGTGTCCCTTGAGCCTCTGTTTATTCACCCTGCTGATAGCGGACATGGACGAGGCGTTGGAGGAGGAGGGATGGGGAGGAATGAAAGTAAAAGGAAGGAAAATTTATTCACTGGCGTATGCGGATGATGTGGTGGTTCTGGCGGAGAAGGAAAATGGGATGCAGAGAATGTTAAAAGGATTGGAGAAGTATGTGGATAAAAAAGGCCTGGAGGTAAATGTGGAAAAAACGAAGGTGATGAGATGCAGAAAGGGAGGGGGAAGATGGAAGAAGATAGAGTGGAAATGGAAAGGAAAGATGATAGAAGAAGTGAAGAAATTTAATTATTTAGGATATATGCTGATGGCAAATGGAGGTCAGAGAGAACATATAAAGGAAAGAGTGAGGAAGGGAGCGGTGGTGATAAGAGAGGTCTGGGGGATAGGAAAAAGAAGATTTGGAAAAGACTGGGCAAGAAGGATGTGGCTGTTTGACAGGCTGGTGTGGACAGTGATGGGGTATGGAGTGGAGATATGAAGGTGGAAAGAGAGGGAAGAAATAGAGAAAGTGCAGGATAGATTTCTAAAATGGATAGCAGGAGTGGGAAGGAGTACATCAAGCTATCTATTAAGGGAAGAATTTCGAAAAAAGAAGCTGAGGGGAACGACGGGTTTAAGAGCATGGGGATACGAGAGAAGATTAGGCGAAAGAAAAGGAGGGGAACTGGCCAGGTTATGTTGGGAGGAGTTGAGAGAAAGAGCAAAGGAAGGATCAGCAGTGGGAGAATGGGAGAAGGAGAGGAAATAGTACTATGAGAGGAAAGGATGGAGCTTGAAAGTGATAGAAAAGATGAGAGAAGATGGAGAAATGAGAGGAGAAGAGATAGTAAGGAAGGAGAGGAAGATGCAGGAGAAAGAGAGATGGGAAAGGATAAGGGAGTCTAAATTTAATAAATGGTATGGAAGAATAAAAGGAAAAGGAGTATCGGAATACCTAAAAGAGGGATGGAAGGAGGAAAGATGGCAGAGGATAGCAAGGCATAGGTTAGGTGACGGGATGAGAGGAAACAGGTATTGGGAGGGAGGGGAGGAAAAAAAGTGTAGGAGATGTGGATGGGGGGAGGAAACGTGGGAGAATATGTGGGAAGAATGCACGAGTTGGGGGCAAAAGAGAGGGTGGCAGGAGGCGGTGGAGAAGGTTCTCGGGGAGAGGGGGGAGGGAGAGGAGTGGATGATAAAGTCGGGCGATGAGGGAAGGGAGGGAAGAGGAGGAAGGCAAGATGGGAGGAGGTGTGAATGAGGAAGGATTGGAAAGAGAGAAGCATACAACGGAAACGGAGGTACAAAGGAATGAGTGTGGATGTATGGATGGATGTGAGTGTGTGTCTCTCTCTCTCGCGGGCGAGCGAATAAATAGATTTAAGTTAATTGTAAGCGGAGCGGAGGTCCGCGTGTACCTCGCAAAGGGAATAAACTATTACTACTACTACTACTATATCACGGACGGTCGTGAGCGAGTAACGAACTGAGATGTGTAAAGGAGCGCGATCGGCGAGTGCATTAGGTGAACGCGAGCGTCGTGATCGCGCGAATCAGTCGGTAACAGATCGAGCTCGCATCGTACATAACTAAAATGAATAAGAAAACTCGTATGGTCCAACACTTCCCCTCGATGCGAGGACGGATAGTTTTTATTGAAGAGTATCGATTTGCTCCATTCCAGAGAATGCGATACATTTCTCGAATTTGGGTCTAGGGAGGCCCTTCGTAAACATGTCAGCCACGTTGTCATCAGTAGAAACGTGCTCAACACGTAGGCGTTTGTCCTTCAAGGCCTCTCGTATAAAGTGGTGGCGAATAGCAATGTGTTTACTGCGCGCATGAAAAACTGGATTGTCCGCAAGTCTCAACGCGCTGAAGTTATCGCTAAACACCTCGATGTCGGTCAATTCCTCGAATCCTAGTTCCTTGAGAACGGCTGTCCAGTAGATCGATTCCTTGGCTCCTTCCGTTAGCGCCATATACTCCGCTTCGGTGGAGGACAAAGCGACTGTCCTTTGTTTCCGTGCGTCCCAAGAAATGGGACTGCCGCTTAAAGTGAAAACATACCCGGAATAAGAGCGCCGATCGTCAGGGCAATTTCCCCAATCGGAGTCGACGAACCCCTTCAGTTGCTTAGTATCGGCTGAGTACACCAGTCCGAGGTCGAGAGTACCTCTGAGATACCTCAAAACCCTTTTAGCGGCAATCCTTCCCATATGAATTATTAAACTGACCCAGGCAGCTTGCCGCGAAGCTTATTTCCGGTCGCGTAGCCAATGCCAGGTACGTCAGACACCCGACCAGCTCTCTGTATGGGACGTCTTCATCCAATTCGAGTGGTTCTGCTTCCCTGACAAGCTTCTTGTTAACATCCATCGGCGTACTGACCGGTTTAGCGTCGGTCATGTTGAATCGACTTAGGAGATCGGTGATGTAACTGCGTTGACTCATAACTACTCGATCATCATCCTGACTAAACTTGATTCCTAAACAATAGTCAACAGGTCCAAGGTCCTTGATGTCAAATCGGCGAGAAAGTATTCGTCCAAGCTCCGCAATTGACTCAGAGCTTCTAGATGTGACGATGAGGTCTACATAATCTGCGATCAAGATGATGTCTTCCTCTCGTCCCTTATAGTACAAGCACGGGTCACAGTTGGAAGGTCGAGCCCCGAATTCGACGTAGGGCTTCACGTAGCTTTTCATGCCACTGTCTTCCGGCTTGTCGCAACCCGTAGAGAGATTTCTTGAGTAGGCATACTTTATCACCCTGATCCAGTTCGGTAAGCATACGCTCCGCTTTCGACTTGACATCCGGTTCCTTCTCGCTCTTCACTGCGGCTGTCAGAATGTCTTTCATTCGCTTGGGAGGCTCCATCAAAATTTCTTCCGATAGCTCACCGTTAAGGTATGCAGTGGTTACGTCGAATTGATTCATTGTCATCCCGAATCGGGCGGCCATTGCGGCGATCAGACGAATCGTACTCAGGCGGGCGACTGGTGCGAATGTCTCCGGGAAATGAATTCCTGGTTTCTGGGAGAATCCCTGAGCCACAAGGCGAGCCTTTTTACGCTCCAGGTTGCCATCAGATCCGACCTTTTCACGTAGTACCATTCTGCTGCCTATTATTTGAACACCTTTGGGACGGTCGACCAATATCCAAGTTCTTGACGATTGAGCGAATTTCTTGAACCATGGCGTCGAACCAATCTTCCGAGTTAGGACCCGTTAGTGCTAGCTGCATCGGCATTTCAGATAAGTAGACCTGTTCATATAAGTCCAATTCCGCGCGTCGTGCAACCTCGTTGAACTGCTTCCGCGGGCGGCCGCGTTGTCCCGTTCTGATGATGCTCGGTCTTCCTGGTCCTCGTCTGACACCAGGCTCACAGTCTGCAGAAGGATCCTCTTCAGCGTTGTCCTCCGCGCGCACATCTTCCGTGTGAAGCTGATTGTCATTAATAGGTTCCAAATTTACCTCGATAAAGTTCGGTTCTCGTGCGTCTTGATTGTCTATGGTGTCCAGTCCACGATTCTCCGGAGAGAAGTCCTGATACTCCCCGATCTTCGGAGGTGTGTGGCTAGAAAATTTGACGTTACGAGATACGACGACTTTTTCCTTGGGTAGCCAGATTCTGTATCCTTTAGACTCTTCCGAGAAGCCAACTAGAATGCCTTCTTTGTATTGCGGGTCCAGTTTGCTCTTGCCCGGTTTTCCATCGAGACAATGAACTCGACAGCCGAATTCGCGCAAGTAGCTGACGTTGGAAACTTGCCCGGTCCATTTTTCGTAGGGCGTCTTTCCATTTAAGCTCTTCGAGGGACAGCGGTTCCTGATGTGGTTGGCTGTGTTGACTGCCTCGGCCGAGACGCATGGCGGAAGTCCCGCCTGTATGAGAAGGCATCGCGCCGTGTCAAACAAACTGCGATTCTTGCGCTCGGCGACGCTATTTTGTTGCGGATTCTAAGGAACAGTTAGACGTCTCGTGATACCGTGAGACTTCAGGAATTCTTCGAACTCGTTGCTCAGATATTCCGTTGTCTGTCTGAAGACACTTTACGTTGCATCCTTTTTGATTTTGGACAAGGGCGATATACTCTCTAGTAGCCTTTAAAACCTCGTCTTTTGTTTTGAGGCATCGCACTTCACATCAACGCGAGTGGTCGTCGATGAATTCTACGAAATATCTCGCGCCGCTCATGGATGCAACACGCATGGGTCCGCATACGTCCGAGTGTATCAGGTCCAGCGGGCAGGATTCCCGTGTAGACTTCTTTGGAAAAGGGCTTCGATGCATCTTGCCTTTTAGACATATGTCGCACTCGGGTTCGTCACCTAAGTCTCTGCGTGTTAATCCGTTAATCCGAGGATAGTTCCCTTACGCTCTGCTTCGCGAAGATCCGAGATGTTCAAATGTCCGAGTCGTCTGTGCCATGAGACATTCGTGGTAACCGCCGAGGGAGTCTCAGGTTCGGTTGCGGGCGGATTCTTCGCACTCTCGTACGAAATAAAGACCGTCGATTTTATCGGCGACCAGTTTAGTGTCACCGTTGTGGTCCAACACTGAAGCGCCATCTTTCTCGAAAACGACCTTGAATCCTTGCTCTGTAATTCTTCCGACAGACAGTAAATTTGAACGTAGATCTGGAACATGCAAAGTATTTTTCAATGTCACGCCTTTAATCGAGCTGAATACCTTAGCCTTAAATCTGGCCGTGCCCTCGGCGACGATTTCTGTAGATTCGTCGTTCGCGACGAATTTTTCCACGCTTCGAAAAGTCAGCGTCAGAGAAAAACGCAATATTGTTGCGACATCGCACCGCTATCGATGCACCACATCCGCGCACGTCCCGTAGATCTCGTGAGTAAAGCTTCGCTGGCGCACAACGACACTGGTTCGCTCGTTTTTGCGGCTTCGCTGTCTGTGTTTTTGTTACGGCACTCCGCGGCTTTGTGTCCGAATAATTTGCACTTATTGCACCGAACTCTCTTCTTCTTCGATTGAGCCTTAATCGTTGTTGGCCTTCGCGCCCTGATTTTTCCGCGGGTGAATCTTCTTGTTTACGTACATTGCGCTAGATCCGGACGACTGCTCGTTCCGATGGGCGTTGCGCTCTTCGACGATTTTTATACGCAGGGCGTCGGGGTCGGGTAATTCGTCCCGCGACTCGATCGCGACACGGAAATTCTCGTAGCTCGGAGGTAAGCTATATAGCAACGCGATCGCGAGCACATCCGGATTCACGTTGACTTCCATGTCTCTCAATTTATCGACGACGTCGAAGAACTTCGCAACATGCTCACGAACGTCGCCGTCTTCTTGCATCCTGTGCAGCATTAGTTGCTTTAGGAGAGTTGTTTTTCTCGCTGGTCCCTTTGATTGATAAATTGTTTCTAGCTTGCGCCAAACGTCCCTCGATGTATCGCACCCCTTTATCTGTTTCAATTCCGTGGCACTGATGGACAGGACAATGTCAGATTTTGCCTTGCTGTCGCCTTTTATCCAAGCAGCAATGGCGGTGGCTCTTTCGGCATTGCCGGCGATATTCTCGGGCTTGACGTTGGTCCCGTTCACGTAATCCCACTCGTCGTTTCGAATTAACAATGCCTCCATATGAATCTTCCACGTATCGAAGTTTTCGCGGTTGAGCGGCTCGAATCGCGAAATGTGGGTAGGGTTAATCATGTTTCTACGGATCGTTGCACTGACACAATATTTTTGCGATAAAGAACGGTGGCGGTTATGGCGGTCTTGTTTTCTTCTTTTACTATGCGTATCTCAGCTTGTGCCGCTGAGTCCATAACCTGTTGGAGGTCACGGTGGATAGGGCAGCAACGCGAAAAGAGAACACGACTTCGATCAGGAGTACAGAAAAGAATATATTTCCAGTAGCTATACGTGTACAATATATCATGGACCGTCGTGGACGTGAGCGAGTAACGAACTGCGATGTGTAGATAAAGGAGCGCGATCGGCGAGTGCATTAGGTGAACGCGAGCGTCGTGATCGCGCGAATCAATCGGTAACAAATCAAGCTCGCATCGTACATAACTAAAACGAGTAAGAAAACTCGTATGGTCCAACAAATTTATTATATGATAATTATTTCTCAGAACTTTTAAAATTTGTTAAAAATAAATCAATAAATATTTTTTTTGAATATTGTAATATAATTAATAAATTTAAAAAATTAAAAGTATCTGATAGTAATAATGAAAATAATACTAAGTTACTATTATCATTATTTATAGACAATAATAATATTTTCTGAGAAGATAAAGAAAAAGTACTTATATTAAATTACAATAAAATAATAACCGAAGATGAAATAATTGAAGTAATAAAAAAATATAATAATTATAAATGATAAATATAATTTATATCAATTCTTATCAAAACATTTTTATATTAATCTTTTAACTTTTGTTAAAATAAAATCTAAAATTTATAATAAATAAATTATTGGTTGATCTTAAGATTTAGAAATTCTATTATTCTGTTATCATTTCTATTAAAATTAAATATATGCTCATATACAGAATTTAAAAACCAATCAAATAATAAATTTAAATCACTTTTATTTTTTGTAACAAAAATTACTTTGTTTATTATAAAAAAACAATTTTTAAAATGAACTTCTTTTTGGTGATAATATAATTATATTTTCGATATTAAACATAAAATTATCGATTGATTTATTATTATAGTCTATAATATTATTAGAAAATCGAAGATCATAATATTGTAACAATTATGTATTATTAAAATTTTATCATAATCAGTAATATTGTTAAAATATGAACAATCAATTATTTTACAATCTTTTAATTGCGTTTTTTTTCACACTTTGCATATGTTTTAATAATTTGTTTATTTAAAACAACAGAGAACATAATTAATCTATATTCATTGAACATAATTAATCTATAATTATTATAATTATAGGAAAAAGAATAATAGGACAATAATATTATATCAAAATTTTTATTATTAATATTTTCAAATTTTTCAATAATTTGAAAAGAAAGATTATTTTTCTTTAATAAATCTATAATATACTTTAAATCAGGTAAATTTAAAAAAAAGATACTTTTTTTAAAAATATTTTTTTGCTTTTCTAAATTTAAACAAGATATAAAATCATCGATATATATTAATTGAGCCATTTACTTTTCATAGTAGTTTTTCATTAAATTTTTTTTTGTTATATTTTTCAATGTCTCTTTTTTGTATTTCTTTTAATTCTTCAATATTTCTATAATTTTTTTTATTTAAATCTATAAAATGTAAATCTTTTTTTACAATTAAATTATTATTCTTATCAGTAAAATCTTTTAAAAAATTAAATTCATCTTTCCCATTTTCAATTATTATTCTATTTAAATATATCAATATATAATTTTCTATGTTGATTAGTTTGGCTTTATTTTCATCAATATTAAATGAAAAGTTTTTAATAAAAATTGTACATTTCCCAACGTATGATATCAAATCATCTATGGAATTACTGAAAAATAAAATATCATCTACAAAAGATATAAATTCTACATTTTTTTTTTTAATTTTTTTTTCAAATTTGTTAAAAATATATGATAAATATATTTCGAATAAAAGTGTTGACAATGGTAAACCTTGGTGTAGTGTTTCATTTTTAATTGTTATATTTTTATCACGATAATATAAATTTAAAGTTGAATTATAAATATTTTCTATTAATTTAACTTCTTTTTCTTTATTTTTTAAATTAATATTTTATTATATAATATATCTAATTTTACACTTGCAAAAGCATCTTTTATATCTATTTTAATAAAATATTTATATTTAGAAGTTGTATAATGAACTTCATATAAAATATCTATATAACTTGTCCCAAATTTTCTTATATTTTTATGTAATTGATGTTTTGTTTTTAAAAATTCTAATAATTTTTGACATATTATATTTGTTTTGATATCTGTAGATACAAAAGGTCTTATTTTACGGTTATGATTTTGATAATTTTTTTAATTAGATCCAGTATTAAAATATAAATTTAATATTATATCATAATTTAAATAACCACATTTTAATGCTTTATTAAATAAATTATTTATTTCAGTAGAATTATATAAATGATTATAAATAACTTTATTATTCATTTCAGTAAAACTTTATTATTAATTGTACCACAATTTTAAAAAAATAAAAATTCAATATTTTATAGATTTTAATTATCTTAAGAATATTTAAAACACCTTTAAATATATCATGATTCTCGAATAAAATATTATAATCATCAAACTCTTATATCTTTAAAAAAATATATTCTATTTAAAAATTTAAAAATTTCATATTGTATGATCTATAAGTTTTTCAGACACGCCTTCGAACACAGATGTTAAGTCTAAAGGATGCATTTTGGGAATTTTGACTTATTTTTTGTATTAAGTAAGTAAGTAAGTAAGTTTATTAAACCCTTTCGGGGTACACAGGGACTCCCGCTCCCTTTACAATTTCATCTCTACTTTTCTCCCTCGCCTCCTCACATTATTCTCTCTCTCTCTCTCTCTCTCTCTCTCTCTCTCTCTCTCTCTCTCTCTCTCTCTCTCTCTCTCTCTCTCTCTCATATACCATTTCATCTCTTCTTTCCTCCCTCACCTCTCCACATTATTCTCTTTCACACTCTCTCTCTCTCTTCCTCTCTTTCTCACCTTTCGCTCGCTACTCTCGCCTTTACATTTTACGTTCTTTCTCCTTCCCCCTCCGACCAGACCTTCGTTGACCATTACTCTCTCTCTCTCTCTCTCTCTCTCTCTCTCTCCCTCTTCCTCTCTCTCTCATATTTCGCTCACTACTCTCGCCTTTACATTTTTTTTTTACATTTTTTTCTCCTTTTCTATCCGACCTGACCTTCTCTGGCCAATACATTCTAAAGGTCCTTTCCCTTCCCACACCTCTCCTATCCCTTTCTCACCACTCTCTTCTTTCTCTCTCTCACTCACACCTCTCTCTCTCTATTTCGCCTTTACATTTTCACTCCTCGCCCATTCACTTCTCTCCATTTTCTCTCTCCCTCTCACACTTCATTCTCTTAAAACTACTTCCGCCCTTACATATGTACATTTCTTTCCTCCTTCATCTCCCGACTTGACCTTCGTTGGCCATTACATACTAAGCGCCCTCTCCCTCCCCACGTTCCCTCCCCCTTTCCCCACGCTGCCAAAAGGATATCTCTCCATCTTCTTACCGCCCTTAACAATTTCTCATTCTCCAATCCATCTCCTTCCTGCCCCTTGGCGCCATCTCTCTCTCTCTCTTCCTCCTCCTTGCTTTCTCCTCCCTCCTTCCTCGCCTCTTTCTCCACTCCTTCCACCCTCCTCTCCCCTCCTTCTTCATCCTTCCTTCTTCTTCTCTTCCTCTCTCTCCTCTGCTTCCCGGTGCTCTCCCTGCCTTCCCGCTCCTTTCCCTTTGTCCGCTCCCTGTTGCTCCCTCCGCTTCCCGGTGCTCCTCCTTCTTTCCCGCTCCTTCCTTTTGTCCGCTCCCTGTTGCTCTCCTCACTCCGCTCTCCAACCTCCGCTTTCTTCGCTTTCTCGTGCCCTCCGGAGTCAGTCTTTCGTTCTTTCTTGAACCTCGCTCGTTCTCAATCGCTCTCCTCCCGGTCCACCCTCCACTGTCGTACTCTTTCCACTCCTCTTTACTCTCTCACCTTCTTTCCGCTTCTCATTTTTCACTTCCTCCTAACCTCTCCTCACTCTCTTCCGTCTCTACCGATCCGCCAGTCTACCGTCGCTCCGTCGACCTGCCCTCGCACCGCCATTCGCCACTTCTTCTCCCTTGCACCATCTGCTCCATGCTACACGTCCCGGAGCGAGAACTTCCCGATCGATCCTCTCTATTTCTCCATTCGATCCATCGATCTCCCGCCGATCCGTCGATCTATCCTCGCTCCGCCAATTGCCACTCCTCCTTCTCTGCGCCACCAACTCCACTCTACTTATCCCGGTGCGAGAACTTCTTGATCGACCCTCTCACTTTCTCCATTCGATCCATCGATCCGCTGTCGATTTGTCGATCCGTCCTCGCTCCGCCAATCATCGCCTCTCCTTCCTTGCGCCAACTACACCACTACACGTCCCGGTGCAAGGACTTCCCGGTCGACCCTCTATGTTTCTCCAATCCTCCGTGTCATCCTCCTTCTTGCTTCCTTTCCAACCTTGCTCCGGAACTTCAACTCCTTTTCACATCTCCTGTCCTTGCTCCTCAACCTTCCCTCCAATTGCTCATCTTCCTCTCTTCCTCCTTCACCTCTCCAGCACACCCACTCCCTTTACTTTCACTTAACTCGCTCCCAATTCTCCTATCTATCCAGACACTACCTCCCAACCATCCACACCCTCCGCCATCTTTCCGGAAGTCCTATTTTTTGTATTATTTTGTCTAAATTTTTAGGTTTTTTAGAATTTTTTTAAATTTTATAGAGTTGTAAATGCAATTCATATTTTTCTAGTATTATTTTGTTAATAAAATTACTTAAATTTATATGACACTAAGTTATAATGTTTAATAATGTATCGATTTTTAACTTCTTTATAACATACACCACAAATAAATTTTTCATTTTGCATTCTTCTTTTACATTCATAACATATGTAACTAATACCATATTTTCTTTTTGTTGCTTTAACAAATTCAGAATGTGATTTAATGATTTTACATGTTCCACATTTTCTCTTCATTTTTTTAATTATATGATTCGATATATTGTTTATACGTATTATCAAAGCCTAACCATTTAACATAAACTTTATCTTTCTTCTTCAATATTTTTTTCAACTAAATAGATGATTTTAATTATCTTTAAGAATGGATAAGAATTTTTAAAACACTTCTCTCAATATATTCTTTTAAAAAGAAGAATTATATCATATTATTAAGACACTTAAAGAAATGTTTTAGAAATTCTTATCTTAAAAAAAAAAAATAAATATATGATGCTTAAAAGAATTATATCATATTATTAAGACATTTAGAGAAGTGTTTTAGAAATTCTTATCTTTAAAAAAATATATATATTATATGATTCTTGAAAAGAATTATATTATTAAAATCGTGAATTTTATTCTAAAATTTATATAATCAAAGATCATGATTCTTGAAAAGAATTATATCATATTATTGAAACATTTAGAGAATAAATCTTTTTAAATATTAAAGCTGAATCAGATGGATCACCACCAGTGATGCCGTTCGGCAGACGTTTGCAGCACAGCACGTCTGTGGAGGGGGTAGAGGCATACACTGTAGAGACTGCATACTACGTGTGCGCTCGGCGTTCGGCCAGCTTCGGGCAGAAGACGAGAACAACAATGTTCTCTCTTTCTCTCGCACTATATATATGCTCGGCAAGCTAGCAAGACGCCGCTGGCCGATTTTAACGTTGAGGCGAAAGCAACACGCCGCTGGCGGACTTTAACGCTGACAATGAGACGAAAATTATACAAAATTGTTTAATAGGAAATTGTTCAAAAGTTAATATAAATATAATATATAAAATCCACTCTTGGCCAATATGCTTTTTTTATTCCTCCCGCAGCAGCAACACTATCAAACACATGTATATACGCACGCACGCACATACACATGCTTTTATATTTTTTACATTTACTTACTGTATTTAATATATAGTTGTAAATTTTATTTTCAGTTCAAAGATGAGGTGATGGTCGCGCGTATGCTTGCTTGGACTTGCGAGTCTTACCCGTTATTCATATAGGAGACCCATAAATGGAAAAAAAGACAGAGGAAGAAATATGTGGACATATTCAAAATTATTATTATTCGCATTAAAAAAATATTTTTGAAATATGCATTTCTTTTTTAATAATTACCCGATAATTGTCCTGTGGCAATTATATATAAGTTGTAAAACGGTTTTCTCGAAAAATATAATGATTACACTTGTATGTTCTTGCATTATTTATTAAGGGGTTATACTTAGTCAAGAGGCCGAAAAAGATGTTTTTTTTATTTTTGTAGAAAAATGAAACTTTTTTCATTAATTAAAAGTTTATTCAAAAGTACATGTCTCGAACGTATTCTAGTAAGTTTTTTGGTAACAAATTGTTGTAATATAGCGAAGTTATAGCATCCTCCCAAAAAGTGATTTATTTAACGGTGAGCACGATTTCTTCGCACTGATTTATCTGATATCAAGAAACCAAAAGATTTAATTAGTGTATGAGTGTTGTCAGTTGTGAACGAAGGATTTTTTTGAATGCATAAGTTTTTTTATTAACGAAAAACAATCCAGCAAACACAATGTTACATGTAACATACGTGTTAGTTGTAATTTCCTACTCAACAATATAATTGTTATATAACATGCATGTTACATAACAGTTATATTGTTGAGTAGGAAATTACAACTAACATGTACTTACATGTGACATTGTGTTTGCCGGAAAGAAATTTTTATGTAAATTATTTTGCGTAAAACAGCCGCCATTTTATTAAAAATCAATTTTTCGTTCTCAAAAAAAATTTTTTGTTCACGAACTGGCTCATACACTAATTAAATCTTCTTGGTTTCTTGATTTCAGATAAATCAGTGCGGAGAAATCGTGCTCATCGTTAAATAAATCACTTTTTGGGAGGATGCTATAGCTTCGCTATATTATAATATTTTGTTACCAAAAAACTTACTAGAATACGTTCAAGACATATACTTTTGAATAAACTTTTAGTTGATAAAAAAAGTTTAATTTTTCTACAAAAATGGAAGAAAACATCTTTTTCAGCCTCTTGACTAACCTTGCCCCCTTAATAAATAATGCAAAAACATACAAGTGTAATTATTATATTATTTGAAAAAACGATTTTACAACTTATATATATAATTGCCATAAGAAAATTATCGGGTAATTAAAAAATAAATGCATATTTTTAAAATATTTTTTTTTATTGCGAACAGTAATAATTTTGAATGATATATCCCCTCATATTTCCTCTTCCTTTTCCTCTTCCTCTGTTTCCACCTCTTCTATAAGGATAGCGGGTACGACCCGCTCGCTGGCCGTACCAACGAGCTCGCGCACGTCCAGCACCTCGTCTTTGAACTGAAAATAAAATTTACAAGTAAATAATAAATGTAAAATATATAATAGCATGTGCCTTCATGCATGCGTGCGTATGTGTGAGGTATACCATTTTGTTGCTGCTGCGGCTGCTCCTGCAGTTGCTGCTGCTGCTGCTGCTGCTGCTGCTGCTGCTCCTGGGGCTGCTGCTGCTCTTCCACCTCCTGAGGCGGCTGCTGCTGCTGCTCCTCGTCCATCGGCTGCCCCAGCGACTTCAGCCGAGCATTAATAAGTTGTTGCAGTTGCAGCGCTTGCTTTTGCTGCAACTGCAACATCTGTTTTAATACCGGAATTTCATCCATTTTCTGTAAAAAATACACACATAAATGATATATACATATTTTATAATAAATTAACTTTAAAAGCATTAAATATATATAAATATAATATTTCCAGAAATATATAAATATAATATTTCCAGATAGGAACGCATGCAGAATAATTTTAGCCTCATTTTAACTTTAAAAAATAATCTGTTATATATTGCGTAATAATTCTACATCTAAATTTTAAAATCAATAATTCTAAATATAATGATTGTAACATGTAGCAATTTTTAAAAAATAGATGCCTAAAATAAATTCCTATATCATTGTTACATTAGTAAGAATCAACTTAGCAATTATTACTGACAATAAATACATTTCAGAAATTAATTTTGTTATTATTGTAAAAATTGTCACAGCAAAAAATTATACGATTATTATTCAAATAATAGTAAGAAAATCTTTTTATTTTTTATTTTTTATATTACTTTGCGTCATAATTTTGTTTATATTTAGAACTTATTATTGTAAAATATTTTTTCAGCAAAAAATATGCGTTTTGCAGAATTATATGATAATTATAGCGAAATGCTGTCAATGGAAAGATGCAATAATTGTGCATTTCTTACAAACGTTTCCTATCTGGGATTGTTATAATACTAACATTATCGGTATTATAAAACAATATTATACCTAATTTATTATTAATATATTAAGGTTGGTCTATATAAATCGTAATGCTTTAATTGTAAATGATTATAGTTCTTAAGTCTGTCATGCATTATAATATCTATATTATATGTATTATAATGTATATTTGTCATTGTCATGAGATATACGGTCGATTTCGTTGCATGCAGAATTGGCGTTAGACACGATCATGTTTCTTAACGATTCTTCTTCTTCTTTATTTAATTTGGCACCCGGATCCTACACAACGGATTCGATACGGCCATGTACGCCGATTGGGCTTGCACCCGATAGGCGAATAATGAAAATTTAAAACAATGAAGACAGCTAAGTGGTAATGCGGATTAGAGAAAAAAGACAATAAAAGCAGCTAAGTGGTCAAAAGAGTGCTAAGTAGTCAAACCAAATGCGATTAGTTGCATTGAAACTTTAAAAAAAAAAGAAAAAAATCTTTGTATCTCCTCTGAGACTAAACACGTCCGAACACGCTCGCCCCCAGTTTGCGACTGTTTCTTAACGATCATAATTAGTAAAAGGAAGTTATACACAATCAGAAACAATACAACTTATATGGACCAACCTTTAGATTCACGATAAATACTAAATTGTTTTTAACTAACCTTATATCCTTTCTAAGCACGCTCTGAGGACGCTCTCTGCTTCTCGCGTTCACAAATACTGAGATGCGATTAGATCGCGCGGTGCGCGGTGCGCATTTAGTTTTTCTATTGTTTTCGTCGCTATAGATATCAGTCTTTTCGGTCGCGAACGCCGTTGGACGCAACGTTGTTGTAGACCGCTTGACATTTTCAGGTATTATTAACATTCACATACACACAACACCGTATATACACACACACACACACACACAATATTATTCTACAATTAATATATTTTAACATTAATAATTTAATAGTATTTTTCGAATAATATTCTGTTATAATAATATAACCCATATGGAAACAAATAATACATTGACGAAAAAATCTAACAAGCGAAGCTTTTCAGAAGCTTGGATTAATGATAAGCGATATAAATCTTGGATCCAGAAAGTATCATCCGATAGTAGTCTTTATTACTGTCATATATGCAATAAAAAATTTTCATGTAATTCAGTACATGTCTCAAGACATGCGGATTCTGCGTGTCACAAAAATAAAGAAAAATTATTATTATGTAATATTGATAATAATTCGTTAAAGAAAAGAAAGAAAGAAACGGCATTTCAACACCGATGGTTAGATAATGAGCAATTTAAATGTTGGTTACGCGAAGTGCCGCATGTTCCAAATTCATTTTCTTGCTCAATTTGCGATAAATCTATTGTTGGTGGTTTATCGCAAATCTATCGTCACGCAGAATCTACAAGACATGAAAAAAAATATAAAATTTTTATTGAAACAAAAAAATCTAATGAAGATTTGAACGAAGAAAGTAATGAATTTTTGTCATTTGATGACCGTAAAAGCTCAATGGAGATTAGATATGCTGCGTTAATCGTAGAAGCAAATATTTCTATTCAAATGGCAGAAAAGTTTCTTAAATTCTTTCAACATGCATCAAATGATGGTGAGGTATTGAGAAGCATAAAAATGGCACGAACAAAATGTACTAATACGATGACGAATATTTTATGCCCAGTTGAAACAGACCGTGTCGTTAATAACATTCAGAACACAAAATTTACAGTATTTATTGATGAAACATCCGATATTTGCAACGATAAATGGATGAGTTTTGTTGTTCGTTATGTTGATCCGGAGACATTAGATATTCGTTCTCAATTAGTTAAACTAATAAATATTGACGCCAAAGATTCTAGTGCAGAAAAGTTATTTCATGCTTTTAAATGTGAAATGTGGAAATTACAGATTCCATTTTCAAATATTGTTGCCTTGTCATGCGACAATGCGTCTGTCATGACAGGGAAACATGTATCATTTAAAAGAAAATTAGAACAAGTATGTCCACGTTTATTAACATTTGCATGCCCTTGCCATTCGGCTGCGTTAGCAGCTCATGCTGCATGTAGTAAAATACCTACAATTTGCGAAGAATTTGTAAAAAAAATTTCTAATTTTATTAATAGCAGTCCAAAACGTTCGGCTATTTTTACAGAATTCTCTGAATGTTTCCAAGAAAAAAAACTGAAAATATTAAAATTATGTGATACACGTTGGCTTTCTCACTACTTATGTGTAGAAAGACTTCTAGAATCTTGGGATACAATTAAACATTTTCTTACTGAAACAGTTGTAAGTGACAAAACGAAATCTGGAGAATATCTATTGTCTTTAATGAATAATATAGAACTGAAAGCATATTTTCTCTTTTTAAAATATATTTTAAATTTATTTAACGCATTTAATGCATTTTTTCAAGCATTAGAGACAAGAATTCATTTATTGCAGCTGAAATCTCTAAACTTCCTTTTCGAAGTCTGTCGAAATTTTTTAAAAAAAGAGCATTTGAAA
This sequence comes from Tetramorium bicarinatum, assembly GCA_928718305.1. Taxonomy (NCBI): domain Eukaryota; kingdom Metazoa; phylum Arthropoda; class Insecta; order Hymenoptera; family Formicidae; genus Tetramorium; species Tetramorium bicarinatum. The sequence goes on along the minus strand of OV788326.1, from coordinate 14,875,024 downwards.
CCTTTCTCTATAAATATAATATTCTCTCTAAAGGAAAATCAAAAAGATCTTTATGAAATAACCTTAGGATCAGAATGTGATGAATATCTTAACGAATTAATGATGCAAGGGCATACAGACATTGTTACAACAGTTCGAGAGAACTGTTTAACATTTTATGTAACTGCTGCAGAGGAAATTCGTAAAAGATTACCAGTAAATAATACATTTTTATCTAAGTTACAAGTTTTTAGACCTTATTCAACTTTGTTTAATATTGATAGAGAAACGTTATTCAATGATGTTTCTTTAATAGCTAAAACTATTGGTGATATAGATGAAGATGCCTTAAAAAAAGAATGGTTCTCATTACCATCAGATTTTTCAATGAAGGAGAAACAAATCCTCTCTAAATTGAATTTCGACAACATGTGGAAAAAAATTTTGCAATATCGGTATCTCAATAATACTATTAGATATCCAAATCTAACAAATGTTCTGAATGCTGTTCGAGCACTTTCAAATTTCAATGCTGATCCAGAGAGTGTTTTCCCTCTTAAATGATATAAAAACAAAAAAAGGAATAAACTCTCGCCAGCTACTGTTAATGCTATTTGTGTTGTTAAATCAGTATTTAGAGCAAGAGGAGAATCAGCGATAAAAATGAAAATTGAGGAAAACATTTGTCTCTTCTAGCAAAGAAAAAAGCACCCACTATTAAAAAATATCGTAGTGCTTTAAGACTATATGCTGCGGATAATACTGCTGGACCCTCATTTGCATAATAAAAATGTAAAATATTAGATTTTCAGAATTTTTATAAATAATATTTTGTAAATAATATATTTCTAAACATTAAACGTATAAAAAATCTTGTCTACAAAAGACATCACGCTCAAAAAAATTGAGCGTGTAAAAAATCTTGTCTACTACAGACATCACGCTTAATAAAAATTAAGCGTGCAAGAAATCTTGTCTGCAAAAGACATCACGCTCGAAAAAATTGAGCGTGTAAAAAATCTTGTCTACTACAGACATCACGCTTGAATAATTAAGCGTGTAAGAAATCTTGTCTGCAAAAGACATCACGCTTAATAAAAATTAAGCGTGCAAGAAATCTTGTCTGTAAAAGACATCACGCTCGAAAAAATTGAGCGTGTAAAAAATCTTGTCTACTACAGACATCACGCTTGAATAATTAAGCGTGTAAAAAATCTTGTCTGCAAAAAACATCACGCTTAATAAAAATTAAGGGTGTAAAAAATCTTGTCTGTAAAAGACATCACGCTTGAAATCTTGTCTGCAAAAGACATCACAATTTTAAAAGTTGTGTTTAAAAAAAGTGTTTAAAATAATATATAATGCGCGCGCGCTCACACACGCACACGCACGCACGCACGCACGCACGCACGCACGCACACACGCACACACGCACGCACGCACGCGCACACACCGCACACGCGCACGCACGCGCACGCGCACGCGCACACACACGCGCACGCACACACACACACACGCGCACACACACGCACACACACGCACACGCACACGCACACGCACACGCACACGCACACGCACACGCACACGCACACACACACACACTGAAGAAAATGTAAAAAATTGTTTCTTAACAATTTTTTACATTTTCTTCCTGACGGAAGAGACCACCACCTTCTCGCGGTTTCCGTTGAGCAACAATATGTATGCATATAAACATAAATTAAATAAGTACAAAAAGAATAGACTATAAATTATAATTTTTTTCAATTATTATTTAATTATCATGCAAAATTTTTTTAATATAACAGATTTTTTTAACTAAAAAAGCATACATGTTGGCCAAGAGTGGATTTTATATATTATATTTATATTAACTTTTGAACAATTTCCTATTAAACAATTTTGTATAATTTTCGTCTCATTGTCAGCGTTAAAGTCCGCCAGCGGCGTGTTGCTTTCGCCTCAACGTTAAAATCGGCCAGCGGCGTCTTGCTAGCTTGCCGAGCATATATATAGTGCGAGAGAAAGAGAGAACATTGTTGTTCTCGTCTTCTGCCCGAAGCTGGCCGAACGCCGAGCGCACACGTAGTATGCAGTCTCTACAGTGTATGCCTCTACCCCCTCCACAGACGTGCTGTGCTGCAAACGTCTGCCGAACGGCATCACTGATCACCACTGTTTGAAAATTAGAACAACTTTTTAATATTAAAAGAATAAAAACACATTAAAGATATTGTAGACAAGTTTAATCTTATATAATAATAATAGTTTATTCCCTTTGCGGGGTACATGCGGACCTCCGCTCCGCTTACAATTAACTTAAATCTATTTATTCGCTCGCCCGCGAGAGAGAGAGACACACACACACACTCACATCCACCCATACATCCACACTCATTCCGTTGGACCTCCGTTTTCGTTGTATGCTTCTCTCTTTCCAATCCTTCCTCATTCACACCTCCTCCCATCCTCTTGCCTTCCTCCTCTTCCCTCCCTTCCCTTATCTCTTCCCACTTTATCATCCACTCCTCTCCCTCCCCCCTCTCCCCGAGAACCTCCTCTACCACCTCCTGCCACTCTCTCTTCTGCCCCCAACTCGTACATTCTTCCCACACATTCTCCCACGTTTCCTCCCCCCATCCACATCTCCTACACTTTCTCTCCTCCCCTCCCTCCCAATACCTATTTCCTCTCATCCCGTCTCCTAACCTATGTCTTGCTATCCTCTGCTATCTTTCCTCCTTCCATCCCTCTTTTAGGTATTCCGGTACTCCTTTTCCTTTTATTCTTCCATACCATTTATTAAATTTAGACCACCTTATCCTTTCCTATCTCTCTTTCTCCTGCATCTTCCTCTCCTTCCTTACTATCTCTTCTCCTCTCATTTCTCCATCTTCTCTCATTTTTTCTATCACTTTCAAGCTCCATCCTTTCCTCTCCTAGTACTCTTTCCTCTCCTTCTCCCATTCTCCCATCTGATCCTTCCTTTGCTCTTTCTCTCAACTCCTCCCAACATAACCTGGCCAGTTCCCCTCCTTTTCCCTCCCCTAATCTTCTCTCGTATCCCTATACTCTTAAACCCGCCCTTTCCCTCAGCTTCTCTCTTTGAAATTCTTCCCTTAATAGATAGCTTGGCGTACTCCTTCCCACTCCTGCTATCCATTTTAGGAATCTATCCTGCACTTTCCCCATTTCTTCCCTCTCTTTCCACCCCCATATCTCCACTCCGTACCCCATCACTGTCCACACCAGCCTGTCAAACAGCCACATCCTTCTTGCCCAGTCTTTTCCAAATCTTCTTTTTCCTATCCCACAGACCTCTCTCATCACCACCGCTCCCTTCCTCACTCTTTCTTTTATATGTTCTCTCTGACCTCCATTTGCCATCAGCATATATTCTAAATAATTAAATTTCTTCACTTCTTCTATCTTCTTTCCTTTCCATTTCCACTCTATCTTCTTCCATCTTCCTCCTCCCCTTCTGCATCTCATCACCTTCGTTTTTTCCACATTTATCTCCAGGCCTTTTTTATCCACATACTCCAATCCTTTTAATTCTCTGCATCCCATTCTCCTCCTCCGCCAGAACCACCACATCATCCGCATACGCCAGTGAATAAATTTTCCATCCTTTTACTTTCATTCCTCCCCATCCCTCCTCCTCCAACACCTCGTCCATGTCCGCTATCAGCAGGGTGAATAAACAGGGACTCAAGGGACACCGCTGTCTCACTCCCCTCTCTGTCCAAAATCTTCCTCCTTCTTTCTCTCCTACTCTCACTCCGCTCACTGTCTCCTCCAACACCTTCTCGCATCTTGCTACCAGCCCTTCCCTCACTCCCCTTTTTCTCATACTCTCTATCAGTATTCCCCTGTCCACTGAGTCAAACGCCGCCTTCATGTCTATGAACGTGGCTACCATTTTTCTCCTCTCTTCCGTCACCCTCTTGTTTATCAAATAGTTTATTAGATAATATATATTAGATTTGATCTATTGTTCCCATCCCTTTTCTGAAGCCCGCTTGGCTCGGTGGCAATATTCCTTTCCTCCCTAACTCCTCCTTCAGTCTCTCCGCCAATATTGCTGCGTATACTTTATATGCCGTTTGCGTCAGCTTACTCCTCTATAGTCCTCTACCCTTCCCCCTTTCCTTTTCTTCAAAATCGGCACTACCACTCCTTCTCTCCAATCCTCTGGCCATCCCTCTCCTTTCCAGACTCTATTACATATCTGCCACAGCCACTCTCTCACCTCCTTTCCTCCATACTTCCACACTTCATTTCCTATACCATCTCCCCCGGCCGCCTTTCCTTCCTTTAATTTCCTTATAGCCCTCTCCATTTCTTCCTTGCTTATCTCCTCCTCCTCCGCCTCCTTGCTTTCCACCACTTCTCTTTCTCTTCTTATCCTCCAGTTCACACCTCCCAGCAATTCCTTGAAATACCTTTCCCATTCTTCCATCTCTATTCCCTGCCCTATCCCTCCTACCCTCCTTCTCTTTCTCTCTCCTCTCACCACCTTCCACACCTATCTCTCCGTTTTCACTTTTTCCATTTCTCTCTCCCATCTTTCCTCCCTCCTCTCTTTTCTTCTTCTCACACATTGTTCTGTATTCTCTCTTCGCTTCTCTATACTTCTCTCCATCCTCTCCTTGCCTTTTCCATCTTTTTAGTTCCTCTTTCACCTCTCCTTTTTTCTCTCTGCATTCTTCATCCCACCATCCTTTTTTCTTCTTTACTTTCAACTCTTTTTCAACTCTTTCTCTCCTCATCACCACCTCCACTCTCTCCTTTAGCCTTTTCCATTCCTCTTCTCCCCCTCTCACTTCCTCTTCTTTCCTCCCAAAATATTCCTCGAATCTTTTCCTTCCCTCATCCGTCCATACTCCTTTCCCTCCTTTTTCCTCTTCCATTTTTTCCTTTCATCTCTCCTCTCTCTTCCTTCTATCCACACCGTTAACGGTTGGCGATCTGAGTCAATCCTTTCCTCCACCTTCATCCTTCTCACTCCTTCTCTTGTCTCCTCATTTCCCAATACATAATCAATGACCGTTCCGTTCTTCCCTCCTGTGTATGTCCACTCTCCCTCTTCACCTTCTATATTTCCGTTCATTATCGACCATCCCAGCTCCTCTAAAACACCACACAATTTTCTACCGTCCCCATTCATCTTCCTATCTCTCGACCTCCTTCCCTCCTTCTCCATTCTTTCCTCATTTCTCTCTCCCACTCTTCCGCCTTCTCTTCCCCTTCTTGCATTAAAATCTCCTCCTATTAATACTCTCACCTCTTCCTCCTCATTTTCCATCCATTCTCTTAATTTCTCCATCTTCTGATCTATATCCTTGTTTACGTACACTCCTATTATCCTCCACCATCTTCCTCCTAGATTCACTATCATCATTATTTCATCATTCCCTCCTCTCTCCTCCTCTTTCCCTCTTTCTCTCCTCTCACCTCTATTCCCTCTTTCCTTCCCATCACCATTCCTCCTATCGCTCTTCTTTTCTTATTCTTCCTTCCCGCTTCCTGCACTTTCCACACAAAACCTTTTGACATTCTTCTCTTTATCCTCTCCCACTCTTTCTCCTGTATCCACGTTTCACTTAAAATCATCACATCCCACTCTCCCAGTTTCTCCCAAAACTCTTTATCTTTCTTTTCCAATTCTGCAACATTCTAAAATCCTATTTTATATTCCTCCTCTTCTTTTCTCCTCTCCTTCCTTTTATTTTTATCTCTCTTCTTCCCTTTCTTCTCCTCCTCGCCAGGTTCCCCTAGGCGAAAACCTTCTTCATTCTTTCCCCTCCTTCCACCTTTTCCTCTCTTTCTCTTTCCCTCACCTCCCCTCCATCACTCGTCCTCCAATCCTTCTCTTCCCTCGTCCCACAACCACAAACTTCCTTCCACATCTTCATATACCCCACTCTTACTCTCTTCCCTTCTCTCCTTTTCCTTTCCGCTTCTCTTCTTATCATCCATTCTATTCTTCTCTCTTTTTCTGTCAAATCGTCCGTTATCCATTCTTTTCTATCTTTTAGCCTTTTCTTTCCTTTCATCACCTTTATTTTCTCTTCTATACTCGCAAACCTTATCCACACTATTTCTTTCCCTTCTCCATTCTTTCTCCTATCCTCCTTATCGCCTCTATCTCCACTTTTGCTCCCGTCTCTTTTATTATCTCTTTCACCTCCTCTTTCAATCCTTCCTCTCCTTCTTTTTTTGCTTCCACTCCTCTTATTATCACGTTTCTTTTCAAGGAAAAAAAGAAAAGAAAAAAGAAAAAAAATATATTTTCATAAAAAATTTAATTATAAAATTATTTTGTGTACATGTAAAAAACAAAATGTTAAAAATATAATTATAAAAAAAATTTTTTTAAAATATGCAATTGTTAAATAACTTTAATTGTTTTTCTTATTGATTTTAGTAGAAGTTCAAAGTCATCAATTAATAATCTTCCACGAAATTATTATCAGTATAATCGAGTTTTTTGTATCTTTTTTTTTAAGATAAGAATTTAAAGATGCTTCTCTCAATATAATTCTTGTTGGCGCAAGGATGTGACGAAGAGAGCTGTAACCAGATCTATATCACAGAGGATTTATTTCGACTTCGTGCAATACAACAGAACCGTGCGAGCGAGCTAGCCTCAATATAATAAAAGCGCCAAAAAGAATATAGTAATAAATAAGCACGAACATAAAAGATTATATAGAACGAAAAGTCAGTATAGATGGAGAAGTCAACTCGCATGTTCACGAGTTGAGCGCCGTACGTTGTCCTTCCGGATATTGCCCAGAGAGGTGCTGATTTGGAAACTCAAACAATTCTTTCAAGAATCATGATCTTTGATTATAATATAATCGAAGATCATGATTTTAATTATCTTTAAAAATATATTTTTTTAAATGATAAGAATTTATAAAACACTTCTTTCAATATAATATAATCGAAGATCATGATTCTTGAAAAGAATTATATAATCATGATTTTAATTATCTTTAAAAATACGTTAAGTATTACAATTAGAAATATTAAAAAATCATTAATTATTGTTGATAAATTTGATACTCAAGTTATTATGGATCCCGTTATAAGTTGAAATCACATAACATTCCAATTAATAAAATAATTTATTATACAGATCAATAAGATTTTTTATTATTTAATATATAAATATTTAATAAATAAATAAATAAATAAGAAAATATGAACGAAAAAGAAGAAAAATTTAAAAATACTTTAATTGTAAATTTAATTTTAGTTATCGTTTTAGTTTTACTAGTTTGTGGATTGTACTTGTATATGTATAATAATTTAAATCTTAATAGTACTCAAGTTTTAAATACATTAAAAATTAATTCTACATTATCATATAAAAAACAATTAAATAGTTCAAACGAAACGATTGTTAAAAATTATAATTTCGATAACAATAAATCACCACATATTTTATTTACAGTTTGGGATAAAGATTCCGTAATATTTGAAAATTTTTATAAGTTTGGAATAGATTTATTATTTGATTATCAATTAACTAAAAATGAAAGAAATATTATTTTGAATAATATTATAAAACATATTAATTTAAAATTACCAGAATACAATACTGATAAACTATTAACAGTTATTCCGTGGAGTTCTAATCCTTTACCGTTTTATAAAGATCTATGCTTAATGTTCATTTTATATATTTGTATAATTAGTGATGATTATATGTTTTTTAAAAAGATTTCAAAAAAAGAATAGAGCAAATTATTCCTGATCTAAGTTTTTCATTAGGTATACATATTAATGATTATAAGAATGTTTATACCGAAATACCTTATATTTTAAATATTATTAAATTTGAAGATAAAAATAAAATTAATAAAGAATTAAATTCTACCAAATTAGATTTAATGAAAAATATATTTAATATAAATTTCATGATCTCTGATTATTCGAAAGATATAACTAATGGATATTATATGAATAATACCGTAATTTCAAATAATACTTTTTTTTTAAGAATTTTAATATTTTAAATAGTATTTATTTTGATTTTTATAAAACACTATCATTTCCACATAATTTAAATGTTTTTTATAAAAATACAATAGTAAAATATAAACATCCATCTATTAATTATGAATGTTTTGGTATTAAGGGTAACAATTTTAATAAATTTAAGACTAAACCTAGTTTAGGAATATATTTGTTTCCTTTAGGAGATTAGTTTTTAAGAATAAAGATATGTTTTTTTATATTAGAACACAAAAAAAATATATCATGTATAACGATGCGTTCTCGCTTTGCCGCGGATGGGCTTGTCGAAACCCAGGGTTCGGGAACGCAGCGAGGGAGCCTGCTAATCGGCCCCGGTACGGCGCACATGATGCGTGTTTCTCGCGGTGTCGGATTCGCGTTCGCGGCGCGACGCGAAGAGAGAGCCGACCGGGCCGGCAGAAGGAAGTCGAACGCTCGGTCGTGCCTAAGCTACGAAGAGGTCGCACTGTCTCCGTCGATCACAGGAGCAAGAAAATTGAATGCTTGGTCGTGCCCAAGCTACGGAGTGGTCGCACCGTCTCCGTCGACTCCGGGTGTGAGGAGACCGAACGCTTGGTCGTGCCCAAGCTGCGGAGAGGTCGCACCGTCTCCGTCGACTACTGGTATTGTATTCGAAGGTAGGAGATGCTAGGAGTCCTCGGGAGCCCCGGAGGCCGCTATCGGGAAGGATATCGGGTCAGGAACTGGTGCCGGCTCTCCGTGCGAGCCGGCTTATATACCGGTTCGGCGGCCCCTTCCACGCATCGGCCCACGGTGGGGTCGCGTTTCCTCGTGGGTTTTGCGCACGCCGTGTCCCCGTGCTGAGCGAATGGTCGGCCCGGGGACACGGCGGGGAACTTAGTGACGACACTTTACTGTGTCGTCACACATGTTATAAATCAACAAAGATGAATAATTTTTCAGCACAAGGTTGGATACAAATGCGAAAAATATATTATAAAAATAAAGATTACGAAAATTTTTCTATTAACAATATAATAAATCAATTAGGAGTAATCAGTGAAGAAAATGATACAATTTCTAAAACTTTTTTACCAGAAATCACATTTAAATGTGATTTTGCGGAATCATATGTAGGTAGTTATAAAAATATTTTATTTTGGTTCAATAATTATAAGTTTTTAAAATTATATGATTCATTTATTTACGAGTATGGATTAATGAGTGATAATAGTTTAAAATTATTTTATATTATTAATAACAATACATCTAAAAATTAAAAAATAAAAGCAGCTGATGTTGATAATAACATGTTTACATATATTTCAAATCTTTTAATAATGAAAAATATGTTATTTTAGAAGCAAACAAAAGTATAAATGTATATATAAAAGCTCAGTTAGATGTTAATCTTTCTTATAATCTAAAAGGTGAAAATAATAATATGTTATTCAATATTAATGATGATAAAATATCTATTATTTCTATAGATGATGGGAGATATATTATAAAAAGGAATAATATTTCTATAGATTCTAGAAGTGAAGAAAGCGATATTAATGATATATTTTTTTATAATAATAATGAATATAGTAGAAATAAAAAAACTTTAATGTATTTTATTTCATCTTTTAATGTAAATAAATGATTGTTCAAATTTTATTTTTGTTTTTATTTATTAATACAATTATTCATAAAACATTCTGATTCATTTTTACAATCAGAACCTATAAAAATATATAATCAAATAAAATTATATGAAACACCAGATATAACAGAATCGGATCAAATTGAACATACTAATATAACAGAATCTTCCCGAACTGAAGCTACCAATAAAATAGAATCTTCCAGAACTGAAGCTACCGATAAAATAGAATCTTCCGGAACTCAATCTACTGATAAAATAGAGTCTTCCGAAACTGAATCTACCGGTAAAATAGTCGAAAGTAAACCTACTGAATCTACTGATAAAATAGAATATTTCATAACGTCGAATAAAACTGAACCTACTGTTAGGGCAAATAATCCAAATAAAGTACCAACTATGTTTATATATATATATATATATATATATATATGAATGGATTATATTTGTAATCAGACTCGAATATATAATATAACGGTCGACAGATCTTCGTTACATTAAGGTGCGAGAACAATCAGTAGCAAGAACGCAACGAGACGCCGTAGTAGCGACATCTTAAAATAAAAAGCGCGGATTAAACGTCTAACAGATTAAGTTCTAACACCTCCTCTCAATACGCGCCTTTTAGAAACCAAATTAAACATAGAGATTCTTTAATCCAATGTAATCGATACAAAAATAGTGTTTAGAACTACTGACAGGCTTGGTTAATACATCGGCAGGCATTTTCTCCGAAGGCGTGTAGTGTATGCTAAAGTTATATCGTTTTATGGCATCCCTAATAAAATGATATCTTATATCAATATCTTTGGTTCTAGGATGTACTACAGGATTCTTCGCTAACAATTGTGCTCCAATATTATCATTATAAATTGACAAACTAGCAAATTTACTTAAACTTAGTTCTCTAAGAAACTCGGTTATGCATATTCCATCCTTCGTGGCTTCTGCGAAGGACATGTACTCGGCCTCTGTAGAGGAGAGGGCGACTGTTCGTTGTTTTTGAGATCTCCAACTGATTGGTCCGCCAGACAACATGATGACATAAGCAGAATAGGATCGTCTATCAATCTTGCAACTTCCCCAGTTAGCATCAACAAACAGTTTTAGAGTATCTCCAGACTTCCTGAAAACTATACCATTAATAGTGTGTTTTAAATATCGAAGAATTCGTTTAGCCGCTCCCCAGTGAGCTGTTGTATGACAGTCATTAAATTGAGCCAGGGTGCTAACAGCATGAACAATGTCTGGTCTCGTTGCTACAGCAAGATACGTTAATGCTCCAATCAATTCTCGATAAGGCCTCCTCTCGTTTCCATCATTAACGGTCCCTTTTGTGAGTATAGTACTCTTATCCAGTGGAGTTGCTACAGGATTACAATTCTCCATGCCATACCGCTTTAACAAGTTAATAATATATCTTCTTTGAGATAAGGCAATTTTTCCTTGACTTTGTTGTATTTCGATCCCTAGGCAGTAGTTGGCATTCCCAAGATCCTTCACGTCAAATGTTTTGGACAATTCTTCTTTAATCGTTCTTGTCCAGTTCGGATCAGTACAAGCAATCAATATGTTGTCAACATATACGAACTCTGATCCTTGTGTATATTTTTCTAAGAAAGAAAATCATATTTTATACATGGTCATATATAAAATATGATTTTCTTTCTTAGAAAAATATACACAAAGATCAGAGTTCGTTGGTTGGAGATTTAATTCTCTTAACTTTTTACTAAGTTTCTCATGCCACTGTTTTTCGGCTTGTTTAAGTCCGTAAATAGCCTTTTTTAGATGACACACAGAATCAGGATTCTTTTTTAATTCTTTCATCAATTACTTGGAAGTGATTTGGATGTGCTTTTCTTCTTGCTTATCACTCATTAAATCCTTTAGGCAAACTTCTAGTAGATCGGGTTTTTCCATATATCTTCATGAAGGGATCCATTTAAATAAGCTCCTGCAATATCAATTTGTTCGATGGACATCTCTAGCTCGGCTGCTATCGCCATTATCAATTGAATTGGCTCTAGTCGTGCTACAGGTGCGAAAGACTCTATATAATCTACACCAGGACGTTGTGCAAAACCCTTGGCGACCACTCGGGCCTTTCGCTTCTCGAGACTACCATCGGCCTTAAACTTGTTGGTTAGTACAACACGACAATCAATAACATTTTTATCTGACGGTCGTTCAACGATTTGGAATGTTTCGTTCTTTATCAAATTCTTTATTTCTGCCTTAATTGCTCGTCGCCATTCCATTGAATCATCTCCATTTAGAGCACTTTCTAGAGAGATTTCCGTCATATTAGCGGCCTCTATAATTAGATTTACTTCATGAATCATGTTGCCTTCAGATCTAGAATTAGCTTCTTCGCCGTCATTTATTTCTGCATTCTCTTGATTATCTTGATTCGAATCATGTACTTCACGATAATGAAATAATTTCTTAGGTCGTCCTCTTCTTCCAGTCCGTAGTATCTTTGGTCTTCCTGGAGCCCTAAGTAAATCTTGATGTGTTTGTTCCTCATCAGCTTCGAGTTCACTTCCGTTATCATTTGTAATATCTTCATTCAAGGATCGTTGATCTTCATCCAATGACGTTGTATCTTCTTCTAAACTCGATATTCTCATTGCTTGATATACATCAGTAGCAATATAAGGCGGGTTCTAATCCGGGAGCTCCGAGGGGGGAGTGGGTCGCGGGGGGCTCCCGCGGCGCGGGGTCGCCAAGCTCGGAGGACGCGGGGTCTGCGGAGAGAGGGGGACGCGTGCGGAATCAGCAGATGACGCGTGCGGGAACCGCGGATGACACATGCGGGATCTGCGGAGAGAGGGGGACGCGGAAACAGCTGATAACGCGTGCGGGAGTGTGAGGGAGAAGCCCTACGATCGCGAAACGTGGGGAGGGGGCGTCGCTCGCGTTATCATCTTCGCTCGCGTCCCCATCTTCGTTCGCTCGCGTTCGCGTTCTCTCTCGCGCTCCCGCTCGCGTCCCCATCTTCGTTCTCTCTCGCGCTCGCGTCCCCATCTTCGTTCTCTCTCTCTCGCATCATCATCATCATCATCGCTCGCGTTCTCTTTCTCGCGCTTCCGCTCACGTCACCATCTTGGCTCACGCTTCCCCCTCGCGCGCTCGTTGGTATTTATCAATCGATTTTTTTTATTATAATAAGAGCTAATGGTTCTAAATTATGAACTATCAAAGAGAGAAATTTAATAAATTTTTCTATAATATTATTTAGAATAAGAATGAAGGGTTATTAAATTGATTTTTTTATTATTATTTAACTTATTTGAAGCTTAGAATTAAATTTAGGAATAGGGAAAAAGGTCAAGAAATGGCTAGAAAAAAATATTTTGTAAAACTAGCATTTTTCTTTAAATTTATATATATACATTTATTCACTTCAACTTTTACAGCCAAGAAGTGGGACTTGGTTTACAATTTTCTTATCCTTTCATCCATCCATACCTTTCATATCCATTCCTCATAATTTTTACTGTCTTAATTTCTTACACCACTTTGCATCCTGAACGCGTTTTACATACATTTTTTCTCCTAGCCTGATTTACATTAAATTACAATTAAAATTTCAATTACAATTATCTTATACTATTCACTAAAATATAAAATATAAAAATATAAAAAATATAAAAATATAAATCCATCCCTCAGCAGAAGCCAACATCTCAGCAGAAGCCATCGTCTCATTCTGACTCTAACTAAAATAGAATTATTATTAGTATTAGTATTAGTATTATTATTTTTTAATTTTTATTTGTTATTTAAAAAATAAAACAAAACTTACGCGATTACAATCCCATTCATATCCGTACCGGAACCTGTTGAATATCTATTCGTAGAGGACAAATGTCGATATACAGGGGCGGCATTCGGCAGTGGACCCCGTCGTCGCAAGTATCAAGCCGCACTCCGCACACTCGATAATCTCCTGCAGGGCCCTCCCCCTAAATGTGGTCACTGAGTGCCACCCGTTGTATAATCGGAATAGATATCGTCCTCCGAAGTTACGGCGATTGTAACAGGGCACGCACAGCTTTCTTTTCTGCGCAGCCGGCTGCGCGTATAACAGGTGTTGCGACTTAATACATGTCGCGTTCAGCAGCCCGTGATAAATATCCGGGTAATCAGCCGGCAGCACTCCATCGAACAATTTTAAATCTGCTTCCATCTAAGAAACAAAAAAACATGGTTTAATATCCATAGTTTAAGGTATGAAATATAAAAATATTTAGAAATACTTACTTTACTCGCTGAGATTCCTACGAGATTCACGTTGTACAGCGATGTGCCTCGTTAAAAGCTCACGAAAATTTTACGCGACAGATCTGTGACAGCTTCTTATATAGTACAATGTACGTGACTCTACCTCGATTTCGAAAAAAGGTACCGCGAAAAACTTTGTGAATTCAAAGAATGACACTAATCATTTTCATATCTTATTGTTAGATCCACACGTGTTATCATCTTCATCTCGCGCTTCCACTCATTCGCATTCTCTCTCTTCCACTCCTTCATTCACCCGCCTTTGCATCTCACATTCACGCTCTCAACCATTCAAATTTACATCTCATGTTCTATGTCTCTCTTTTCCCCACCAGCCCGCTCTCTCACAATCGCATTTTTTTTATAGTTTTATTATTCATAATTTAAAATTATTTTTAAAGTGTGGGAGAGGATTGAGATATTAAAAGACAAAATTTTTCATGAACAAATATATTTTTGTAATATGTATATTATGTTAACATATATAATATCATCGCAAGAGCTAATAATTCGCTATGGATTAAAATTTTTTTTTTTTCATTATGTTAACGCATCATATAAAATATTATTTATCGCATATGCTAATAATTCGCAATCAATGAGCGAAGTTTTGTCTGAAACTTTATGCAAGATTTCAGTTGCATCGCATTTATCAGTAATACAATTAGATTTTATAATATTTATGAAATTTTTATATTTGTCACTAACGTTTTGCGTATTCTGACATAACTGGAAATATACATGCTCTACACATGTTTCAATTTCAAATAAGAACAATAAAGTTTGCGGTTGCAGATACATACATGTATCGTGTAATATTAATTTTACAATGTCGGCGTCATACATCTTAACACGCTCGATCATTAATTCACGAATCGACAGCGATGAGGCGATACTCGACTGTAGAAATCGCTTCACAACCTCGCGTTTTTCGATGAACGCTGTCCACGTTGCATGAGGCAATAATATTTGGTTTCCTCGGTTATCGCCAAGAATGATTTCCACATGAGATATCAATCCCACGCTGATTCCAATATCCAAATATTTATAGGCGGTTGCTGTCAACGCAAATCTCCGTCCCAGGATACGAGGCGTATAACGAGGTTTAGCAGTACTAGAAAAAAATACAAATAACTATAGAAAAAATTAAGTATAAAACATATAAAAGATTTATTAATACTTACTTAGTACACTGCTTCTTGCATGCTTCATTTTGCTCATTAGCAACGTAGTAATTCATCTTGCAAGTACCAACAGTGCTTATAATTAATGGCAAGCGACTGATACATTTTACATGTCAGATCTCGTTTAAATACAGATACCTCCCACTTTTTTCTATGATGAAATCATTGAACACGTAAAAAAAATGCAAATCTTACATTTTTAATAGCTGCGGTGGCAAAGTTTATTATATCATATTTCTCAAAGACACTCGGGATAACATTGTCTCATCGAGTGTCAAAAATCTAAATCTTGCAATTTTCATGTAATGTCGATGTATGATTGTTGCTGCGCAAAATTCATTATGTATAAGTCAATGGCATTTTGAAGAATCGCGATGAAATCATCAGGCATGTGTCAAAAATGCAAACCTTGCATAGCGCCGATGTACGGCTGCTATAATTACTCATAATCGTGAAATCATCAGACATGTCAAAAAAATGCAAACCTTGCATAGCGCCGATGTACGGCTGCTACAATTACTGTTTCTCATAACCGTGAAATCATCTCTTTGAACACGTGTAAAAATGCAAATCTTGCATAGCACCGATGTACCGCTGCTGTTATCAAACACGCGTCAAAATGTAAATCCAGCAATTTTCGTACAGCGTCGATGTACAATTGTTGTCGTGCAAAATTCATTATGTATAAGTCAATTGCATTTTGAAGAATCGCGATGAAATCATCATGCACGTGTCAAAAAAAAATGCAACATATGTGAAAAAAACGCTGCGTGTACCAAACGATGCAGCATTAGGAGGTTATATAAGGAGAAAAATTTGAGATACACTCAATCAGTAGTCTTGCACAAAATGCAGAGCGACAAACGGAGACATGGAGATAGACATCGCACTTCAAGAAGATGAAGTGATAGATGTAGAAGTCAATGAAGAAAATGATTTTGAAATAGACAACGAGGAAGATGACTTTGAAATAGACATCAATGACGTGATAGAAGAAGAAATGTCAGACTCGGATGCAATTCTTTCAGATGATTCTTGTTACAACAGCGATATGAGGGATGAGCTTGAAGAAGAAACATATCGACTTTTAAACCGAGCTGAAATTAATACTTTAGATACGTTGAAAAAGATGTGTATTATAGAGTTTTATTACACGGACTATCGTGTAAAGTTTTGTTCATCGTGCATCGTAAATTTATCCGATTTATTCTCACATCTTCGCGCTGTTCGAAAGCATAACACAGATTCATATGTATTTCTCGATGGGTATTGCTGTTCGGAATGTAGAAATCCATTGTATCAAATAATGTCGTGTAATCTATGCCCAATTTGCACGAAATGATTTACAAACAATTGTGAACTGAATGATAACAAAACATTCAAAGTGTCAGAGACAATGAGAATATAATGGCTTTTCTGCACACATTAGAAACAGTGAGAAGTATGGATAATATAGATAAATGTTGGTATTTGAAATGCCTTTATGACGTTCTCAAAGGAAGAGAAACATCAACGCGTGTGAAACAGATTTCGCCGGTACAATTTTTACGCGATCGAGAACTCGGCATACGCGGAACTAGTAACCATTTCGTAAAACAAAGAGTCAAAATCGAAAGTGGACCTCCATGTGGAGAGCTTTGGACATATTCCGCGAAGCGACAAGTGTTTAGACGGGAGCTGACTAAAATTTGTTATGTCCCGCACTATAAAGGAGAGAACATTAAATTGAAATTTAAATACATGGAGAAAATCTATGAAATACTTAAACGTTATCATGTTGTGTACATCACGATTTCTGCAGGTATCGGCAGGTGTGTCGAGCTAATCGTAATAGACAATTTTCAGATTTATTCAGATTTCAATCGTCGGCAAGATTCGAACGTTTTAACACAGAGTCTCGACAGTTCCGATGAAGAGTGGGAATTGCAAAGAAATTATAAAGGTGTTTGTTTTAGTTATCGCAATCTTAGGGAGGGGCATTATGTCGTTCAGGATGATGAACGTTATTGTAAATCATGCAAACGAATCACGTGCAAGTGTCTCATAGAAGAGTGTTACACAGTAGTATAAGAAAAGACATGGAACAAATCGAACGCGACCTGCTGGAGCAATCCAGGCGAGTCGCTACCTTAGGCGAATATTTCGCGTGGGTAAAGCGATGCGATGAATGCGTGCAACGACTCGAAGAGCGTAGCCGAATCAAGCGTCCGCGGCTCTCGATCGGACATAGACAATCTGTGGTGTCGAGCATCGCGCGACTTGTGAGTGCAAAGACTCTATTGGAAAGACGTTTTATACATATCGGCGGCGGCTATGCGGGCTGTGGCGTGGAGAGACTCGTTTGGCGAGAGATCGATACCGCGTTCGATAATCGTATTTTGACCGGTGTGGTGATTAACACAAACTATATCGAGCCGCGACAATTTTTGGAAGACGCTTGTAATGTAGTGCTCGAGCAAGTGCAAGACGTTCTAAGAAGACGCAACAGCGTAAAAGTAAACACCGTATTCAACGGCGAATTTGTAACGGGTGAAAAACGTGCGAACAAAAGTATCAACACACGAAACTGCGAACTTTTTCGTACGTCAGATTTGCACGAGTGGTATGAGCAACGTGTCATCGAGCCTACCCTTACATCCCTCGAAGAGTTTCAGGAACGCGACAGCGGGTGGGCGTTGTCGCGTATACTCAATTTGATCATCAACGTAAACAAATATAATCCACTGCACGCGGGATGTTACATCGAGTTACCGCAGGAGATCAAAATTAAGAGAGCGATTATCAATATTCAATCTATGGACAATGCATGTTTCGCATGGTCTGTGGTGGCTGCTCTGCATCCGGTTGAAAGACACGCAGAACGAGAATCGTCGTATCCACACTATACGACGGTACTAAATGTACAAAATATTGAGTTTCTTGTGACACTTAATCAGATTAAAAAGTTTGAATCTTCAAACGATATCTCAATCAATGTATATTGCTTTGAAAATATGGAAATCCTGCCGATACAACTTACCGCCCGGAAGAGGGAAAAGCATGTCAATTTGTTATACATGCAAGATGACAACGACATAGGGCATTTCATGTGGATTAAAAATATGTCCCGTCTCGTGAGCTCGCAATTGAGCAAGAAGAAGAACAAAAAATACTTTTGCGATCGGTATGTATAAATTTTTTTTATAATGAAATTGCGCAACAATTTATGCTTATGAATGATTATCATAAAAATTATTTTTTTCAGATGCTTGCACTACTTCAGTTCCAGTGAAAAATTAGAGGCTCACAGTATCGACTGCCAGCAGATAAATGACTGTGCGATCCGATTACCGAGCGAAGACTACAAGTGGCTGACATTCCAAAATTATCCCAGGAAGGAACGAGTACCGTTTGTCGTTTACGCTGATCTGGAGTGTACACTGGAGAAGATGGATAAGGATTCGATAACATCCACATACGCGTACCAGCGTCACGAAGTATTTAGCATAGGATATTATGTGCGTTGTTCCTACGATGACTCGTTATCGATGTATCAGTTTCGTCGCGATAAGGACTGCATTGCATGGTTTGCCAAGGAACTGAAAAGTTTGGCGCATAGCGTAAAGTCTATTTTATCCACTAATATACCCATGACAGATTTAACACGGGACGAATGGAAAAGATTTAATAGCGCCCAGAATTGTCACATATGTGAAAAACCGTTCGCGTTGGACGATACTCGGGTACGCGATCATTGCCATTTGACTGGGCGGTATAGAGGTCCTGCGCATTCAAATTGCAATTTAAATTACAAAGATTCGCATTTTATTCCTGTGGTCTTTCACAATTTATCCGGTTACGATTCGCATTTTATCATCATGGAAATAGCTACAGCGTATGAAGGAACCGTAGAATTGCTTCCTATAACAAAGGAAAAATATATCTCGTTTACAAAAAATGTCACTGTCAACGTAAATGATCAGAAATCTTATATGAAATTACGGTTCATCGATTCCTTTAAATTTCTCAATACCAGTCTCGACAAATTGACTTCTTTTCTCACTAAAGATAAACTTCAAATCTTACGACAGGAATTTTGTAAACTTTCTACAGAAAATTTCGATTTACTGACGCGAAAAGGTGTCTTTCCGTACGAGTACGTTGACTGTGTCGAAAAATTGGAGGACCTATGTTTACCACCGCGCGAATCATTTTACAGTTCCTTGACAAACGACACCGTATCCGAGAGCGATTACGCGCACGCGGTCAACGTCTGGCAGCGGTTCTCCATTCGAACGCTCGGCGAGTACAGCGATTTGTATCTAAAAACGGATGTCTTGCTATTAGCCGACATTTTTGAAAATTTCCGCGACAAATGCGTCGAGAGTTACGGTCTCGATCCCGCGTATTATTACACTCTACCCGGTTTTACGTGGGATGCCATGTTGAAGCATACGTGTATAAAATTCGAATTGCTCACGGACATTGATATGGTCATGTTTATCGAACGTGGTATACGCGGTGGTCTGAGTCAATGCTCCAGCAGATATGCGCAAGCCAATAACAAGTACATGCAGTTGTACGATTCATCGAAACCATCATCGTATATGATGTATTTTGATGTAAACAACTTGTATGGTTGGGCAATGTGCCAGCCATTGCCTTACGCTAATTTTCAATGGGTTGACAATGATTTCGATGTGACCTCCGTAGCGCTAGACTCGCCTGTAGGCTACATTCTCGAGATCGACTTGGAGTACCCGCATCATCTTCACGATGCGCACACTGACCTACCTTTCTGCCTGACACGTGATAAGCCGCCCGGTAAGCGGCAAGATAAGCTACTCGCAACGTTATACAACAAGAACCGTTACGTCATACATTATGGTAACCTACAGCAATGTATTCGTCACGGTCTTCGCGTCACAAAGACTCATCGCATATTGCAATTCTCACAATCTCCATGGCTCCGCGGTTATATTGAACTGAATACGAAATTTAGAGCGCTCGCCAAGAATGATTTCGAGAAAAATTTGTACAAATTGATGAATAACGCGGTATTTGGTAAAACCATGGAGAACGTGCGTAATCATGTTGACGTGCGACTTATAACACAATGGGAAGGCAGATACGGTGCGGAAGCAATGATTGCGAGACCAAACTTTCACAGTCGAAGCGTCTTTTCAGAAAATCTGGTTGCTATCGAAATGCGTAAACTCGAGGTGATATTTAACAAACCGATTTATGTGGGTATGTGTATTCTCGATATATCCAAGACGTGTTTGTACGAATTTCATCATGAGTATATGCTACCGTTATTTCACGACAAATGTAAAGTAATGTACACTGACACCGATAGTCTTATATATCACATTGAGTGCGAGGATGTGTATGAAACGATGAAACGTGATATTAACAGATTCGACACGAGCGATTATCCTGTCGATAACATGTACAATATTCCGCTTGTTAATAAAAAGGTTCCGGGCTTGATGAAGGATGAAAATAATGGTGCAATAATGACTGAATTTGTTGGGCTCAGAGCGAAGATGTATGCGTTGAGGGTAGACGGTAAGAGGGACACTAAAAAGGTAAAGGGTGTAAAGAGTAACGTGGTAGCGCGAACGATAACGTTTGACGATTACACGCGGTGTCTCAACGATGAGATTGAAATGACGCGACAACAGACTTGTATAAGATCAAGGCTGCACGAGGTGTATATCATAGCCGAAAAGAAAATCGCTCTGAGTCCGTACGATGATAAGCGATACATTGTACCCGATTCTACTGAAACGCTGCCATGGGGACATTATAAGATACCATTGTAAATATTTTTATAAATTAATTTTATTTGTATGACATGCAATCAACAGACACATAATAAAATGTATGTTTACAAAACATTGTCTTTACGTATCCATGAATTGTGTGATTTATCGAGTCCCAACCATTTCACATAAACCTCATTTCCTCTTTTCCGTAATACTTTCTCAACGAGATACACATCGGGATTAGCTACGCGATGCAGCTCATGTTCATAGAATCCTCCAGCGATGGGTTTTCCACTGGAATCCTCCAGTATATACGTTACGGGATTAGTTTTTTGCACTTTGACGATTTTAAATACCTCCGTCGACCAATTTGGTGTATAACCTTTTTCAAAGACTGTCTTGTATTTACTCACGCGTACGGGGTCACCCAATCTGAATCGTGCAGGTGCAGCAATCTTTATCGCGCTGTACACCGTTGTTAAGAGTTTATCAGCGATCGTGGGCGTAACATCGACGGGTCGCATGCCGATAGTTCGATGCTTTCGCGCGTTGTAATCTGATACGAGACGCGGCAGCGCGTCGATCCATTTATAGTTTCCGTTGAGCGTAAACAGTTTCCACATTTCATTCTTTAGCGTGCGATTGAATCGTTCGACGACCGATGCCTTCATCACGGAATAGGTAGAATAATGGTTAATATTGTGTTTTTTCAAGAGTTTTTGCACGTTCGCATTGTAAAATTCCTTTCCCATGTCGGTTTGTAAATTTTTCGGACATCGTCCATCGATTCGAATTATCTTTGCGATTGCCGCAGCAACTTCACATCCGCTCTTGGCCTTGAGCGGCAGAGCCCATGCATGCTTGCTCAGCACATCGATAACAGTAAGTATGTAGTGATTGCCTCTGTTGAATCGCGTGTAAGGACGCATCTCGACAACATCAGCTTGCCACAGGTCGTCGTATCCACGCACTATGACACGCCTTCGTGGAAAATTTCTTCTCGCTGGAGCGTGCAGTTCCTTCACCAACTGTCGCTTCTCAGAGGTTTTCTTCTCAGCCATGAGCGAATGAATTTATGACATTAATGGAATGGGAACGCAACGGGAACGCAACGGGAACGTTCGTCGAACGGGAACGCACGTTCGTGTAACGTATGTCGATCGGGAATGGAACGGGAACGCAACGGGAACACACGTTCGTCGAACGGGAACGCACGTTCGTGTAACGTATGTTGATCGGGAACGGAACGGGAACGCAACGGGAACACACGTTCGTCGAACGGGAACGCACGTTCGTGTAACATATGTCGAAAGGGAACTGAACGGAAATCGATCGGGAACGCAACGGGAACGCACGTTCGTTGAACGGAAACGCACGTTCGTGTAACGTATGTCGATCGGGAACGCAACGGGAACGGAACGGGAACGTATGTTCGTCGAACGGGAACGCACGTTCGTGTAACGTATGTCGAACGGGAACTGAACGGAAATCGATCGGGAACGGAACGGGAACGCGCGTTCGTCGACCGAGAACGCAGCGGTGTCACGTTTACGTAACGTGAGAGATTTTACTCAGCGCGCTGAGCCATATGCTGAATCATTTCGTGAAGGTCGTTTATCATAATCTGTACGCTATTTTGGTACGTTAATATCATCCTCTCCATTTCATCCTGCCGATCTTTCAAAATTTGTATGTTCTGTTGAACGTACCGTTTGTTGACAGCATCGCCATCATCCACAGGCGGTGCTACACGTCGAATCTTGCGTGACTTTGCGTCAAAATCTGCGGCAACCACACAAAGAGCGTTATCGCGAACGTAGTTTCTGATTAATCCACTATATTGATAGTACGGATTTGTTCCGCTTCTTCCGAGCGATATTCCAAACCTGCTGATCGGCATTTCGATTGGCTGAATCACTCACGCGCAGTTTAATTTATAATAAGTCCAGCCTCGCGGAGTTCCTCGATGATCGACATGATTTCGTTATCGTGAGCATTGTGACCCGCTTGACGTGAGGCCTCGAGCAATCGAAAACGATCTACAAGCTCGTTGGGATCATCCCAATGAACGTAATCAATCTTGTTGTTGTTTAATGTCATGGCACATGGCATACCTTCTCCAACACCTACTAGCAAGGGTGCAATTATATTTTTATACTTGTATCCTTTGTTACTCTTTATAGGATTATGCACGTTGTGATCACGCCTATGTGCGTTTGTTGCCAAGAGTATACTTTTGTAGTTACGTTTATCAGTATCCGTGTAACTATTTTCCTCCGGATATTTTTTGAAAATCAATTCGTAAAGACCTCGTGTACCTGGATACCTTTTTCCATCTATGAATATATCATCGTTCTTGCTCAAGTCGACACGTTTGTTACCAATCATCGTTCTGCCGCTGTTGAAGTAAACTCCATAAACTTTATCTATATTGACCGTTTTTTCACCGCTTAAGACAGCTCCTAAATACTTTACTCCCAACGGACCGTAGTTTGTTTCTAAAATTTTTTGCCCCTCGGACGTGTGCAACAGGTCGCGAACAGACGTCGCAAGAGGTTCGTTAGCGATTTCAAAAACTTCTTCGACGGAGAGTGCGTGCGGGTGTTCGTACGATGATTCGCGCGGTTGTAAAATTTTGGTTGTTTCATTCAAAGTAGCTGGAACGGTGCTCGAACGTTTCAATATTGTTTTTATCGGTGTTGAAGCCATGAGAGAATTGCTAAACGAAGCGCTTGATCGTTTTCGTTTAAGATTTGGTTTCACGTCCTCTTCCTCTCCCGAGGATAATGTTTCAAACGATGCGTTTGATTGTTTTCGTTTAAGTTTAGGTTCCGCATACTCTTTCTCTCTCGAGGATAATGTTTCATTCTTGATGAAATTAGATTCTTCGCCAACCGTATTTTCGACAATTTGCTTTAGAGGTTCGACAACGGGTTTAAAGTGTCTCTCCAATGCCATATCTTCCTCCATCTTACCAGTTTTCAACGCGCGATATTTTTTGCGAATCGAATCACTCGTTTTCGCAATCTGTTTTGCCAACTTCTCGCGATCTCTAATCTCCTTGCTGCTATCCATATTGTCTAATTGACGTATCGACGACAACTGATTGCATTATGATATCACAAAGTCGTTAAATCCTTTCCTGTAACGACCATTCGAAATCGCGCTATCCTTGTCTATCACTACGAATTCATACTTCTGCTGCCAACAGATATAACACAATTTACAAAAATCTTCATATGACATGTCAGTGTTTACATGATCGGTGTATATGTGTTTTAGGTTGGTACCATCCTGTTTGAACAGAATCAATAGATTCGCGTTGTCGCGTATAAGATGCTTTGGTATCTTTGCATACGTCTGACAAAGATAGAAGCAATCGACGTCTGCGTGTCTGCCCATTGCAAAGTACTCTCTTATCGTATCCTGCTTGTCGCATGCCACGTCATCGAAAATAAAGATCGAGTTTGAACGTGCATCGCTCGGCGAAATGACGTCACTGTTATTCGAAAATGTAAAGTAACCAATTTCTTCTATCGACGTCAATATATTTTCCAGGTATTGATATTTCGGTTGCTGCAAAGATTTCGAATACACGTACACGTTCTCAAAGCGTACACCGTGCGGACTTTCCAGCAGGCTAATCACCACATTTGTCTTGCCACAATTTGACGGACCGCAAATAATACCGCGTATAGAAATTGGTAGCATGTTTCCATGTTTGCGTATCTCTTTCTCAGACACTAACCTTTCATCGGAATTAGTCACCGCGATTGGCGGCGATTGTCGCACGAACCGCATGTTATCTCCGAAAAAAATGAAACGGTATCGAGAGAGCTAAACCTATTTATAGCAGAGCATTCCACCGAAAGGCTCAGAAATGTTTCTGCTTCTGTTGGATAACCGTGATATATACGATTTAACTGTCGAGCAGTTGAAGTATGTACCAAAGATTATTCTTGTGCAAAAGTTTTATAATTGTATAGATTATGTGTGGGATAGACTTCCCGACCATATCAAGACAGATTCAGAAGTTCAGCAGTACCGTCGTTGCCTGGAGCATTATAATCTACCGTGCCTTCGAACGCATATCGACGGTCCACCGCCATTGAAAAAAGATTGCAGCGAATGTCAACGAAGATTGGAAGAGGCTTGTTAAATCGTGCGATAAACGCACTTCCGATTGAATTACATATTCCCGGTTATCAGTTTTGTGGTCCGGGAACTCATTTGGAAAAACGTTTGGCGAGAGGTGATCAAGGTATTAACCCGCTGGATGCAGCGTGTCGCGAACACGATATAGCCTATTCGCATAACAACGATATCGCAGAACGACACATTGCTGACAATATACTCGCCGCGAAAGCGCGAAAACGTATTACCGCGAGGGATTCAACTTTCGGGGAAAGAGCTGCTGCTACAGCCGTTTGGGCGGCTATGAAGGCCAAAACAAAATTCGGTATGGGTCTGAAAACAAAGAAAAAAAAAAAACAATGAGGAAACGAATACTTTCGGTAGCGAAACGTGGTGGTATCCTGCCGATCCTGCCGTTACTGGGAGTTATCGGTTCATTGGTCGGTAGAGCGGCGGGAGTCGCAAAGGCTGTGAATGATAACAAGGTTGCGCAGCGTCAGCTGGAAGAACTGAAACGTCATAATCGTGCCATGGAAGGTCATGGAATTTATCTCGCTCCGTACAAACGTGGACGTGGAGTGTCGATGAGAAGAAAAAAAAACGTCAAAGAGACGATAAAAATCCCAAAGGGTGCAACTACCGACGTACAATTACAACAACTCGCAAAACGTATGCGCATTCCATATTTTAGAGGTATATTTATGCGTACTAGCCTACCAACGGGAGGAGTGCGTCGAAACGAGAGCGGTATCGTAAATTTGGACAATGCCGAGGGGCTGGGTACTCACTGGGTGGCGTATGCGAAGAGAGGAGATCGCGTCATATATTTCGATAGTTTTGGTAATCTTCGACCGCCGAGTGAATTGGTGCGATATCTAATAAACGATGTGACACGAATCGAGTACAATCGCATGCCTTATCAGCGTTACGATCAGAGCAATTGTGGACAACTTTGTTTACAGTTTCTCCAAAAGGCAGATGATCAGTTTAAAGACTAACGATGCGTCATTTGAACTCGCAGTATCAAACATGTCACTGACGTTTACACTCACCGGTAAGAGTAGCATTCTCTCGGTAAGCTACTTTCCTGCTGTGGATTTGAGCGATGAAGATTACGAACTCGGCCTGATGGACTTTGAAACCTATTACACGGTCCCCAATGTAAATTCATCGAACAATAAATTCTACTTTGGCGATGACAAGGAGATTGTCATTCCCGAAGGATCATACGAATTGCGTGACATTGACACGTATTTGAAACGCATGCTTTTACAATCTCGTTCCAAAGATGTGAGAAAAAAAGACATCGGGGAAGATGATGACGAGTACCCACTGACGATTCGAGCTAACAACAATACGATGAAAAGTGAAATCAAGTGTGCTCACAGAATAAATTTTACAAAACCTAACAATATTGGATCACTGTTGGGATTTTCGACGAATCGTGTGCTAGAGCCGCGACAGTGGCATGAATCGGATGTATCAATAAATATCATTAACGTAAACATTATTCGCATAGAGTGCAATGTGACCGCAGGTGCATATAGTAACGACAAGTGCGTGCATACGATACACGAGTTTTCACCAAGCGTTCCACCAGGATATAAGATATCGGAAATACCCGCGCAGATCATTTATCTCCCGATCATCGTACGGAGCATTACGGATCTGACGATTCGTATCGTGGATCAGGACGGCCAACTGCTCGATTTTCGCGGAGAAGAGATCACCGTCAGATTACATGTGCGGAGGAGACAGCGATAACGGGAAATGCTAGTGTTGAACGAAGTGGAACAGGTGAAAAGTTTTATCAAAGGAAGACAAATCTCATCGCCCAATAAAAAGAAACTCACTGCGTCGAACATTGAATTTTTGAGATCATTAGGTTTCATTGTACGAAATGGCTGATATCTTGAATATTGGACGCGAGCCGATCTTTGACAATAGCATTGTCAAAATTGAAACTCATACATACAATCCGTATGCCAATACGACGTTTGGACATAGCGATGAGATAAGAATACCCATACAACAGCAGGATTTGTATACGTTGCCGTGTGAAAGCTTACTCTACATCGAAGGAAAATTGAAGAAAAAGAAGAAGAACAATGATGCCGGGAAGAAGGATGATGCGGAGATTTTTCTTGCAAATAATTGCGTGGCATTCATGTTTGACGAAATTCGATACGAACTCAACGGCGTGGAGATTGACCGCATCAGAAACGCTGGAATAACCAGCACTATCAAAAACTATGTATCGCTATCGTATGACAAAGCGCTGATCTTGCGGAATGCCGGATGGGACACTACATCTACCATACCGGAAGGATACTTTAATTTTTGCGTACCGCTCAATATGCTTTTGGGCTTTTGCGAGGATTACAAACATGTGGTTGTTAACGCCCGCCATGAATTGATTTTGATACGAGCGCGCAACGACAACAATTGCATCAATGGTGATTCGAAGACGGAACCAGAAATCGAACTATTCAAAGTACAGTGGCGAATGCCTCACGTTATGTTGAATGAGGTCAATAAACTATCCCTGTTACGAGCTTTGGAAAGCGGACGATATCTGAGTATGAGTTTCCGATCATGGGAACTGTACGAGTACCCCCTATTGCAGAGCACGACCAAGCATTCGTGGGCTATCAAAACTGCGACTCAGTTGGAGAAACCGCGATACGTTATCTTTGCTCTGCAGACTGGTCGAAAGAATATCATGTCTCAAGATGCGAGCATATTCGATGATTGTAATTTGACCAATGTGAAACTTTATCTAAATTCTGAATTTTATCCATATGACGACCTGAATTTAGACTTTAACAAAAATAGATACGCTATACTTTTTGACATGTATGCGCGTTTTCGTAAAGCTTATTATGGATACGACTGCTATGAAACGCTTTGCAACGTAAGCACATTTTTAGCGAATGGGCCTTTTGTAGTCATCGATTGCGCGCGACAGAACGAGTCTATCAAGAGTGCCACTGTAGATGTGCGCATAGAATTTGATTGCAAAGAGAATGTACCAGCAAATACTACTGCCTACTGTCTCATCTTGCACGATCGCGTCATCGAATACAGCCCATTGTCCAATGTAGTGCGCAAGATTATGTAAATTGCAATGTTAGCAATATTCCAATATAAGATTCATGTATCATGAGCCTCTCGTGCAGTCCACTTCTCGACATGTCCGCACCAGCGTCACCCATGTCCACGCCAACGTACGTGGATCTGAAAGGTTACGTCGTGGATCTACGAGGTTCCATCGTCGGCAAAATATACTATCCAATTTTTCATTGCGGGGAACGCATAATTGAGTGGCCTCTAATGAAAGGTTACGTCGTGGATCTACATGGTTCCACCGTCGGCAAAATATATCATCCAATTTTTCATCCCGGAAGAGACGTAATTGATGGGCCTCTAATTCGCATCGGGGCAGATCCAGTCGTCAACGAAGATGTGATTGATAATTCAAACCACGTCGAATCATCTGTAGACCGAAAATCATGCAATGTTGGAGAAGGGGAGCGATATAAAAAGTACAACTTTCCACGATCCTCCCGCAGTCCGCTCCTTGACATAAATTAGTCATGTCTGCAACCATGTCAACGCCAACGTTCGTAGATCTGCAAGGTTTCGTCGTCGGCAGAAACTCTTTCGTCGTGAAGGAATTTGCCGCTCTCAGAGAGGGATTTATTCTCACTCATTATATATTTGGAAGCTCCGAGCCATGGCATTTTCTCAGCAAAGCGGATAGAAAACACGTATCCTGGTTGGAGGTGAAACATCATGGATTACATTGGCGCGATGATCACGGAACGATTCCGTACTTCACGGCTAGAGACATGATTACAAAGGCGTTGCGGGATATGACGGAGAGTGAAAACTCACCCATCGTATACGTAAAGGGACTCGAGAAACGAGAATGGCTGCGTGATTTGCTCCTGGACGATGCGAGAGATGATGTCTACATCGAGAGCTTTGACGAGCACTACGAAGACGTGGAATCGCTGAAAAAGATGGATGCTACACATACTTTACGTTGCCATAAACATGTATCCAAAATGCCATGCAAAATGTATTCAAGCTGTTCAATTGGTGGCACGCACATAAAAAATAAACGTATATTATCTATAAATATATATATCGTCGATTTTTTTATTCCTCCCTCCCCATTACACATATAACATTTACGTTTCTTAATTTTGTTTCACGTTTGTCTTAATATTTCATTAAAAATAGAATGCGTTATCTTTCTCTAGCAGTTTAGCCGCTGTAAGAGATAAAAAAATGCTAAGATGCCTTTTTATGTTGTGAAATGGCCTTTTTCGAGATAGTTCATAATTTAGAACCATTAGCTCTTATTATAATAAAAAAAAATCGATTGATAAATACCAACGAGCGCGCGAGGGGGAAGCGTGAGCCAAGATGATGACGTGAGCGGAAGCGCGAGAAAGAGAACGCGAGCGATGATGATAATGATGATGCGAGAGAGAGAGAACGAAGATGGGGACGCGAGCGAGAGAGAGAACGAAGATGGGGACGCGAGCGGGAGCGCGAGAGAGAACGCGAACGCGAGCGAACGAAGATGGGGACGCGAGCGAAGATGATAACGCGAGCGACGCCCCCTCCCCACGTTTCGCGATCGTAGGGCTTCTCCCTCGCACTCCCGCACGCGTCATCAGCTGATTCCGCGTCCCCCTCTCTCCGCAGATCCCGCATGTGTCATCCGCGGTTCCCGCACGCGTCATCTGCTGATTCCGCACGCGTCCCCCTCTCTCCGCAGACCCCGCGTCCTCCGAGCTTGGCGACCCCGCGCCGCGGGAGCCCCCCGCGACCCGCTCCCCCCTCGGAGCTCCCGGATTAGAACCCGCCTTATATTGCTACTTACATCTTAGGCACTTTTATCGTGTTGTCTAACTGGCTTATATTTTTATCATTTTGATGATATGACTCTTCCAGTACTCTAATGTCTCGAGATATAACAATTCTTCTTTCATCGGGAATTCAAACCCGATAGACTTTAGATTGTTCTGAATATCCAACGAATATACCAACTATCGATCTTGAATCGAATTTTCTCTTACGTGGCTCTTTGTTTAAAATGTGCGCTTTCATTCCAAACGTTCGTAGATACCTTAAATTAGGTATTCTCTTCGTCCATATTTCAAACGGAATTCTTCCAGATTTAAGTTTTTTATTGAATATACCAACTATCGATCTTGAATCGAATTTTCTCTTACGTGGGTCTTTGTTTAAAATGTGCGCTTTCATTCCAAACGTTCGTAGATACCTTAAATTAGGTATTCTCTTCGTCCATATTTCAAACGGAGTTCTTCCATTTAAGTTTTTTATTGGACATCTATTTCTCAGGTAATTGGCAGTCGAAACAGCCTCTGCTCAAAATCCTTTAGATAAACTTGATTGTAATAGCATACATCTGGCCGTTTCTATAAGGGTGCGATTCTTCCGTTCGGCGACACCGTTTTGCTCTGGAGTGTGTGGTACAGTAAGCCATCGTTGTATTCCTTCATTTTTTAAAAATGTATCAAATTGTTTATTACAATATTCACGCCCATTATCAGTTTGTAAGCATTTTATCTTGAGTCCGGTGCGTTTTTCAACATATCTTTTATAATCTTTAAATGCCTGAAATACTTCATTCTTATGTTTTATGAAACGGATTTCGCTCCATCGAGAATAGTCGTCAATGAAAGATACCATGTATCTAGATCCTCCTAAGGACTCAATGCTCATAGATCCACACACATCCGAATGAATAACTTCTAACAAACTTGAACTTCTTTGATTATTTCCCTTCTCAAAAGGTGTAGACGTTAGCTTACCTTGGATATACACTTCACAGGTAGTAACGTTAGATTCTTCATTGAGGGGTATCCCGGTTGCTCTTCTATTCTTCACAAGATTAATTAAATCTCTTGTATTCAAATGGCATAGCCTTTCGTGCCATATCTTAATTTGAGAATTGTCGACCGATGTATCTCTCGCATATTTATCAATATTCTCCTTTTCTTGAATGTAGTAAAGATTACCAATATGTTGAGCCTTTAGTTTAATTTTTCCGTTTCTTCCAATTATAACTGCTTCATTTTTATTAAAAATTACCTTATTATCCTTTTCAGTAATTTTTGCAATGGATATCAAATTTGCTCTCAAATCTGGTACATACAAAACGTCGCTAAATTCAACTTGTTTTATTACCCAGTAATGTAGTCATTACCCAGTAATGTAGTAATGCGCACATTTCCATTTGCTTTCACTGTAGCAGAAGCATCCGTAGCTAAACTTAATTTTTCGCAATCAACAGGTTTCATATAAATAAATTTGGATTAGTTCTTACATAGATGTGTCGTACACCCGCTATCTAAACACCAAGATGTCTGATATCCTTAGTTACTGTATAGATATTATTGTTATCCTTTACGTAAAATAATTCGGTAGCCTTTCCAGCACTATGTTTATTATCACTCTTCTTAGAATAACAATCGGCAGCTCGATGTCCCATTTTTCCGCACTCGTAGCATTTGAAATTAAATCTGCGTGGATTATATGTCTCCTTGTTGGTCTTATCCCTTTTTGTTGTCTTTTGTGTTTTATTAGACTTGACTGCCATCACTCCGGACTCGTCAGTATATTTTTGACGCCTTGTCTCACATTCTTCCAGGATCTTTATCTTTAACGTTTCCAGATCAGGTAGATCGTCTCTAGATTCAATCGCACATCTGAAATTTTTATAACTTTCTGGTAAACTATTCAATAGCATGGCACTTTGTAAATCTTTATGTATATTAATATCCATCTCAGCAAGTTTGTCAATAACTTGTATAAACTTATCAATGTGTTCATAGATATTATCATTGTTCGATGTACGATGTGTAGTCAAACGTTTTAATAATGCCGTCTTCTTCGCGGGTCCTTGAGACATAACTGATTGTAATTTTTTCCAGACATCATTTGCTGACATCCTTTAATTTGCTTTAATTCAGACGAATCAATACTTAAGATCTGACTTAGCTTTTCAATCTGCAATATCCCAGGTTTTCGCTGCAGCTTTCGACGCAGAATTGCCTTCGATGATCTCGGGTCTCTTCTTTGTTCCGTTTGCATAATCCCAGCCATCATTTTGTATGAGGAGTGCTTCTGCTTGCACACACCATCTATCATAATTGTCTTTATTAAGGGTATCTATTCTCGTCGTGTTTCCTATGTGACAAGCCATTCTTCTTTCTATTATACGCACTTAACCTTTATATTATGCGTTCGTACGAAGAGCACGTTATTTCCCATATACTATTTAAAATGATATTGGGCCCATAACTTGTTAGGGCAAATAATCCAAATAAAGTACCAACTATGTTTATATATATATATATATATATATATATATATATATATATATATGAATGGATTATATTAATCAGACTCGAATATAATATAACGGTCGACAGATCTTCGTTACATTAAGGCGCGAGAACAATCAGTAGCAAGAACGCAACGAGACGCCGTAGTGGCAATATCTTAAAATAAAAAGCGCGGATTACGAAATAAACGTCTAACAGATTAAGTTCTAACACCTACAGAAACAAATAATAATTTTATTTGTAAAAATGAAGGTTTTTTTACAAATAGAAAAAATTGTACTATCTTCTATAGATGTGTAAAGCAAAAAAATGGTTTATTATTTAAATATGTATTATTGTGTAGAAAAAAATAATGTTTTAATGATTCTTTATTGAAATGTATATAATTAAAATTATAATGAATATTAATTAGAAATAATTTTTCTGTTCCAGGTTTTCTATGTACGTGACAATTTTTCATGTATAATTTTTCATTACAATCACTACACATTACATGATTGCAGTTTTTTCTTATATATTCTATAGGTTTTGTTAAACATATTTTACATATAAAATCATTAAATACATAGGTTAATGCCTTAAAAAGAATGTTTGATTTATAGTAATATTCTAATTCTATTAGATCAGTATTAGCATTTTGATTTTGTTTTACTTTCAATGTAACTATCAAATGAAATATTTAATATATTCTTTTAATTTTGAAAAGGAAAATAGATTTATTATTTTTTTTAATTATCATTATTGTATTTTTTTATTCTATTAAAATATTTTTATTTATATTTTTTATTAAATTTAAATTATTTTCTATTATTAAAATTAGAAGAAATTCAATTTCATTATATTTATTTTCATTAATTATTTTTATAAGAACTTCAGGAAATATTTGTAATATTTTAATTATATCATTTTTTCCCCTTTTGTAAATTTTTTAATAAAATATTATAATTTATATAAATAATCAAATATAAATGAGATTTTATTAAATTATTTAAAATATTTTCATAAAATGTATATCGTCTATTAACTAGATTAATCATGGAAGAAGGATTTTTATCAAGTAGAAATTTTATAAGACAAGAATCAAGATTTATATTATAAAATATCAAATATTTTTCAATAATTGTAGATGGTATTTTAATCGCATTATGAATTATTTCATCTAGTTTATAATAATACCATAGGTTTGTTCCGTGAAAATTAGAATTCGATATTAACAAATTAATTTTTGTTCTATATGTAGATACAAATTTTATTAACGGATTACTCGGAGTTCTAGAATAATAATAAAATATTAACGTTACATCCAAGTTAAATTGTTTGATCAATGTTATTAAAATACAGTCTTCAAATAGAGTTATATATTTAAAATAATTAAACTCGTTATTTTTGATAATATTTTTAACTAATGCTTCAGCTAATTTAAAATTGGTTGAATGAGTTATTATGAAATTTTCTTGTATTTTTTAAATAGGAATATTATATTTTTTGATATACAATAATGCTCCGCAATAATACAACGTAACATCGGTTAATTTTTTAAACAGAATATTTTCTTCATTGATAGTGAATGAATTATTTTCCAAAAAATATTTTATATTTTTTAAATATGTTTCATTATTAACTGAATCTTTATATATAGAATATGATTTAAGAAAATCATTAAAACTTACTTTTTTTAAAGAAAATGTAACATTATTTAAAAATAAAATAAAATTATGTTTTATTAGATAACTATCTAGAATATTCTTTAAACAATTAAATTTAATTAAATGATTTATATAATTAAATTTGAAATTCATTTTTAAATCAATTATTTTTTAAATATTTTATTTATAATATATTTATTTTCAAAGTTCTAACAAAAAGTTAAAAATTTCGAATAATAATAAAAAATATTTTTTTTCTTCAAAAAAGTTATTTCTATTAAATGTTAACTTATGGTATATATTTATTATTTTTTTCTTTAAACATAATAGTATTAATTATAATACTATCAATAAATAATAAAAAAAACAAATTTGATTTTTCTCAAGAATTAAACGAATATAGTAAATATAAATACAATTTAATAATAGACGATACAAGAGATAGTCAAGAACAATTAACAACTTTAGCTTTAAAGTTAATAGAAATAGCGAAAGATAATTCAACTTATAATTATGATATTGTTAAAGTGTTGGATAAACATTACGAAAATGCTTCAGAAAATTGGTACACTAAAGAAATAGGAATACCGAAAAATTTTATAATGGCTACTTATATTTGTAGAAAGAAATTTTTTAAGAATAGTCCTGTTGATGAATCTGTTTTAAACTTAATTGATAAAATATTTAAATTTAATACAGAAATCCCTTCTGATATCTATGCTAATGGATATGATAAATTACTATATTATATGATTTATATAAAATTACAAGCAGAATATAGTTCAATTTTAAAATTATATAATGTCCATTCACCTGATAATGTGAAAAAAATAAAAGAAATTATAAATAAACAATATATATATAACAAACCATTATTTATTACCAATGGGTTTTACGATGATGGAATTTTTTTATATTTATTTTTCATAATAACGTACCTTATAATACAAGTTATTTAACAAATTTATTATCCGATTATTTAGATATGATCAAATATAAAACTATTGTTCAACCACTTGAACAAAATTTAAAAATATTATGTAAAGTATCATGGGTTCCGTTCATTTATGGATATTTTATAACATCAGCTGGTTTAGGGAGAAGTATATCAAGATCCAGAACTATGTACGTGATACTAAGATGTTTAAAAAAATTACATTCTATTAAAAAATATTTTACAGAAGCAGATATTAATGATTTGTCATATTATGTTTCGGTTTTTTATAATGAAATGAAAATAAAAAATTTAACTGTGGAATCTGGTAGGAAATACGAAAATAATAATAAAAAGTTTTTATTTTCGATAGCTGGAGTTTATATTTAGTACGGAGATAATTATGATTCTTATATAATTGGCGGAGTATATTAAAAAATGTAATGCTGAATTTGGGATAAACCATGGTATTTACCAGTAATTTTTTAGATACGTTAGATCAATTGGTTATTCATCCTACAATATTGTGGATATTGTGGATACATATCCTCGTTTATAGATTTTACCGAAGATAAAAAATAGATATCGTCACTAGAATAATTCAACATAGTGAATACGTCTATTCATATTTTTAATATAATAGATAAAAATTGTATGGGTGTTCTTTCATACGTTTATATAAATTTAATAGATCTTAATGAATTTAATTCGTATATTTTTAACTCTATAATTTCCGATTCACAAATATTATATAACATAACAGATACCGAAGGAGCGTTATACAGTAATTTAAAACCTAGATTTGTATATTCGAAAACTAGTCCTTTAAAAATATTTGTAGATAATACAAAATCATTTTCAAAAGAATATATATTTGGAAATCTATTAAATATCGATAAAAATTCTAAATATACCATAGGATTCTCTAGTACAAATACTAATTATATTAAACCTAATTATAATTTTGATACAACAAATTTAATTTTAACATATAATACATCGCGTACAAATTTAAAAATTTAACACGCTACAAAAATTCAAAATTTAAAAATTATTTACAACAATAATGAAATTAACACCTTTAATAAATCTGTTTATTATTCTGAATATAATAATAATAAAACGTGTAATTATATAGATACACCATTTGTAAATTCTATTAAATCTATAGATGGGATAAACGGTACTGCAGATTTCCACAGATCATATGTTAAAATTAGTTAAACATTCTCCGCAAACTGGTTTATATTTATCCTCGCCACCTATATCTTCAACTTGATCATTCGATGTTGTTTTTTTTGTGAAGAAAGCAAGGGATAAACAATCTTTACATATAGCAGATAAGTAAACGATACTAGTTACTTTTGGTATTAAATTTAGTATAAAATTTGGTATTAAATATTTCAAATTAATTTGAAATATTATTAAATGACTCTTGCTTATAATTTCCATTTAAAGCTGCTATTATAATTTTTTTTATTCTTAAACATTTTCACTGAAAATCCATTTATATCTTTAAAAAATTTTCCTTCGTCTATTCCTATTATGTCATAATTGCTCACTTTATCTTCCACATCGTATAACGTGGAAGATACTACAACATCACGTTGAATATAATATTTATCATGTGTTATAATTTTATTATTTAAATATCGAGTACCAAAAATATATTTAATAATAATACATTTTTTCCCGATATAATATACTTGTTTATTCTTTTTAAAAGTTCTAATGTCTTACCAGAAAACATTGGTCCAGTTATTAAGACTAATTCACTAGTCATCTTTATGTTTGATTTATAATAATTATTTTAAATTAATTTTCAATTTTTTATTGAAAAAAAATATAATAAATATTTTTGATAAAAAATGGAAGAAAATAATATTGTTTGGAAAAGGAAGGGGTGTAGGGATTTCTTTGAATTTTATTAAAATGGTCTTGCGTTGATGTGGCAGAAGATAGTTCACCGAAGTGATTCTTTTAGGTGCCCTGAAAAGAGCAGATATGTTCTTCGGTTTTTCCTAAAGTTCGGCTAGGAACTCGGGTCCGTATAATTCCAGAAGCAGCCGTTTAGTACGGCTGAGCCGTTTCAAAGGTTTTCCTTGTGCCGGTGGAAGTGGCCTATAAGTCCGTCCAGGGGTGACTGGTTTGGGTGGTGTGGTCGGCGGTGGTGATGCCTCTCGGAATCCCTTGTTGTGGTCAGTCTCCTGCGTGTTCCTAAAGTGGGAGTTGTTCAGAGGCTCAGTCTGAGTTGTCGCCTCTGTTCGGATGGACGTGTAGTTGTCTGTCTGTATGGCAGCGTCCTATGAACAGTTTAGTGACTCCGTCTGAGTTGCCTGATCCGTCCCTAGAGAGATTCTCTTTAGTACCAAGGGTGCTAAAGATAGTCCCCCATCCAAGCTTTAGTTGAGGCGGTGCTATCCGTGGAGAGATGACGGCCGTAGGAAGCTGGGCTTCCTTTGGCGCGTCCCGCGGACGTCGCTGGAACGTCCT
Source organism: Tetramorium bicarinatum (assembly GCA_928718305.1). Taxonomy (NCBI): domain Eukaryota; kingdom Metazoa; phylum Arthropoda; class Insecta; order Hymenoptera; family Formicidae; genus Tetramorium; species Tetramorium bicarinatum. The sequence continues at coordinate 14,837,586 of OV788326.1, read as the reverse complement.
TCGTGGCAGGATGGCAGTGTATCGTTCCTGTAGATGGAAGGCCTAGGAAGCACACTTCCGTTTAGTATAGAAGGCCCAGGGAGCACTCTTCTGTTTGTCTTGTTATAGAGGAAGGCCTTTAAGCACACTTCCTCCCCAAAAAGGTAAGGTTGCGTTTGGATAAAAAAACGCTTACCTGTTGGAAGGCCCGAGAGCACTCTTCCTAATTACTACACTTTTGGAAGGCCCGAAAGCACACTCCCTCTCTGCGACTTCTCATAATAATTACGATTATCGCAGAGAAATAAGTGATAAGTTCCGCCGGGGGGTTCCCTACTTATGCTAGTGCGTGTCGACATTTGCAGTCGAGTTAGCGTAGACGATACGCGCCGCCCAGCGGCGGCGCCTCGCACTACTCCCGCGCGCGGCGGCGAGCGTGGGCGGCGCGCGATGGCGGCGGCGGATGGGTGTACGCGTCTCGCAAAGGTGTTACCGTGCGGATTCGCACGACAACACCGTTGCCCTGAATAGATCTGCATGGCAGAAATGGTGCATCTTTGAGCATAGAAGCTCGTAGCGACTTTATGCATCCGTTCGACGTCTCGAACGGCCATTATGCCATAGGTAGGCGCGGTTATTGGAGTGCCCTTTCGGCATCCAACTATCGGCCCGTAGGCGTGAGCGGTTTTCCAGCCCGTATGCTGGCCAATCTTTTGCCCGTAGGTGGAGGCGGTTTTTCAGCCCGTAGGCTGGAGCGGGTATCTGCCCGAAGGCGTATTTGTTTAGAGCGGGAACGGACTGGATGTTTACGCAACAAATGTTAAAGGACGAAATATGTAAGAAATTGGATATGGAAGAAATTGGAAAAATTAAATTCGTTTCCAGAATTAGAAAATTATTCTGATAAACATTATTTTATTTCTATCGATCCTATAAACATGCAGATAAAAAAAACAGCGTATTATAAAAATAGTATCAGAAGCAATAAAGAATTGGAAGAGATGTGTAAAGTAATGGGAAATATTTCTATTTTAACATTCGGAGGTTCAAACGGAAAAAAACAATATACTATTGCTTTTAATTTTTTAAAAGTTACAAAAGCAGTTAAAGATATCTTTAATAGAATCGTTGAAGATTTTAAAAAAGTTAAATTCAATAACGAAAATACGTTCAAAGATTTATTCAATAAAAGTACAGTTCAAGAAAAAACATTAGGTTCATCTATAAAATATGCTGGATTGATAGTAAAATATGGTAAAATTAAATTTTCAGAATGTAATTTAACATTCGAAATAGAAGATTTTATAGAAAATGTATATTCAAAATTTACACCAAATCAACAAATAGAATTTAAAAAAATATTAGCTGAAAAAAAGCACATCGCTTTTCTAACTCCATATAAAATACAGTGGAAATTAGATAGTTTAAAAAAAGTTTTCGAACATAAAATAGTTTGTAAAGCTTTTATTATTGTAAAATTTAATTATAATGATGTACATATAGATAATGTTAAATCGGAAACGAATGACAGAAATTACGAATCGGTATTAGAAAGCAATAGATCTTATTATGGTCAATTGAGTAAATTATTCTTGGAAACAAAAATTATGGATTTGGTAACATTGAGAATTATTTTTCAAAAGAGATATGAAACGAATAATCAATTAGAAATACCAGAATTTTAAAAATTTAAAGGTATGGTATTAAAAATATAAACGAATGATTTTGAACAGAACTTGAGTGATAACGACGAGAATCCAAATTCTGAATGATTCTCTTTCTATTTTTATTCATAAATTTATTTGTTATTACCATGGTTTTTATAAATAAAAGATTAAACTTGTCGGACTTTCGTTTCCGGTGGTGAGAGCGAGTGTTGTGTGTGTGACAAGGAGTGTGTGTGAGAGCGTGTAGGGAGGAAAAGAGAGAAAGGGTAAAGGCACAGAGAGGTGGAGTGGATAGCGGAGGGTCAAGTGAAGTAGAGAAAGTGGGGGAGTAGAGCGGCAGTAAGGGAGGAGCAAGGTAGAAAAGAAATTAGACAGGCGGAAAGGTAGGTTAGGAGCGGCGGGAAGGAGCATAGAGTAGCGTGAAGCGAAGACGGCAGAGTGGACAGAGTAGAGGAAGGTGTAGAAAGTGCGGGAGAGTGAGAAAGTGTAGTAAAGAGGCAAGTAAGCAAGAAGGTGACAGGATGATGGATGAGAGAGCTGTAAAGGGGAAGGAAATAGAAGGGAAAGAGGAAGAGGGGAGGGAAGAAGGCAGGAAGAAGGTGGGAAGGCCAACAAAAATTGAAAAAATGATAAGAGAGAGATCGAATAGCCTGCCAATAGTGGACTTTATGAAAAGAGGAGAGAAAAGAAAAGGGATGCAGGAGGAGGAGAGAGAGGAGGAGGAGTTAGAAGCTTTTAAGAAAAGCGCGAGAGTGGCAAGATCACCGGTAGAGACGGAGGAGGGGAGATGGAAAGAAATGATAAGAGAGATGAGAACGGGCTTTAGTGAAATAATGAGAGAAATGAAAGTATTGAGAGAAGAGAGAGAGGAGATGAAGAAATGGATGGAAGAAATGAGAAAAGAATGGGAGAAGGAGAAAGAAGGCTTGGAAAGAAGGTTGAGCGAAATGGAGAAAAAGTTGGAGGAGTGGGAAGGAAGAGAAAAGGGAAAAGATAAAAGAGAGAGGGAAAGAGGAGAGGTAGAGAAGGAGATGGGAGGAAAATGGGAGGAAATGGATGGAAGAATGAGGAGATTAGAGATGGAGGGAGAATTAAAAAAGAGAGAAGAGAAGAAAAGAAACGTGATAATAAGAGGAGTGGAAGCAAAGAAAGAAGGAGAGGAAAAACTGAAAGAGGAGGTGAAGGAGATAATAAAAGAGACGGGAGCAAAAGTGGAAATAGAGGCGATAAGGAGGATAGGAAGGAAGAACGGAGAAGGGAGAGAAACGGTGTGTATAAGGTTTGCGAGTATAGAAGAGAAAATAGAGGTGATGAGAGGAAAGAGAAAGCTAAAAGATAGAAAAGAGTGGATAACGAACGATTTGACAGAAAAAGAGAGAAGAATAGAATGGATGATAAGAAGAGAAGCGGAAAGCAAAAAGGAGAGAAGGGAAGAAAGTAAGAGTGGGGTATAAAAAGATGTGGGTAGAAGTTTGTGGATGTGGGACGAGGGAAGAGAAGGATTGGAGGACGAGTGATGGAGGGGAGGTGAGGGAAACAGAAAGAGAGGAAAGGGTGGAAGGAGGGGAAAGAATGGAAAAGGTTTTCGCCTAGGGGAACCTGGCGAGGAGGAGAAGAAAGGGAAGAAGAGAGATAAAAATAAGAGGAAGGGGAAGAGGAAGGAAAGGAGGAAAGAAGAGGAGGAATATACAATAGGATTTTGGAATGTGGCAGGATTGGAAAACAAAGATAAAGAGTTTTGGGAAAAACTGGGAGAGTGGGATGTGATAATTTTAAGTGAAATGTGGATACAGGAGAAAGAGTGGGAGAGGATAAAGAGAAGAATGTCAAAAGGTTTTGTGTGGAAAGTGCAGGAAGCGGGAAGGAAGAATAAGAAAAGAAGAGCGATAGGAGGAATGGTGATGGGAAGGAAAGAGGGGATAGAGGTGAGAGGAGAGAAAGAGGGAAAGAGGAGGAGAGAGGAGGGAATGATGAAATAATGATGATAGTGAATCTAGGAGGAAGATGGTGGAGGATAATAGGAGTGTACGTAAACAAGGATATAGATCAGAAGATGGAGAAATTAAGAGAATGGATGGAAAATGAGGAGGAAGAGGTGAGAGTATTAATAGAAGGAGATTTTAATGCAAGAACGGGAAGAGAAGGCGGAAGAGTGGAAGAGAGAAATGAGGAGAGAATGGAGAAGG